>OU343221.1:335425928-335553171 GCA_910596185.1 Chrysanthemum makinoi
GTACCAATTTAATCTTGATGCTTGAGACCTGCGCACTAAGTAAACAGGAAACACCGTTAGGCTTATCGTGGGATTGTCTCCCACGATTATCCTCCGGCGTGAGAGTAAGTAATCGGTTTGAGGGTTAATGGAGAGTTAGGGTTTTAGATCGTACCTTTAATGAGGGCTGAGATACCCTTTATATACACACGGAATCCTTGTTGGTTTCGTGTTCCTCAAGGTTCGGCGTATCCCGCCTAAGTAGGTTATCAGATGCTTATCTCCCAAGATAGGAGATATCCGATATTGTTAGCCATAAATAACTTTGGGTTTGGGCCTTCGTGAGCCCAAACCGTTATCGGGTTAACCCAATCATGTTGGGCTTGTTAGTAGTAGTCATTGGTCGGGTTAAGTAACCCGAGTCACGGACTATACGTCATCATGTGAGCTTTAACTCCCTACTATCTACCCCATATTAGAACTTCAGTCTACATCATGTATGCAATTGTCACACCCCCAAATTACGTGTTTTGCAGCGGAATTGAATACCTTGGGGGAGGACTGTCATAGCATCAAAGTTACAGTTATATCGAACGACCTAAAGTGTCGTTTAGAAAATACATCGTTTGTTTAAGTAAAATAATCAGAGTTTACAAAATGTAGGTCCCAAATGAAAATCAACTTGTGCGGAAATAAGTTTGTTACAATTCAAACGATGTTTTAAAGTGCGTAAAACCCAAGTGAGACGCGTCGTCATCGCGACTCCATGATGTGTCCAAATGCATGCCATGAAGTGAATGCCTTAGATACCTGAGATAAAACATGCTAAAAAGTGTCAACACAAAGGTTGAGTGAGTTCATAGAGTTTGAGTTGAAATGTAAAGCCTTTAAAAATCGTTTATGCAGCAAAGGCATTGTAAATCGTTGAAATGTAAAGACTTTCAAAATCGTTTATGTAGCAAAGGCATTGTAAATCCACTCAGTTCCAAGTCCCGCCCATACAAAACTTGCAACCTGTGTGTTCACAACCCACTTCCAGAATATGTATAGTTTATATTCAAACAGAAATCGTCAAATGAATTCACAAAATAGTGCATGACTCAATATATCGAAATCGTTTATGCAGCAAAGGCATTGTGAATCCACTTTCGGTTCCAAGTCCACCATACAAAACTTGCAACTGTGTGTTTCACAACCCATTGCCGAAATGTATATATAGTTTATATTCAACCACACATCGTCAAAGGAGTTCACAATAGTACCTAACTCGACGTAAAACCATAGGTTTAATTAATTCGTTTGAACACAATCATCGTAGTGTGAGTTAAATGGTTCACACTCATCGTTGAAAACAAAATCGTATTTATTTCACTAAGTTCATGACACCAAAGCGTAAACATCGCACCAATAAAAATTGGTAATCATCGTTTCATCGCCGCCCTAATAGGTAAACTTGCCAATTTACCTTAATGATTCAAATATAGTGCGCTCGATTTCCCTAACTGGGTCAATAAGGGGAGTGTTAATTCAATAGGCCTATTCACTATACTCGCGCACACCCGCAAGTGACTAATGGTTCATGATGTAGGGACTTCGAACATGGCAAATACTTAGTGACAATAAAACATCGGATATAGCATACAGTTCAAAGCATTTGTGTTCAATTTAAAATGTAGCATGTATCTCCCCCAAGAGTTTGTAAAACAGTTAAAAGAGTAAAAGTGGGGCTATGAACTCACGGTAATCCTTAAATGTTTAAAGTAACTATGAAAGTAAATGAAATTAGTTTGAGCATGTATCTCCCCCAAAACAGTTATGAAAACAGTTAAAAGTAGGGGCTATGAAACTCACAGTAATTCATAAAAGTTAAAGTACTTATGAACGTAAATGAAAACAGTTTGAGCATGTATCTCCCCCAAAACAGTTATGAAAGCAAGTAAAAGTAGGGGCTATGAAAACTCACGGTAATTCATATAAGTTAAAGTACTTGTGAAAGTAAATAAAAACAGTTTGAGCATGTATCTCCCAAAGCAGATTATGAAAGCAAGTAAAAGTAGGGGCCATGAAACTCACTTTGTTGCAATGATTACGATGACAAAAGTGTAGTACACGAGATGTAGTGTGATACGTAAATCTTGACCTATGATGAATGATATGACATGTAATGAGTTGCAATGTAATGTTATGCATGCATTTCGTATGTTATTTATACCATTTGCGAGTTTTGAAAATATTACTTATCGTCGAAAAACAATGTCGTCGGAAATTTTCATGAAAGTGACAAAAATGGCTTCGAAAAACTAGTCATAAAATAGTGTACATCGAACGTTAGAGAACGAACTCGACGGTTTTGGAAAGTTTGTATCGAAATCTAGAAGTTTGTTCGGAGTTTTCGTCCAAAAGGACTCGAACATAAAGATAATAAGGGTTAAAGATAGTGGTTTTGGCTAATTGTTGTTCAAAAGTGAGTTTCGTAAGTTTAGACATCCATAAATAATTTATTACAACTCCGCTATACAAACGGCTTGTCGTTTTGAAAAATATGCTCGGTGATCTTGATTTTATTAGAAAACATTTCATTCCCAAAAAGATCCACATCATGGTAAAAAAAACAGTCCTCAACATGGTCGTTTTAGTTACCGTAACACTTGTCTCGTAAAATAATATAGTTTTTCAGAAAATAATAGTTACGGCAATTTTATGAAAAACGTACATATCTTAGTCGTTTCAAATCCGTTTTCTCGTTTTATCGTCCTTAGCTTCGTTTCAAAGTATACTAATATATTTTTGATAAGTCGAAATAATTTGTAAAGCTTAAGGCTCGTTTTTGACTCGAATAAAACAATAATAGGTTGCTGAAATTTCAGAAATTATATATTTCGTCGTCAAACTTGTAAAATTCATAACTTCTTCGTTATAACTCCGTTTTAATCCGTTCAAGCGACCACGGATTCGTTTTAAAGTATATTTTCTAAATATCAAGGCCAAAAACTCTAGTCTACTGTCGGATTTTCCAGAAAAACAAATTAAGGACAGACCACTTTTTATAATGTCGAAAATAGTTTTTCTCGTACTAAACATATTCCAATCCCTTCAAATCAACTCCAAAGCTAATCTAATCCTACCATACACCTTCTTAGGGTGTCATGGGTTCCTAAACATCATCAAGACCAATATATAACAAGGGGATAATTATAGGATGACCTTTATATATATAGAACTCTTAAAATCAATGTAAAAATGGTATAAACAACACAAGTCTTGCATGTTTTTGCTCAAAAATGATGAGATGAGTATGAAATGAATATGTAAGATGAAAAATAAACATGAGATGCTTACAAGTGATATGATGAGGTGATTAGAACAAGGATTAACCTAAACACCCTAGGTTTTTATTTCAAAACCTAAACAAGAGTGTGATCTAGATTGTTTATAACTTGAGCTTGCAAAAATTTTGGTGATCCCTTGTACACTTATGATGAACCGTTTATGGAGAAGGAAGAACAAATAGAGAGAACTTTTTACTTGACTAACACTTACAATAATGAAATAAATGAAGTAAGTGAAGTATAGATTTAGTTTTGTAGAAAAATCTACCCACCAAGACTTTCTTTCCCCCCCTTGGCCGGATTTTAAGGGCTATGTTTCTCAAATTTTTTTTTTTTTTTTTTTATAAGTAATTGTGTAGGTAAAATGTATATACTTGTATACTTGTAAGAAAAGTGTAAGTAATAATAACTTGTAAGGTTTTGGTAGCTTTTAGGTACAAGTAAACTTTTAATAGATCAAAATAGAGTATAATGATATTATAAAAATTGTAAAAATACATTCCTTGTGAAATTTGAGTGATATAATAATTATAGTGTAGTTTTTAAGAAAACGTCGTAATAATATAAATTTAACGATTTATATACCAAATAAATTTAAAACACTAGGAAAACTCAAAATATAGTTTTTATAACTAAATGTAAGTATAGAAATGTGTCGGGATCATTTTTGAAAATAACGAATTAAATGTTCAAAATAATAACTCACGCGATAACGTTTATTTAATATAAAATTTACGCGTTAAATGTGAAATGTAAAATCATGAATGAACTAATATGATGCAAATGATGTTAATGAATTGTAGACTAAACTTAGTCCATATGAAATGTTCGTGATGTTATGATCATGAATTCGCCGCTAAACCATAAAGGTTACGCTGAATTTGGAATACGCAAAAGCTAGTTTACGATAAATGATGAAATTGTGAAGCGTGAATCGTTTTGAGAAATGACCTGAAATTGAGAATTGTGACATTCTTCCCATGTCAGAGGAATCACGTCCTCGTGATTCAATCGATGATACTATGGTTCGAACCTCGACAAGGGTTCTAAAAGTTTATGCTCGTGTATGGTCTAAATGATTATGTCAATGCTCATGCATATGAGTTACTCGTCCCACAAGATAATGCGTTCTCGTGCTATCGTGAGCAATTTCCATCCTAAATACATGCTTTCTTATGATTAGGCTCGATGAGACAAGCTTTCCCATTCTCAAGCAAAATTTTTAAAAGACTTTTTGGTAACCGATTTTACTTAATCCCACAACTCATCAAACAAGAACTGTCATACGATTAGGCTAAATCGGTTTAGGTAGCGACTTGTTTCTAGCTCGATCTTTGCAACTCATCAAACAAGAGCCGCTCGGATCAAACCGGAAACAAGTGGTTTGAAGAAAATCTTTTAAAAATTTGGCTCGATTACGGAATTGCTTACACATATGAGACTACTACTCCCTTCATTGCATGATTCTTCTTGAATTAGACATAGGTGATCAGGCTATGTATAATTTAGGAGTAACTATGCAATGCTTGGACTAATCGACTCATATGATGTTTAGTGTTGAGTCATAAGTCCGCATGTATAAAGAACGTGCACTTATAATGATATGATGAGATGCTATGATGATGTGGTTATAGTCTAGGGTCAATGATGCAACCTAGTTCTCTATAACCAATTCTCTGATACCAATCTGTCACACCCCCAAATTACGTGTTTTACAGCGGAATTGAATACCTTGGGGGAGGACTGTCATAGCATCAAAGTTACAGTTATATCGAACGACCTAAAGTGTCGTTTAGAAAATACATCGTTTGTTTAAGTAAAATAATCAGAGTTTACAAAATGTAGGTCCCAAATGAAAATCAACTTGTGCGGAAATAAGTTTGTTACAATTCAAACGATGTTTTAAAGTGCGTAAAACCCAAGTGAGACGCGTCGTCATCGCGACTCCATGATGTGTCCAAATGCATGCCATGAAGTGAATGCCTTAGATACCTGAGATAAAACATGCTAAAAGTGTCAACACAAAGGTTGAGTGAGTTCATAGAGTTTGAGTTGAAATGTAAAGCCTTTAAAAATCGTTTATGCAGCAAAGGCATTGTAAATCGTTGAAATGTAAAGACTTTCAAAATCGTTTATGCAGCAAAGGCATTGTAAATCCACTCGATTCCCAAGTCCCGCCCATACAAAACTTGCAACCTGTGTTCACAACCCACCGAATATGTATAGTTTATATTCAAACAGAAATCGTCAAATGAATTCACAAAATAGTGCATGACTCAATATATCGAAATCGTTTATGCGAAAGGCATTGTGAATCCACTCGCCCAAGTCCCCCATACAAAACTTGCAAACTGTGTGTTCACAACCCATTGCCGAAATGTATATATAGTTTATATTCAACCACACATCGTCAAAGGAGTTCACAATAGTACCTAACTCGACGTAAAACCATAGGTTTAATTAATTCGTTTGAACACAATCATCGTAGTGTGAGTTAAATGGTTCACACTCATCGTTGAAAACAAAATCGTATTTATTTCACTAAGTTCATGACACCAAAGCGTAAACATCGCACCAATAAAATTGGTAATCATCGTTTCATCGCAGCCCTAATAGGTAAACTTGCCAATTTACCTTAATGATTCAAATATAGTGCGCTCGATTTCCCTAACCGGGTCAATAAGAGGGAGTGTTAATTCCAATAGGCCTATTCACTATACTCGGCCACCCGCAAGTGACTCATGGTTCATGATGTAGGGACTTCGAACATGGCAAATACTTAGTGACAATAAAACATCGGATATAGCATACAGTTCAAAGCATTTGTGTTCAATTTAAAATGTAGCATGTATCTCCCCAAAGAGTTTGTAAAACAGTTAAAAGAGTAAAAGTGGGGCTATGAACTCACGGTAATCCTTAAATGTTTAAAGTAACTATGAAAGTAAATGAAATTAGTTTGAGCATGTATCTCCCCCAAAACAGTTATGAAAACAGTTAAAAGTAGGGGCTATGAAACTCACAGTAATTCATAAAAGTTAAAGTACTTATGAACGTAAATGAAAACAGTTTGAGCATGTATCTCCCCCAAAACAGTTATGAAAGCAAGTAAAAGTAGGGGCTATGAAAACTCACGGTAATTCATATAAGTTAAAGTACTTGTGAAAGTAAATGAAAACAGTTTGAGCATGTATCTCCCCCAAAACAGTTATGAAAGCAAGTAAAAGTAGGGGCCATGAAACTCACCTGTTGCAATGATTACGATGACAAAAGTGAGTACACCGAGATGTAGTGTGATACGTAAATCTTGACCTATGATGAATGATATGACATGTAATGAGTTGCAATGTAATGTTATGCATGCATTTCGTATGTTATTTATACCATTTGCGAGTTTTGAAAATATTACTTATCATTGAAAAACAATGTCGAGGAAATTTTCATGAAAGTGACAAAAATGGCTTCGAAAAACTAGTCATAAAATAGTGTACATCGAACGTTAGAGAACGAACTCGACGGTTTTGGAAAGTTTGTATCGAAATCTAGAAGTTTCAGTTCCGGAGTTTTCGTCCAAAAGGTCTCGAACATAAAGATAATAAGGGTTAAAGATAGTGGTTTTGGCTAATTGTTGTTCAAAAAGTGAGTTTCGGCCAAGTTTAGACATCCATAAATAATTTATTACAACTCCGCTATACAAACGGCTTGTCGTTTTGAAAAATATGCTCGGTGATCTTGATTTTATTAGAAAACATTTCGTTCCCAAAAAGATCCACATCATGGTAAAAAAAACAGTCCTCAACATGGTCGTTTTAGTTACCGTAACACTTGTCTCGTAAAATAATATAGTTTTTCAGAAAATAATAGTTACGGCAATTTTATGAAAAACGTACATATCTTAGTCGTTTCAAATCCGTTTTCTACGTTTTATACGTCCTTAGCTTCGTATCAAAGTATACTAATATATTTTTGATAAGTCGAAATAATTTGTAAAGCTTAAGGCTCGTTTTTGACTCGAATAAAACAATAATAGGTTGCTGAAATTTCAGAAATTATATATTTCGTCGTCAAACTTGAAAAATTCATAACTTCTTCGTTATAACTCCGTTTTAATCCGTTCAAGCGCCACGGATTCGCTTTTAAAGTATATTTTCTGAATATCAAGGCCAAAAACTCTAGTCTACTGTCGGATTTTCCAGAAAAACAAATTAAGGACAGACCACTTTTTATAATGATCGAAAATAGTTTTTCTCGTACTAAACATATTCCAATCCCTTCAAATCAACTCCAAAGCTAATCTAATCCTACCATACACCTTCTTAGGGTGTCATGGGTTCCTAAACATCATCAAGACCAATATATAACAAGGGGATAATTATAGGATGACCTTTATATATATAGAACTCTTAAAATCAATGTAAAAATGGTATAAACAACACAAGTCTTGCATGTTTTTGCTCAAAAATGATGAGATGAGTATGAAATGAATATGTAAGATGAAAAATAAACATGAGATGCTTACAAGTGATATGATGAGGTGATTAGAACAAGGATTAACCTAAACACCCTAGGTTTTTATTTCAAAACCTAAACAAGAGTGTGATCTAGATTGTTTATAACTTGAGCTTGCAAAAATTTTGGTGATCCCTTGTACACTTATGATGAACCGTTTATGGAGAAGGAAGAACAAATAGAGAGAACTTTTTACTTGACTAACACTTACAATAATGAAATAAATGAAGTAAGTGAAGTATAGATTTAGTTTTGTAGAAAAATCTACCCACCAAGACTTTCTTTCCCCCCCTTGGCCGGATTTTAAGGGCTATGTTTCTCAAAATTTTATTTTTATTTTTTATTTTTTTTTTTTTTTTTTTTTTTTTTGTATAAGTAATTGTGTAGGTAAAATGTATATACTTGTATACTTGTAAGAAAAGTGTAAGTAATAATAACTTGTAAGGTTTTGGTAGCTTTTAGGTACAAGTAAACTTTTAATAGATCAAAATAGAGTATAATGATATTATAAAAATTGTAAAAATACATTCCTTGTGAAATTTGAGTGATATAATAATTATAGTGTAGTTTTTAAGAAAACGTCGTAATAATATAAATTTAACGATTTATATACCAAATAAATTTAAAACACTAGGAAAACTCAAAATATAGTTTTTATAACTAAATGTAAGTATAGAAATGTGTCGGGATCATTTTTGAAAATAACGGATTAAATGTTCAAAATAATAACTCACGCGATAACGTTTATTTAATATAAAATTTACGCGTTAAATGTGAAATGTAAAATCATGAATGAACTAATATGATGCAAATGATGTTAATGAATTGTAGACTAAACTTAGTCCATATGAAATGTTCGTGATGTTATGATCATGAATTCGCCGCTAAACCATAAAGGTTACGAATTTGGAATACGCAAAGCTAGTTTACGATAAATGATGAAATTGTGAAACGTGAATCGTTTTGAGAAATGACCAAAAATTGAGAATTGTGACAGCAATTTTATGGATGCTTATGAGTATTGTAGCTCCAAGCAAAGTTCTTTTATGGTGTGGGTATTGTAGTTCTTTGGCGGATATATAAGCGGCAGAATAATTCTACTCGTGCTATTTCGGAAACTAAGTTGAAAATAGAGCATTTTTGTTTCTATTAAACATTAATCTAAGTTATGGATCTCGAATCGTTTTCATAAGGAGAGGCGGCCGAATCGGGACAAAAGGATCACTAACCCAAGAAGGCTAACCACACTTTAATGGTGCAGCGTCTTGATTTGCTTGCTTTGGTTTTTCTATTTCGAGGTCTTCATCTTTTGTGTTTTTAGCCGGTATTTCTTATGTTTTTTTCCTCTCTTTTGTCCCTTTTGGCTGTCTTGAGCAATCATAGAGAGACTTAACATGCATGCTTAAAATCATATCTATTCCATTAACAATTTGACACATCAGTTATGTATTTTTTTTCTCTCTAAATCTTCATTATTTATTTATTTATTTATTTATTATTAATTTTTTTTCTTCATTTAGCATCATCTTGTTTTTAGTCATGTATTTTAAGCACGGGAATAATTTTCCAAATATAATATATGGATATTTGAACGAAATAACAACTTCTCAATGTATTATTATTCTATCCTAGTTTTATGAGATAAGTTAAGTTACTTATTTGATATGCATTCTATTGTATTCTTCATTTTTTATACATGCTTTTTTTAATTATTAAGATTAGAATTTCAGAGATTAGAAATAAAGCACATAAAGAAATTCAGAGAATTTCAAAAAAATAAAAATAAAGAAGGGAATAAAAATCCGAAACACACATAACCTTTAAAGGTTTTTAGATGGGGGAAAATGATTTAGAAATTTAGAAAGACTAGACGAGTACCCGCGCCTAGCGGCAGCGCTGTCTATTTTCGACAAAATTTTAGCGGCGATTAAGTTTGTTTCAAGAATAAGTATTTTAAGCTTTAAGAAATCCAATTTGAATGATTATATTTAAATCCTGCCTTTGAAGATTGAAGATTGAAGAAATTAGCCATAATTTTCAAAGTTATCAAGTTTGACATTGTATGAGACATTCACGAATGGGCTGGACAACATTTCAAATCAATGTATACTTTCCAAAGATACAACATCGCATTTAAGTTGAGATTACATAATAGCATTCAATGGTATGAGACAATTAAACGATATGTGATATTGTAGCAAGTGTTTCATTTAACATTCAAAATAGAACGTGAAAAGATGAAAATGTAATGGCAATAATAAAGTAATACTCATAACCAAAAGTTAATGATTTAAAATTACAATAATATACAAAAAAATAATAGTAATACTTATGAGCGTACTTATCGGTAATATGATTGATAGCAATGTTTTTAAATCCGGGTTGACCCGACCAGTTGAACCGGGAACCGGCTCTGACACCGGGCCAAATAGGATCGGGTTTTTGCTTGTTTGAGAATCGGATTGAATCGTCGTTTTTTTTTACCCGGGTTGACCAGTTTGATAAACCCGCCGGGTCATTATTTTTTATTAAAAATTTTAACAATATGATTTTTTGATTTTTTATTTAAATTTAACAATATGAAATTTTCTTCCATTAACTTTTTTAAGTTTAATTAAAAAGTTAAAGTGGTGATGGCTAATGTTGGTTAAAATGTTGTAAAATAGTAAATTATAGTTACACTATCATAGAATCATCAATTAATATAGTTTTACTATATACCATTATAATTTAGAATCACTTGTTGAATTTTTTGCTATATTATTATAGATATAGAATTAAGATGCAAAACTTATCGGTATAGTTTTAATCTTTTTCATTGGTTTAATCGAATATATAGATAAATGCGGATAAATTATGGGATCATGCAATACTAATTATTAAACGGCTAATTCTTTGAAAATGCATTATACTTGTAAAAAATGTAGCGAATTAAAAAAGTACTTTTTTGAGACATTTTTGTCTTTCTGTATGTAGTATAACCATTTTACCATTTTAAATTACATAAATGGTCCTTGAGGGTTTTCGAAAATTGCATCCACCATCTCTAGACTAAATTACATAAATGGTTCCTGTCGTTTTGAGAAAATTGTGTCCACCGTCCTTATTTTTTATCAAAATTTTTTTTGAAATTTTTTTTTTCCAGAATTTTTTTTCCGACATTAACTTTTTATAGAAAAGAAAAGTTTTTCGAAAAAAAAATTCGTTCATTCAGCATACACATTTCTAAGTTACACAATTTATACCTCATGCATTAGAGATAAGTTTTCCTAGTTACCAAAGATAATTTTTTAAGTTACCAAAGATAATTTTTTACTTTTTCACATTTTTACATTTCTATATTTTGACTTTTTGACCATTTTTTTATTTTATATAGTTAAGATATAAAGTGAAAAAATAAAAAAGCTCTTAGGGGGGTGGCAATGGTCACTTACCATACCTCACCACTCACCAATAATTTCATTCCACCTAATCTCATATCTCACTCATATCTCACCATAGTTTTTTAGTGGCAATGGTCATTCCATATCTCACTCATTTTTTATTTTTTATTTTTTTTAAATTCATAATTATATTAAACAATTAAATAAAAACATAATATTTCATTAATAATAAAAAAAAAAATGCATAATACGTAAAAAAAAATTACATCACCGTTGAAATAAAAAGAAAATTAAACTAGTCATCGAGGTATGCTAAGTCTAGAGCCGCCAAATGCTCCGTAAGATCAAATCGTAGACGATTATGGATATCTTCGTCTAGTAACTCCTGTAGTGCATTGTCATCGTAAACTGGCGCTACCGGCTGATCCATTATATGAACCGGTGATATTGCCATCCCGTCGTCTTTTAAAATCATATTGCATAGTATAATACACGCATAAACGAGGAGTCGATTCTTTTCGACCGACATAGCCCGTAAAGGACGACTAGGAATCATCCACTTTCCCTTCAGACGCCCAAAAGCTCGTTCGACATCCTTTCAAAACATTGATATCGTTATTCGCACCTGGAGGTCCAAAAAATGAATGCCAAAACCACAAATCATTTGAAGTGACGGCTTCAAGCATAATAGTCGGGTATTGGTGATCACCTCTTTTATATTGGCCTCTCAAATGCCTAGGACAATTTCGCCAAACGAAATGTGTACAATCAATGCTACCAAGCATTCTAGGAATGTGATGTTTTTCTTGATGTGCCTCGAATAACTGTGCAACGTCATGGCTTGTCGGCCTACGTAAGAACTCTCGACCGTATAACGCAATTACCGCATGGCAAAAATGATCAAGACAATCTCCTACAAAATATTAAAAAATATATATACGAAAATAAAAAAAAATACGAATTTATATATATTTAAAAAAATACGAAAATACTAAAAAAAAATACCGGACGTTCTTCGTGACATGTTTAGATAGTCATCAAATCTATCCGGAGGTTCACCCGTTGCGAGTTGCCGAATGGCCGATGTGCATTTTTGTAACGTCGTGAAACTTTTTTTCTTCCTCGCGTCTCGGCCCTCTTTAAACCATTCAAATGTCGCTTCAACATCGCCAACAATTCTTAAAAACAAGCTTTTGCTCATTCGAAATCTTTCACGAAAAACATGGTGGGGAAACTTTGGTCGTTCGACGAAATAGTCATTCATTAAAGTTTCTAATGCTTTATCACGAAAGCGGGTCAAAGATTGCCCCCGAGTATTGCTTGAGCTAGCGGTGTCTTGAAGGGAATCGCGCATAGCGAAATAGGTTTCTAGAGTACTACCGGTGGACAAAATGAGTTCGGACGACTCTTCGGGAAAAATTAATTCGTCATCGGACGAAGAAGAGGATGATGAAGACATTTTTTTTGAATGTTATAATTGATTTGTGTGTGTAAAAATAATGTGATTTGGAATGTGTTGTGAGAAGTATTATTTATAAAGGGAAGGGGAAATTTTTTTATTTTTTTTATGTTAAATGCTAGTAACGGTCAAAAAATTCAAAAAAACACCAAACGCTCCTCCTTTTCTCCTCCATGCCGCTTCAGTTTGTGATGCCGCTACCCATGCCGATTATGCCATACTGCACGGCTGGCAACGGTGTTGTCGTGCAGTATGGTACCATACCTCATCCATGCCGCATGTGTTGTCAACCCCCTTATAAATTTGTGCTCAAAGAGGCACCCCTTTGTTGCCATCCCACGATTGGCTAAAGAATCTTTGGACTTTCCAACTTAATGGCTAATTATGAAACATGTTTATGCAAAGCAAAGATGACCCACTTCACCAATCAAACATCATCAAATTTCACTTTAACTTTGTATCATTATTTCACTACCTCATAATAAGTAAATTTGACTTTTGAAATTGATTGTATCAACTTTTATAAAAATGTGAAAAACAATGTTTTTCATTATGATAAAAAGTAAGAATAAAGTGATTGTACTCTATACAAAAGTTTTTATTTATCAACCCCAAATCATTAAGGCTGGTCCCAGTCGCAACCTTGACTAGACAACCTGCCACGCCGCTTTTCTCTCCAAATGTGACAACCCGATGCCCCAAATGACTAATCAAGGATTTTTTTTTTTTAAAAAAAAAATCATTTTTAACATAAACTAAAATTTCATTAATAATTAAAATGTTACAATGCTAAATAAAAACAATACGAAATACATAAATCATAAATCTAATCAATCGCTCCCCGCATGCGAGTCATACGAGAGTACGAGAACCGCAAATCCCTCGAACAGAGGTTCCCCGGTAGCTCGAAGTTGGTAGTCGGTTGATGCACCAACACCATCGTTTTGTTCTCCCGATAGCTCCAATTGATTTTGGTGTTGACGCCGTTCGTTATCTTCGAACACAGCCACAACTTGTCGACAACCTCGCGATTTTTGCGGGCTTGATCTTTCAAAATTTGTCGATCACAGCTTTTCGCTCGGAGTAATGTCGTTGCAACTCGGTAGTTTTGTCTCATTTGTTCCTTCTCTTCGCCGTCAAACAATTCAATGACGCTTATAATAGCGTTTTTCCGATTCTCATCGTCGTTATTGCATTGGTTTTGAACGTAAACTTGCATATCTTCAACGGAATGGGGGAGACGGCAAGCCATAATAAATCTTGTGTTGAGAAGTATTTTGAGGTTGAATTGTGTGTTAAGAAATGTGTTTGAAGTGAAGTTGGTATTTATAGAGTGGTAAATTTGGTTTGATTTTTTTTTTTTTTTTTTTTTAGTTTAAGACCAAACGGTCAAATTTTAAAACTTGTATTTAATACAAACGAATAAAACCACATCGGTTCAAAATGCACTCGATATGGAAAAATTACCACACACGACCGATCTTGCAACCTTCGCCCACATTCGACGAAACCGATTTGAACATCGGTTGCCGAACCATTTTTTTGTTGTCAACCGATCTCGACCCACACGGCTGCGACCAGCCTAAGTTTTGGATGTGTAAATTGCTTATTATTATGTTAGAGAATATTGTGCCTTATGATTGCATCTTTTTAGTAATTTTAAATTAACTACAATTGTAGGTTTAGCTATTTCACAAAATATATATTAAACACACCCTAAATGAATAAGTTTGACTTCACTAACTTTAATCATGATTCAATCGATCTTTTTTGCTTTCACTTTAATCTTTGTATAGAAAAAGAACTACATGACATGTTAAAGAAAAATTTAAATTGATTTACATCTTCCCCAATAAAACTAACATATTCGTAACTATACTATTAAATTTTCATAGTGTCTACAAAGACAAAATCTACTATTTTCTTCTGAAACAATGGCCCCCTTTTTTGATATGCAAATCTTGGATTGGCCTCACCACATACACACAAGGGACCATGCTATGAACAAGATTAAGACCGAAGGACCGGGGACGAGTATACTGGTTAGGACCGCAAGTTTAGTTACGGTCCTAATAGATTTTACCAAAGAAATTGAAACTTGAACCTGTTGGTGTGTATGTCCCATAACAGGGTAAGATAATCAACTTCAGCAGAAACAAGCAACTATTCAGCAGAAACAAATACCACTAAGTGGTTACCGGATATCACTTGGAATCGTGTGATCACTTTTCAAAGTAAACTATTCGACCCTAATGCCTGGGTTACACGAATATCTACTTGGGATAAGACCAAATGCAGTTATGGAATTAGGCACAATTTAATAACCCTTGCGCTTATAAGTGTTTTGTGTTTTCTGTTTGTTCTTCATGCATAATCAGATATCCTATTTATAGGATAATACTCTTGGCTAATTCAATGGAATTATGAGTATTAATCGGCCCATTAATAGCCTCATAATTATCCCCATTATAGCCGTTAGTGGTTATATGACCAATTAAACGTGGTCATTAAGCAGTTGAAACTGCCACTTGAATAGGTCAAAACCATTACAAGCAGACTTTCATCAAGATTTCATAGTGCTATCGGTTTACACCGCTCAGTGAAACACCACCGCTTCGTAAAACACTATTTCAAGAAAACACCACTTCATGGAAACACGATCCAATGGAAGTACTTGCCGATGGAAACACCGATAATCGGGTGGTAACCACAACAGTACTTTCACCAAGCACTACCAATACAAACCACTACAAGAGTCGGGTGTTCGTGGACCTTATGGGTGTACACTGCACTACCTCCTAACCCATTCCAAGGTGTGAACTATTCCCACAAGTGCACTAAATTTTCCAACAATCCTCCCCAAATTTAGTTCACTTCCTTTGCATGAAAATTAAACATCAAACAAAACATGTGCATAAATGAAAATGTCCTGAGGATTGAATTTCCATCTTAGTAAATTACACGTTTCAAATATTCGAGAATCAAGGTGTTCTAAAAATTGAACCCTTCAACCCATTTGAATACCTCAAGATAAAATACACACAAGTTTTCAAACACTTAAAAGCTCCCGACACTATACAAGCCATGTGTCCATATCCAAATTCATAAATGTTGTAAAAGCTAAAAGTCCAAAGCTTCCCAAGCTGCAAAACTTCAACATTCACATAGGTGGTTCCTCTTTATTCATGCTCATGCCAAACACTTTTTCAAAGAAAATTAACCATTGAGAAGTAAAGACTTCGTCCTCCTTTCAGCAGGTTCTGAGCACAACCTTGGGATGTAATAAAAAACATGTGCTCTAGTCCACTGAATGTTCAGCTTTCCACATTGAACTCAGCTCCCAAGTTTTCTTAGGAGGGAGTTGGGTGTCCTAGCATTCAGTGACTAAGTTGGACTTAAACCCATCCCTTTAGCAGACTTTATAACCAAGTCTCTAGCCGGACCCTTCGTCAAGTGATCAGCTAAGTTTTGTTGAGATCTCACAAACTCTAGATACCACCCCATTCATGATAAGCTCACGAATCATGCTATGTCCGACACCTAAGTGTCTAGACTTACCATTGTACATGTGGCTATAAGCCTTAGCCAATGTAGCTGCACTATCAGACCGGATAGAAATAGGTGCTATAGGTTTAGGCCACAATGGAATCTCAAGGAGCAAGTTTTTCAACCATTCAGCTTCTTACCCCTGCTAAAGCCACAAATTCAGATTCTATTGTTGAACTGGTGATGCAAGTTTGTTTCTTGGATGCCCAAGAAATTGCACCTCCACCAAGTAGGAATACCCACCACCGGTAGACGAATTGTCTTCGTTATGATCCAACTTGCATCGTGTATCCTTCCAACACCGATGGGTAACCAAAGATATGAGAGACTATAATCCATAGTTCTCTTCAAATACTTCATACCCTTTGAACGCTTGCCGTGATGAGCACTAGGATTACTAGTATACCGCCAATTTTCCCAATCGCAAAACCAATATCGGTCTTGTACAAGTCATGGCATACATCAGTGACCAATTACCCTAGAATACTCAAGTTGAGATATAGCCTTGCCATGATTAGGCATAAGCTTCTCACAAGTATCCATAGGTGTACTCACAGGAGTACAATCAAAGTAATTGAATTTCCTCAACACCTTCTCAATATAATGAGACCGAGAGATAGAAATTCTTTTACTTTCATGTTTAATCCTTATACCAAGGATAACATCACCCCATGTCCTTCATGGAGAACCTTGATGACAAAAATTCCTTTGTCAAGTCAACCTGATTTTGGTCGGTGCCAAAGATCAACATGTCATCAACATATAGACAAATGATGACTCCTTTACCGATTCATTAAATTTGGTATACACACATTTGTCAGCTTGGTTAAGAACATAACCACTAGACAAAACCACTTCATCAAATTTTGATGCCATTGCTTAGGTGCCTGCTTAAGTCCATAAAGAGACTTAATTAGTTTACACACCTTGTTTTCATTGCCGTGCATGATGAAGCCCTGAAGTTGGTTCATATAAACCTCCTCATCCAATTCACCATTCAAGAAAGCTGTTTTCACATCCATCTGATGAATAATCAGATTATGAATAGATGCCATAGCAATCAGATCTTATGGTAATCGATACGAGCCACGGGGCATAAGTATCAAAATAGTCTATCCCCGACTTTTTTAAAGCCCGAATAACTAATCTAGCCTTGAACTTTTCAATAGTTCCATCTACCTTCATTTTCTTTTGAAAATCCATTTGCAACCTAGAGGTTTGCAAACAGAGGTAGATCAACCACCACCCAAGTGTTGTTCCCCATGATGGAATCCATCTCATCATTGATTGCTTCTTTCCGTAAAGCAATATCCGGGGACTTCATTGCTTCTTCAAATGTCTTGGGATCATCCTCAACAATGAAGCAATAGGAGTATTGGTCCGAGACCTCATCCCTTGTTCCTTCAACTAAGTATAGTTGAAACTCAGGTCCAAATGACTTTGGAGTCCTCACCCTTTTGCTCTTCCCGAGCACGGTTCAGTGTTGTTGAACCACAACCTCATCGGGACCACCGATGGTTTATCATCGGGACCTCTCGATACACCAGTGTCATAAGTTCCATTAGGAATCCTCTGACTTGGTCTTGGGACTGATAAGAATCTATTCTCATCATAGTATGCATCCCTTGATTCAATTATTGAGTTAATTTAAACATGATCATTAGGTTCAATAACATAGAACCTAAAAGCTTTGGAATGCTCAGCATATCCAACAAAGATGCAGTCAATGCCTCTTTCACCCAAAGTCTTTTGCTTTGGATCAGGGAGTCTTACAATAGCCCTACAACCCCAGACCCTGAGATAGTTCAGGTTGGGTTTCCTTTTAGTCCAGAGTTCATAAGGGGAAACCTTGTTCCTTTTGTTGGGAACCCTATTTAATAAATATCAAGCTGTTAACATAGCTTCACCCCGTAACCCTTGACTCATCCGAAAAGGACAACATGGAATTAACCATCTCCTTCAAAGACTGTTTTTCCTTTCGAAATACCATTTTGCTAAGGAGTATAAGGGGCAGTCGTTTCATGGATAATTCCAACAGACTGAAAGTACAGAGTATCCATGTACTCACCTCCCTATCAGTCCTTAATCTTTTGATCAAAGACCCAAGTTGTAATTCAACTTCAGTTTTAAACACTTTGAATTTATCTAATGCCTCATCCTTGGAATGTAATAGATAAACATAACAAAACCTAGAAGCATCATCAATAAATGTCACAAAGTACTTCTTGTTCCCCAAAGAGGGAGTGGCATGCAAATCACACAGTCATCGGTACAAGCTCCAAGAGCTTAGTCTCACGACTAACACCCTGAAAAGGTTTCTTGGTAATCTTGGTCAACATGCAAGTTTTACACTTTTCAGGTCCATGTCAAAAGCAGGGATCAACCCATCCTTAGACATATCTTGCAACCTTTTATAATGAACATGGCCAAGTATAGCATGCCACAGGGTAGAGTCGCCGTCAGTGGTGGTCACACAGCTGAATTTACACTATCAGTGGAAATAAATACACTATCAGTGGAAATATTAAGCCTAAACATTTGATTACATAAATAACCAAAACCAATAAAAACACCATGCTTAGAAAGCACAAATTTATCGGACTCAATAACTTGTTTATATCCATGATTATTCAAAACACTACTTGAAACCAAGTTCTTCCTTATATCATGAACATGAATAACATTAAACAAAGTTACAATCTTTCCTGAACTAAACCTAAGATCTACACAACCACGACCATGCACCAAGGTTGTTGACTCATTTCCCATGTGAAGAATAGAATCATCATTCAGTGACTCATAAGTCTTGAACCGGCTTCTATCTTTACACACATGAACTGTTGCACCAGAGTCAACCCACCACGCAACATCATCATCCCGCACATAAAAAGATTCAGATACATATGTAACATAATAAACCAAAAGACTTATTAAACATATTCAGACCTTTCAGTGAGTTGGTTGAACCACCACTCCCTGAACCATTAGTGCCCGATCCATTGGCTTTACCACCAACTTTAACACCTTTGCAGTCCCTTTTAATGTGACCAGTCTTGCCACATTTCCAACAAGTAGGTGTTGCTTTCTTGTTAGGATCTGCCCTTGTGTTATCATGATATTTGCGTTTGCCTTTGTTGTCATTGTACCTGGTGGAGTTGTTATGATCCGCCATATTGACAACAGATGGTCCAATAGCATTGCTACTCTTTGGCTTGTCATTTTCCTGCACCTTGAGAGATTCCTCAATACGCAGATGACTGCCCAACTCAACCAGAGTTAACTCCTCTTTCTTATGTTTCAAGGTATGCTTGAAATCTTTCCAAGAAGGAGGGAGTTTGTCAATGACACAAGAGACTTTAATAGCCTCATCCATGTTCATATTGTGTTGTGTAAACCTTTCAAGTATTCCAAGAAGTTCATTGTATTGTTCCATAACTGGTCTTGAATCAGTCATTTTGTAATTTGTGAAATTACTAACAAGGAACTTCTTACTTGATGCATCCTCGGCCATATATTTGGCATCCAAGGAATCCCACAGTTCTTTGGAAGATTCAAAGTTCTGATAAATATCAAACAGAGAATCAGACATACCATTGAGAATTAAGCCTCTGCATATGTATTCATCATTCTCCCATTTGCTCCTCCTCCCGACCGCTCAACCGTAGCATCATCCCCATCATCAGGAATTGGAGTGGTCAACACATACACCACACTCATACTTGACAGCAAGAAGTGCATCTTCTTCTGCCACCTCCTAAAGTCCACCCCTTCAAACTTGTCCAGCTTAGCAAAGTTTGAAGCCATGTGTTTCATTGCAGCAGTTGCCATTGATTATCCCAAAATAGTTTACTTTGATTGTTGGTGTGTATGTCCCAGAACAGGGTAAGATAATCAACTTCAGCAGAAACAAATACCACTAAGTGGTTACCGGATATCACTTGGAATCGTGTGAGCACTTTCCAAAGTAAACTATTCGACCCTAATTCCTGGGTTACACGAATATCTACTTGGGATAAGACCAAATGCAGTTATGGAATTAGGCACAATTTAATAACCCTTGCGCTTATAAGTGTTTTGTGTTTTCTGTTTGTTCTTCATGCATAATCAGATATCCTATTTATAGGATAATACTCTTGGCTAATTCAATGGAATTATGAGTTACGCCCATTAATAGCCTCACCAATAGCCGTAAGACCAATTAAATGTGGTCATTAAGCGCTTGAAACCGCCACTTGAATAGGTCAAAACCGTTACAAGCGTACTTTTATCAAGTACTTTCATAGTGCTATCAGTGGTTACACCGCCCGATGGAAACACCACGCGCTTCAGTAAACACTACTTCGAAACACCACTTCGGGAAACATCGATCCAGTGGAAGTATTGCTTCGTGGAAACACCGATAATCGATGGTAACCACAAAGCTTTCACCAAGCACTACCAATACAAACCACTACAAGATTCAGGGTGTTCATGGACCTTATGGGTGTACACTCCGTACCTCCTAACCCATTACAAGGTGTGAACTATTCCCACAAGTGCACTAAATTTTCCAACAGAACCGACAGCCTTTTGATCAGACAACTTATATGATGACGTATAGTCTATATCCGGGTCACGAACCCGACTAAAGTCCAACACTAACTTAGCCTGGTACGAACTGGGCTACGCTGATTAGATGTTTGGGCTCACGAAAGCCCAAGCCCAAATCTATTTACGGAATAGATATCGGATATCTTCTAAATATGGAGATAATCATTCCCAACCGATTTAGGCGGGATATGCCGAAGGTTGAGGAACACGGAACCAACAAGGATTCCGTGTATATATAAAGGGAATCCCATCCCTCGTTTAAGGTACGATCTACAAATCCTAACTCTCCTTAAACCCTAAACCGATTACTTACTCTCACGCGGAGGATAATCGTGGGAGACAATCCCACGGTAAGCCTAATGGTGTTTTCTCGCTCTTAGTGCGCAGTCTCAAGCAACGATTCTCAATTGGTACGAGAGCTGAGCTCCAAACAAGGAACGCCCAACTTTTGTATCAACAAGTGGCGCCATCCGTGGGACCATTCACTAAGAACTAAGACTAGAATGACGGCATGGAAATCACCGATCGCAGTTTGATCTTACCGAAAGAAGCTGCACACCGCTCGGCCCAAGCGACTCGGACAACCAAGATCTTGCCAAAAACAAGGGATTAGGCCGGACTTGGTCTACCCTATAGTGGAACCGCGCGGGGACAACCCAGACACCACAACCACTACCAAAGACAAAGGATCCACTACGACTATTCTTACCACTCCCTTTCAACCGTACTAGAAACTGATTGACAAAAGCACCGGATGCACAGATAAAAACAAGGGCACAGCGGAAGAAGCGAATACCCTTGCTCTAGAAGGGGTCGCGCCGGAATTAACACCAAGGGATTTCATATCCCAAAATTATGAAACCCTGACGCCTCTCATGAAAGAGGAAGCTAGAAAAGGTCGGGTCGAAGCCTACAAACCCGACTCGCTTTTGACTCGAATACGAAACCTCACCACCGTGCCGCAAGGAGAAGCGAAAAAGACAACCACGACCCCTGTGTTCAACAGAATTGGAAGGAGAGTCGAGGAAAATGATACATCTGACTTACAGTATGTGGAAGAAAGTGAGGAGGATGAAAGGCGCACCAATGTCCACGCCAGACTTGGTAATCGCAGAGTCCAGGACAGACTTGGGCGACGATACTCCCCAAGTAAAAGCCCTTCAAGCACAAATTCTAAGGACAGTCGGCGCAAGCGCCAAAGGAGGGAAGATTCGTCCTCTGATAATTCCTCGGACAACGAGGATAGCGAGATCTGACACCGGAAGTCCGAGAAAGAAATACCGTGACCAAGAGGAGGAAGACATGTCTCCCATGGCGCCGTAGAAGGTAGATGCGCTCACTAGACGCGATCGTGATTTCTCGAAAACAAGAAGAGGCGCATGCCTGCTAATGTCAAAACCTATGACCAACAGTGACCCGACGATCATCTAAAATTTTTTGAATCACCGCAACTATCGAAAATTGGCCACAAGCAGTGTGGTGCCACATGTTTAATTCCACACTAGTGGGAAGCGCCGTAATCGGTTCAACAAGCTTCCACGTAGAAGCATCAATGGTTTTGAAGAATTAAGAAAGGCGTTCCGCC
Organism: Chrysanthemum makinoi; assembly: GCA_910596185.1. Classification (NCBI taxonomy): domain Eukaryota; kingdom Viridiplantae; phylum Streptophyta; class Magnoliopsida; order Asterales; family Asteraceae; genus Chrysanthemum; species Chrysanthemum makinoi. Next base: position 335,448,306 of record OU343221.1, read on the forward strand.
TAAATTTCACTCAACGAAAAAAGTGTACGAAAAACCCCATTGAACTCGCTAGGGTCAAACAGTGCCAAGAGGAATCCACGAGCGCTTTTATGGAGCGCTTCAAGGACGAATGTATGCAAGTTAAAGCATGTCCTGAAATACTCAAAATTTCGTGGTTTATGAATGGGATCAAGAACCCGAACTTATCAAAAGATTTAATGACAAGATTCCCCAATCTTTTGATGAAGTCATGAAACGCACACGGTCCTTCGTCCAAGGAGAAGTCTGCTGCGCGGATAGCAAGAAAAGCTATTCAAACTACCGGCACAGGAACAACCGGGAGACAATCCACGGACCGAATAGTAACCGAATAGAACTATCACAATCAAGGAGTGGGCGACAAAGACAAGTACACCCCACGACAAAAACGCCGAAGGAAATACTCGCAATGAGGGCGAAACTTTCCAAGACCACCACAAATGCGCACTCCAGAGGATCGGCGAGTGGGGAGTGGCTACTGTGACTACCACGCACTGAAGGGCCACACCACTAATGAATGTGTCCAACGCGCCACTCATTGACAAACCGGTTAAAGAAGGCAGAATTGACCATTTGGTCAAAAATATTAAGGAGGGGAAGGATAGACAGAAAAGCGGAAACAAGAAGGAGACACCCAAGGAAAAGGCCGACACCATCTACATGATACAATCATGGCAAATGGGTCACTAGACGTAAGGTCGCCAGAGTTTTCCCGAGGAAACGAAATTTCTTTCCTCGCTTTAATCGCGGACAACGCAGTGGTTGAGCCACTCACCATTGAGATTAGTGCGGGGGTCATGACATCCATCGCATGTATGTTGATGGTGGAGCATCGGCGGATATCATGTATGAGCATCTGCTTCGCGATGCGGCCCGAAATACGCAGTCCGTTAAACCCGGTCGAACGGCGTTGACCGGTTTTACGGGTGAAAAGATATGGCCTATGGGGCAAATACGATTACTAGTCAGATTGGAAACGAAAAACACTCTGCGACGGCTTGATGGAATTTATGGTGATCAAATCTCCTCGCCATACAATGGCATTATCGGAGGCCTGGATATCCGCTATGTGCTAGCCATCAACAGACGGGATGCTTAAATTCCTGGAAGGGGCATTGTCACACTTTACAATGCCATCGCATCGCATAGAGAATGTAACACGATTACATGCGAAACGGCACCAATCCTGCAGTACGCAACCAAAGTTCCAAATCGAAGGTTGCGATTCACCCGACTACCCGGAACAGAAATATCCATTGGAGGGTCACCGTCCGACAACGGCAGCGTACCGTGCGCGCGCTTTGCAAAAGAACTTGGACATTTTTGCATGGGATCCAAAACACATGATCGGGGTACCACGCCAATCACAGAGCATAGACCGAGAATCCGACAAGGGTACACAAACCGGTGGATGCGGAATTATGCGTGAAGTCTACTACCACGACCGCTTTCTAACCCAAGAATGGTCAAAAGAGCGACGGTAGCTGGAGAATGTGCGTGGACTTCACCGATCTTAACAAAGCGTGTCCACAAGATCGCTACCCATTACCGAGATAGACTGAAAATAGAGTCTCTCTGTGGGTACCCATTGAAGTGTTTCCTCGATGCGTACAAAGGATACCATCAAATCCAGATGGCAAAGGAGGATGAGGAAAAACAACCTTTCACACAAGCCAAGCGTCTTCATCGTTACACAAAAATGCCTTTTGGCTTGAAGAATGCAGCGCCACCTACCGCGGTTAGTAGACAATGCTTTCGAAAAACAAAGGTGGGCGCAACCGGAGGTCTATGTTGATGACCTGGTCATAAAAGCCATACTGAAGATGAGTTAGTGCGCGATATTGAGGAAACGCTCGAACTCTACGAGAGATCAATATGAAGCTAAATCCCAAAAAATGTACCTTCGGAGCCGCCGAAGGCATGTTCCTCGGATACCTAATAGAACCCGACGGTATAAAACCATGCCCGAAAAGACAAAAGTGTTATTGAACTTCCTTCACCGCAAGACGTTGAAGGAGGTCCAATCTCTCAATGGAAAGTCGGCCGGTCTTAACAAAGTTCATGTCCAAGTCAGCAGATAAGTCTCTACATCTCTTCAAAACACTCAAGAAGTGTATCAAAAGGGAGATTTTCGTGGACTACGGAGGCGTAGCGACCTTCGTACAACTTAAACAACACCGACGCCTCCACACTTGTCGCACCTCACTGGGGAAGAGTTAATTATGTATCTATCCAAGAATCGATGGAGCGGTCCGTAAAGGCTACTAACAGATAGGGATTCAGACAAACCCCGTCTACTTTGTAAGCAAGGTGCTCAAGAAGACGGAGATGAACTATAGCGCCATGGAGAAATTAGTTCGGCGTTGGTGTTTGTCGCTAAACGGCTACGCAGGTACTTCCAAGCGCATCCAATAGCAGAATCACGCACCAACCAATCAAGCAAATCATCTCCAAACCTGGCGCGATCGGCCGACCGCAAGTGGAGTGTATTGCTAGGTGAGCACAACATATCTTACGTGCCACGTACGCAATCAAGGGACGATTCGCGACTTCCTCATCGAAGCCGACACCGATGAGGTACCCGCACCAAGTAGGACGGAACTGCATGACCTATGGATCTTATTTACAGATGGATCCTCATGCGTGGATGGCTCAGAGCGTGCCTTATTCACAAACCCAGAGGGAATGGAATTCACTTACGCAATGCGTTTTGAATTTACAGCGACAAACAATGAGGCAGATTATGAAGCTCTAATCGTTGAGCTACGCATTGCAGCTCGGATGGGTGTACGTAACCTAGAAGCTAATGTGGACTCCCGACTAGTGGCCAACCACGTGTTGGGCGAATACGTGGCTAAAGAAGAAAATATGATTCAGTATCTCGACAAGACCAAGACATTGATCAAAGGCTTTGACAGATTCACCATCAAGCAAGTTCCTAGAGGAGAAAATCGCAGCGATGCACTAAGCAAGATTGCCTCGACAAGTTTCGCACACCTATCAAAGCAAGTGCTGGTGGAAACACTGAAAAGCAAGTCCATATCGGAGATGGAAGTCTCCACAATAATAAAGGAGGAAGGTCCTACCTGGATGACACCGATAACGGAATTCCTAAGCAAAGGAACGTTACCCCAAGAGCAGCAGGAAGCTCGCAGGATACGGCGCCACGCCACGAGATTTGAACTTCAAGACAACATACGTACCGACGCTCCTTCCTCCAACCATGGCTCCGCTGTGTTGGCCCCTACAAGCAAATTACGTGCTGCGAGAAATCCATGAAGGTTCATGCAACATGCACTCGACCACGGTTCGTTGTGGCACGCGCCATTAGATCGGATACTACCGGCCAACCATGCACCGCGATGCGCGGGATTTAATAAGGAAGTGCAATGATTGCCAAGTTCATATACCCGCCCCGCCAACCACAACACGAGCTAACGCCAATTACATCACCATGGCCATTCTACAAATGGGGTATCGACATTGCGGACCTTTTCCAGCCGCAGCAGAGGGTTAAAATTCCTCATAGTCGCCATAGACTACTTCACTAAGTGGATCGAAGCAAAGGCGAGTGACAATCACGCAACCAGTGTCAAGCGCTTTGTCCGGGAAAGTATAGTATGCCGCCGGTGCCTGGGAAATCATCTCGGACAACGGAAACAATTTCGCGACAACCCTTTCAAAGACCGGTGCGAGAAGTTAAACATCACACAAAGACTTCGCGCCGCTTAAACACCCACAAACCAACGGCTTAGTCGAACGCGCGAATCGAAGCTTAGGTGAAGGAATTAAGGCACGCCTAGAAAAGCACAAAGGAAGGTGGGTGGAAGAGCTATCACATGTCTTATGCGCGCATCGAACCTCAATCAAAACCAAAGACGGAGACACTCCTTCTCTAGTCTACGGGACATAAGCCGTCATACCAGCCGAGATCGGCATGCCAACTATCCGCACCGCTGAAATCAATGAGGCAACCAATGACGACGAGAGACGGGTCGACTTAGACCTGCTAGAAGAAAGGCGCCAACGCCAGCTATACGAGAGGCAAAATCAAAGTCAAGGATGAAAGGATACTATGACGCTAAAGTGCGCAATGTTTCATTCGACCGTGTGACTTCGTCTACCGCGCCAATGACGCGAGCCACGCAGAAGACACAGGCAAGCTCGGACCAAAGTGGGAAGGACCCTATGAGGTTACTGAAGCACTAGGAACAGCGCGCATAAGCTGCGAGGCTTGATGGTCGCGAACGCCAGCAGCACATGGAATATCTGCAACCTCAAACGGTGCTACCTATAGGAATGGCTAAGGCCCAAGATAAGCGCCAGGCACTTTACTAAAGTACCTAATAAACACCTATGTATTTAATTTTTATTTCCTTAATGTAATGTCTTATTTGTTCCTCATAAACACTTGCAAGTATTAATAAAACGTCACGGTTTCTAGCTAACTCCGTCACTTTTAATTTGTTATTTCTATATACTGTATGTCTTAACAATTTTCTATTTCTTGCCTACATGGCGTGCATGCACTAAATCAACCCACGATGGTAAAAGGATAAGTTAACCTACTAAACAACTTGTTGAGTAAGAGGGTTGCAAACCAATCAACACCGGATCATGTATCCTTGTTAAACACCTTGTTCTCAAGACGTTGGAATAAGTTTGTGCGCGTCTCACGATGGGTGCGCGACATCGCATATGGTGCACGTTTAGCAACTTAGAAACCAAGACACTTGATTTCTTAATGTGATATTTACAAAGACGCATATCATAACATACACGACTATGATAAAAAATAAAAAATACTTAGTATTTATTTTATGCTCTTCATACATGATCACGAATTTCTTATATTATTCGCGCTTGTATACGCATTTGACTTATAGACAACACAAATGCCTTTTAGGCAAAGACTAAACAGCCAAGTACGTATGTTACAAATGGCAACAATATCCACACGAACTCAACAAGAGATGATTTTATTCAATAACTACAACTTATTACAAAAGGATTGTTACTTTACAACATATAAACCTACCAACTATTACAACGCTCAATAGCTGAGCTACCCACGCGGTTTGAGGCATCTTTGGCCTCGCTAAGCTTCTTCAACAAGTCTGAATCCTGCCGAGACACAGTAGCAACACTTACCGGTACCCCATCAGACCTAGGCTGGTGAGCTGCACCAACCCCACACAAAATCGCCTTCCCTTTAATACCCTCCTTTTTAACAAGTCTGGCCGCATGCGCTTCCAACACCTCCTTCAAAGGTACTTCTTTCTCTAAGTCAAAAGGATTCAGAATATCCCCGATGAGCGAAGATAGGTACTTGAAGCCGTGAGTCATGGGGCTTCAAAAGTAGTCCTACGGCTTCCGCACCTCGGCATGATGACGCGCTAGAATAAACCCCGCCATGATAACATTTATAGGATAATCTTGATCGCTCCCAGTTCACCAATCATGGGAGCTCCAAATCCTTCATCCTTTTCATAGCAGCGACGTGTGATCATAAGTCTTAGCATCATAATTCGGCACCTTGTCAACGGGCACCTTTAGCGCTTCGCCTCATGTAGCTTCTCCACGCTTCGCTTTGCAGCCCAGAGCGCACTTAACTACCTCCCAAAGGCATTAACCACTTCGGCGACTCCGTGGTCTTAAGTGCAGAAGACGAAGGCCATGTCCTATGAGCCATCTCGGCCGCTATGGTAGACATCGTTGAGGATACAACTCGTCGTACTCACGCCGAAGTTTGCTAGCTTTGCCTCTTGCACCTCCAACGACCGCCCACAGAGCGCCAAGATCTTCTAACCGAGCAACCAACTCTTCTTACCCTCGCCAAGATACTTGAGGGCCCACTCACAGACGCCATAGACCGCCTCAACACGCCCCGATTTATTTGGGATAGCAATGACATCTTCTCTCCCGCAAGTTTCTCCACATACGCATTTGTCGCTTCTACCTCAGGGCAAGAGCTAATTGCGCCTCCAAAGAACGCAATAGCCCGATCCTTCCGAGCGACTTGGTCGCTCTCACAAGAAATCTAAGCCCTTAGCTTCTCCACCAACGAAGCTTGATGCGCAGATACTTGCGCCAACTCTTCTACCAATGCCCCAATCGACGCATCCCCGCAGACATATCCGCATCCTTTGGGCCGCGGTTCAGAGGAGCAGAGTGCAAGGAATGCACAGACTATTAGGGGCGACTCCGCACCCCCATATACGCAGCTAAAAAAAAAAAAAAAAAAGAAGCAAACAGAACGGAAACAAGTATTCTCAAGATTACTTACTGTGGACCAGATACGTTCGCCGATGGGTGCGAGGATGCAGCCTCACTAGCAGATGACTCCACATTGACGACCACTGGACGTTTCTTCCTCGAGGTGCTCGCGCCATCACTTTCAGGTGTCCTTTTACGCTTTAGCCCAGACTCTTGCTCCTCCACTTCCTCATCCATGGGTTGTGCCACCGCTGTGGGTGACGGCTGCGCTATTGGGGAAGGCATCCAAGGGTTTGGCACGCTTTGTAGCGGCGTCGCTTCCACAGCAACGGAGGAACTTGTCCCTGCCTCTCCCACATTCAGCTCCAGCGTATGCCCTGCGGTAGCGTCTAGTATCGGCTCTTCATCATCCTTCAAGGGCCGTACTCTGTCTTTACCTCCACGGGCTTTGCTAGCTGCACTACGGTGAATAAATCCATCTCTGCGCAATACAAGACAACAAATACACACAAGTTATACAATGCGCGGACAAAAGAAGAAAGCTCTTACATTAATTGCAAAAGGGGTGCAGAAGAATGAGTACCCACCCTGGCCATTGGCACCCAAGAAGATTGGCATCTCATCCGGCATACCAAAAATTACTACCGATGCCCATATGCACCAAAAATTCCTCGGGGTAGGAACTAATGGGGATGCGGTTAGCATTTATCGGCCCGATCCTCGACATAAGATCCGGCAAGGGCACTCATCCTTCTAATGTACCCCGGTATAAAAATCATAATGCCATGGAAAGCATGTATCATCCACCCGTAAAAAGAACTCCCTCCAATTCCTAAGCGAGTCTAGTTTCTCGGTGTAACACTGAAGTCTACCTACGCGCTTAGCAAAGGATACCCACCCATGCCGTGTCGTGTGATAGAAGGCGCGGAATAAGTGGATGGTTGGGTTAATGGCCAATAACCGACAATTCACTTCAAAATTGGTTATTTTAGCCGCCCCGATGCAATGCAACTGGGATATGTGCAGATTGTAATAGTTTAATACATCGCATAGGAAGCGGGACAGGGGTACACGTTGATTTTCGAATCGAAAACCGTGTATATACCCCCACCTTCCCGGGAAGTCCGCGATAGATACCGCGCATCCGGAACAACTGGATGCACGTCAAGGGGTATAAAGTAATCTGAGGTGAACTCTAAGAGATCGCTCTCGGTAAGGTGGGAGGTGAAGTCAGACAATTGTTTAACCATGGTGTTGTTATTTGTTACGAAAACGCACGCGCGGCTACCTTTGACGTATGTTTGTTTCTGAATTGCAACTGCAAGTGTTCTTGAACAATGGCGGATTGTGTTTTCTTTTTACTGTAAGAATTGATGTGAAAGTGACGTGAGGGGTTATATAACTTCCCTCATCCACGCGATGAGTGACACGTGGACCCCACCAACCCTAACTATGTGGTTGAGATTGCTTGATGGGACACGGGTGCAGTAACTTTCCTAACTTACGAGGCCCATTTTTAATCCAATGTCTAGATACAATGTACCGGTTGGTATATTTTTATGGCTTCTGGCTACGCTCGAAGTTTTTGATGACTACGGTTATTAGTCTAGCATCCGCAGCTTAGTCACTACGATACTAGACTGGGGACATGATGACGATAGTCTATATCCGGTCACGAACCCGACTAAAGTCCAACACTAACTTAGCCTCGGTAAGAACTGGCTACGTGATTAGATGTTTGGGCTCACGAAAGCCCAAGCCCAAATCTATTTACGGAATAGATATCGGATATCTCCTAAATATGGAGATAATCATTCCCAACCGATTTAGGCGGGATACGCCGAAGGTTGAGGAACACGGAACCAACAAGGATTCCGTGTGTATATAAAGGAATCCCATCCCTCGTTTAAGGTACGATCTACAAACCCTAACTCTCCTTAAACCCTAAACCGATTACTTACTCTCACGCCGGAGGATAATCGTGGGAGACAATCCCACGGTAAGCCTAACGGTGTTTTCTGTCTCTTAGTGCGCAGGTCTCAAGCAACGATTCTCAATTGGCAGGCCGGAGCTCCAAACAAGCGAAGCCCAACTTTTGTATCAACATTATACGTACATCGTTGATCTAAAAACATTGGGTAAAAATGTGATACGCCAAATGTAACTAAAAATGGTAGCTTCAAATGATGATAATAATAAAAAAACAATTTACCCAAACACTATGTTTTGTATGTTAAGTTAAAGGCCAACAAATAAATAGAGATCCGTCGGGACCATTATGCCTAGATCAGACCTCGACTTGAGAGCCAAACTATGATCGGGGCTAAAAACAACGCAACTTAGAGAGGACCAAGATGTATTGGTCTTGGCTCGAGGGACCACTCATTTGTGCAACTTGTGAGTAAGAACATTAATGCTATTAGGTATAGAGGCGACGAGAGGTAGAAGAAAAAGAAAGTAAACATGTATAAATAACAATTGGGAAATCATATTCTTGGGAACTTGACATTAATCATCGATCATAATCACAATGATATTGCTGTACGTTCTCATACGCCGTAGAACACAAAAGAGTAAAAGGTAAAAATATGTAACTAACTTGTCACTTTTTGCTTTCTTGTGCAACTATTTGATTTTTTCCTATTATATGCATCAACATTTTGAATTTCGTCTATTATCTGTATTTTGTGACCATTTTACCTTTCCAATTTATCAATACTATTATTAACAGGGAGCGGTAAAATGGTCACATGATACACACATTAGACGGAATTCAAAAGTCTGAAGTATACAACAAGAAAAAAAATAGCTACATAAGAAACTAAAAAGTTGCAAATTAGTTACATTTTTGTATTATTTGCCCAACACAAAATAGTCGATTTTGGACCAATTAGCTAGGAGCAAAAAAACTTGCAAGATGGTGATTAGTCTTATGTAGTATATAGCTTAATTAATCTAAATATGTTTGTGGACTAATTGATCATTGTAGCTATTCTACTATATATGTTGTATCTAGACGATCATCGAATTCCATAAGAAAAAAGAAACTTTACGTATACAATTAATGTTTTAAAACTTGGGTTGACCCTGTTGGCTGGAAACTGATTTAAAGACCAAATCGGATGTGATCGAGTTTTTGCTTGTTTGATAACTGAATTGAATAGCTGTTTTTTTTATCAGATTTAATAAACCTGACCAGCTCATGGCTTTTTATTTTAAAATATCTAACAAAAACCTTTTTTGCCCATAAACATTTCTAAGTTTAATTGGCAAGTTAAAGTGGTCATGACTATGTTACTTAAAACCATGGTTCTAAAAGACTCGCAAAAGTCTTGCAAAGGTGTGAGGCTTGCTCATGCCGCCACACCACCTTATGCCAAGTTTTTTTGTAAACTTGATATATATGAAATATGATATAAATATATAAATATTTTCATATTTTGTGTCACCTTATGTCACGCCTTATAAACGCAAAAGTTTCGCCTTAACCGCAAAGACGTGAAGCTTCGCCTCGCCCTATTTATAACCTTGCTTTAAACCTGTAAAAAAAAGTAAATTAGAATTATAAATTAACTTAGAAACACCGATTAATATAGTTTTAATTTAGTCATTTATAACTTAGAATCATAAGTTGTTTGTTTTTGCAAATCTTTGTTTTAATATTATAGATATATATAACTCAAAACAAAGCTTATTGATAGAGTCTCGATCTCTTTAATCAGTTCAGTCGAATGTAAGAATAAATTTAGATAAATCATATTATCATGCAACATTACATATTAAACCGGTTGAACCAATAATCCGGTGAACTAGTGACTAGACTAGATCGCTAGAAATAACAAATTTTAAAATATTGTATACAACTGAAGAAACTGTTTTCCTCAATCTTTGACTAGCAAAATGATGATGCGTGTTTAAGTGTAACTTAGAACTAGTGATTAGGGTGGAGCATTGAACCTTTATAATGTAAAATTGTTGTAAAAAATTTTGATATTTGTATTACAAGTCTTCCGTTAAATCTAAATGCATCTGATAACTATTATTTCGAGTCGGTTAATGCTTGAGATACAAATGATTTTATGACTAGGGTCGGCCCAAGGGGTGAGGGTTTACGGGAACCTTATAAATTTTTGTCTCGTAGTGTAATTTTTTGTCAGAAAACCTAATTTTCTTAAATGAACATGGTCTCTAAATATTGTGTCACATGTTTTGTTTAGTTAGTTCATTGTATTGTAGTAAAACCAAATTGTGAACTCGGTCACTTATAGATCCGAGTCTGCTGTTGTTTATGACATGACCTCGTTATTGGACACCTAACTGAAGTAAAGTTTAAAAGGATTTTTTTTTATTAGTTTTAACGGCATAAACATATATTAATAAAAGCTACTAGCAAGGCGCTAGAAGCCAAATAATACACAAACAAATGTTGAAATAAACCAAACAACACATTCTAGATCCCTCCCGAGGCTTTAACTGCAAGGACTACAAAAAAGAGGAAAAAACTCTTGCCGATTACAAATAACCAAGACAATAGAAAAATTCCCACTCAGGCCGAAAGTGTTTTTGATGCAGTCCCAAACAAACCCTAAAAAAAATAAAAAGAAAAGAACCATGCGCCTAGATAAACTTGAAACTTCCGGCAACCCCATTACGGGTCTTGCGACCAAGCAACCCAATTTAAGTTCATCTTTCTGTATTTACCACTAATCCAAAGAAACACATAAATTTAACGGGATAAGTAGACGGAGTAGTCCAACAGTATGCGACATTTTTTTTTTTTTGAACTGTTTCAAGGAAATTTATATGTTGATCTTGATCTACAATTTTCTCACAATGTGCTTGTTAGCTAGAAAATTTTATTAAGTTCAACATCACAATTATAAGTACCGATAAAACATCAGTTATTAAACAATGCATAAAAAATTAGGTGCATGTCTCTTTCGATATCTAATACTGTATCTAATATGCTTTAAACTATTAAATATGTTATCTAAGGGCATATTAAACCTTGCTTTAATGGGCCTATATGATGAAAGCATCCTACTTTAACTTAATACCCCAATAACAACAAGTCAAGACATAGTGGTAGACGAATCTATTAGGTCTTATCCTAGAAGCCAACATCAAATTTTCGAAATATGTATTTCTTAGTCGAAAATATCTAGTAAGATATAGGTTGAACTAAAATTTTGTAGGCCATTGATGTTATTGTTAGAGTAAATTGCAAAAGTTGTCCATGTGATTCGGCCAAATTGTATGTTTCGTCCATGTTCTTTCGAAAGTGCAGACACCTTTTATGTGAAAAACTTACGAGTGCAATTTTCGTCCTTGATCAAAATGAAATGACTAAATTACCCTTATCTTTAAATAAAATAAAGAAGATGAGCATTTTACTCATTCTAGTTTTTCCAGAGACGAAAATTACACTCGCAAGTTTCCCACAAAGATGATGTCTGCACTTTAAAAGAAGTTAAGAACGAAACATGCAATTTGACCAAACCTAACTTACCCTTATTGTTAAATTGTGGTCAAGAAATCAACACAAGTAAGTTGATATGGTGGATTATTTAGCTAGTTCTTATGTTATGATTTTTTGTACATAAATTTGTAGAAATTGGTCATTTTCTTGTATATTCCAAGCTTGAGTCTTGAACTATAGATAAAATAAGTAATTAAGGTCTTTGGTCTAGTAATATTTGAGTGACTTATTAACAAATAAGTTGTGAGCTTAAAGCTCGTTTGAGACGTTTGTGAGATATTACGTGTGAGATAAAATTTGTAATGATGGATTGTCGTTAAAAAAACGTTAGAAGACTTGAGGCAAGAGCCTTGGATCCACCTTGCGCGAGAATGAAGATTTTTTTTTTTTTTTTTTTAGTTGGTGAGAACGAAAGTTCGCGTCATATGTACATGTTTTATGATTCATTAGTAGTATGTACTCCTTCCGTTTTAAAATAATTGTCTTATTTTGATTTTTTGAAGTTTTTTCTTTTCGACTTTGACATTAACTATTTTCTTTTTTGTTATATAATACTTGATGCAAAATATATAATTGGATTGGGTTTTAAAGTATTTTCATTGCTATAATTTTCATCAATTATTATATAAAACAAACAAAAATACTTAATGTTAAAGTTGAAAAAAAAAAAAGTCAAAACTAAACAATTATTTTAAAACGAAAGGAGTACATGTTTAGAAAAGTGGATTTTTATGTACTCATTAGATTTTGATGCTAACATGAAGGGAGATGATTGACACGCATTAGGAATTGATTGACACACTCCAATGTACAACTAGTTAAAGCATAGTTTATTAACAGTACAATTGTTTAATGCACAATTTAAAGTGTCTCAATCAAAAAATGAAGTGTGCAAATCATTTCCATCATATATTATCATTGACATTTACATTAGCAAAAAACGACAAAATATTACCTTGTAATTAATTATTCAACCACTCTAATGAGCTTTTTATCTTGATCCAGACACTTCACCTACAAGTGATGGATTTGTTTCACCACACCAAAGTTCTTACACAAACTATCACTTCTAAAAGCTTCTTGTTAATTAGCTTTAGAAGCTATTAATTCTTGATTATTGCTCTAAAATATGATTCATCAATTTTAAATACATATGATTATAGTTATACCTAATGTATCTAGATTTTGAAACCCCACCAAAATCTTTTTCAAAAGTAGTGCATATGTTATGTTTTACTTCATAATTAGTGGTCAAATTAACATTTAAACAAAGCTAAAGTTAAGAGTTGATGACCCTTTAACAAAAATTAATCGCTTTCCAATTTTGTAATGATAAGCCTACCTTGATAATTGCGTAATGAATATTTAAATAGAAGATTCAAAATAAGCATACTTAAGTATGATTTAATACATACATGCTTTTTGACAACATCTGTCGCTTGTTACTTTCAGCTAGACGTGGCATTTCCCTGATCACTGAAATATTTATAAAATAGTCGTGTAATGTACATATTACACGTAACTCTTTTATATATCTTATTTTGATGTTAACCAAAATTAATAAATATGATATAAAAGGGTGGTGTTGAGGTTGTACCAAAACATGATTTTAATAGTAAAAAACTTGGATATTAGTGAAGTGATAGTACCTTAGATCAACTAAAGCATCATTAAATAAACAATAATTATATGGGATCAAGGTAAAGCATCATTATCAAAAGGCTAATCAAGCCAATTAGTCAAAATCTCGAGTCCCTCCTAATTTGACTAATAAGACCCCACCTCTTTTGTTGTGGCCAACCAATATTTAGAATATGATATCATGTAAACAATGTTTATATCAAAATAAAATATGTATAAACGTTCAAGATGCACTTCTCATATGAACCAACGTTTTCAGGTTGGGATCTTATTCAGAATTATTGTTGTTTTTTGCAAGATCGAAATCGTAAACTTGGATCAGAATATTAAGATCCTATTATAATGTCATTTTCTTAATAGTATTTATAATATTGTTGAAATCTACAATTAGTATATATCATAAACACAAAATTGTATGAATGTTTCATAGTGTTGTTGTCCTAAATTATGAATATGAAATTTGAAAAAGATTAGCGTGTTGCTTTTGAAAAAGTACAAAAAAGTACTTACGGACCCATGAATTTTGAGTGTCCCTGAGTACTTTGTAATTTTTTCGTGTGTTTAACTTGTACCCTCAGGGCACAAGTTAAATTTTATAAAACATATCTATAATTTTTGAGTTTTTTAGTTTGCGATTCAAAAAAAGTAAGACCGGATCGGATTAGATCTTATGATTCTATGGTCAAGATCGGAACCTTATAAGATCTTAAGCTTGCTAAGATCCTACATAAAATTTAAATTATTTTTGCTTTATAGTATCATAAAATCGTAAGATCATAAAGTTAAAATCAGAATCTTAACAACTATGATATAAACTATGCATTTGGAACATTTGAAAGACAACTAAGGTCTAATAAAGAGATTTATCACAAGGTTATAAAAAAAACATGAATACCATTCTCATACTATTCATACCATGTACTATTTAGCAGACTATTTTACTTAGAGAAATGATATATCCTCGAATTATTTGTTTCTGCTTATATTCTTACTCACATGATCCTGACAAGTTTTAGAATTAACAATTCAGATATAAAGAGAAAATGAGTGAAGAAAAAATATTTAATAATTTTGTGTGTAGAAGAATACGTAAACATATATAATTAATGAGGATATAACAAAACTATTTTACTTATTGTTTGTATTATGTTTAGGCCAACTAAATATAATATCAACAATAAGGTGGTGTTTGATAAGGACTTAAAGAGTCTTAATAGATAAATATGTAAATGTATTAAGTTATTAAATGAGTGTTTGTTTGGGGCTTAAAATAAAAAGATGACTTCATAGAAAAAGCCATAAGGTGGAGGGTCTCCAAATTAAGTCAATCCCTTTTATTATGTTTTTACATATTTACCCTCACATTCTTAACCTATAATCCCACTTATTTCATATAAAAGGGTATACCAGTAATTTTCTCTGATTAAGACACTTTATTGAGCACACAAAACAAACAACCATTTAGTTATCTACAAACAGACAACATATATCCAGACAGACACTTTAATTTTACAGGACTTAATAAAAAAACTAAACAAACAGGCCCTAAGTAATGTAGTCCGCTAGTACGTACCTCACATATGTAGTGTTTGATAATGACTTAAAGAGTCTTAATTCATAAATAGGTAAATTTATTAAGTCAGTAATTGAGTGTTTGTTTAGTGCTTAATTTAAATAGATGACCTCCTAGAAAAAGCCATTGGAGTGATAGTCTCTATATTAAGTCATCACTTTTATCATACTTTTACATATTTACCTTTTCACTTCTTAACATCTAATCAACACTTATTTCAAATAAAAGGGTTTAAAAACAATTTTTTTATTCAGACACTTTATTCAGCATATAAAACAAACAATCATTTATTCATTTACAAATAAACAACATATATCTAAACAGAAACTTTAAATTAACAAGATGGTACGTGGTAAAATCAGTACGGGACATAGACCGGATTTTTATAAGCCAATTTTGTTGTTTGCTTATTAGGGAATCTTATTATTCAGTACTAACGATTATCGTTAAACTATAAAACTCATACTGAAACTGTATAGATCAATGATCAATCATATTATCATAATCATAACCGCTAAGCTAGTGTTTTAGAACCAAGAAAGTGGTAAACATTGTGGCAAAGAAAATCTTTTTACTTGAATTCATAAGCTCATAATACAAACAATGGGCCAACATTTGCTTTGGGCTAAAGTTACTATATATGGGCTTTGCCCCGAATTTAATCTCAATTTTAGGAAACACATTACACATGAGTAAAATAAATACTAGCCTAAGTTTGTATCACATCAGTTGCCATTTATCACATGTTCGGCCCAGTGAACATACTCGCATATAACACATAGTCACACACAAACTCAGGGACGGAACTAAGGGGTCCTGCGGTGTCACGGACACTGATAAAATTCTGCTATGTCATGTAATTTTTCAAAAACTTGTGTCTAGTATTAAGGTTTAAACATTTTTTGTGCACCCCGTCCCTTTTAGTCTTGGTTCCGTCCCTGCACACACTAGATAAGTATGTTGGCAAAGAGTATGCATGTATCATCTATGTGTGTGTCGAGTCGACTCGAGCAGTTTTGTTCACAATGCATTTTAACTATCATTAGATGTTAAAGTTCTATACGATTTAAATTTTGACGCTTTAGTTCTATACAATATCGATATGTCACTTGATGTGTTTCGTTTTTTGTATTTTATGCATATAAGATAAAATACAGAGGAAACTAAAACCCACATATATTTTCTCTACTTACATATATCGATCTTAAGTTCCATTTGCATAGGAGTTACGTTTTTTGTCCCAAAATTATTTCGTATCTCAAAATAAAGTTTTATTGGTGACTTAATGTAACGATCCACTTTTTTTTAGAGCACACGGTACAAGGACCCAATGGCAAACTATTATGACTTTTTGTTACCCAACAACAGTGCACCATGGTTGGCGTCATTCATCCCATTGCCAACCCATTAACGGGTGTGGTTGTTATTTTTATTTCTTAGTTTTTGGTTTTATGAGAATACTGAATACCATTCATAGTTGTATATGTTAGTAACATAGCCATAGCGACTTTGTTTTACTGCTCGAGGCGGTGATAGCTTTTATATATTTACTTAACTAGTTAGTGTTATTTGTTTTCTCGGCTTTCTTCTGCTGAACCGAACGAAGACATTGTGTATAACGGTGAGAAGGCAACAGAGGGAACCGTGGTATATACATGTGGGAAAGGTATCAAAACATGACTGTAGGCCTGTGGAATATATGCGAAGGGTCATGCAGTCGGTCCATGAACCCAATAAGAGGGCAACAATGGTTTCGGGTTCACAAAGGGTAAAGTAAAATACTTTTGGTGGTGTATTATAGAACCCACATGCGCCAGTAACAATTATAGTTGAAGATGGTAATAACAATCATAGTTGGGAAGGTGTTTTAGTTATTGTGTTGTTATTGGGTATATGCTGAGGTCGTCTTTGCACAAATAATAGTTATTAGTGCACACCACTGAATGCGTAGTCCAGTGGTTGATTCGTTGATTTGTGAGCATCCAGACTCGGGTTCAAGCCCTGCTAGTATTTTCTACGTAAGATAGTTAGATGCGGGTGTTTTTTTTTTTTTTTTTTTTTAATAAATTATTAGTGCTCTATTTCACCTAGCTCTCTTAACTATATGTTTTTCTTATATGAACAATAATTTGGAAAAACAAAAAAATAACTAGTTTTTGCAAAAATAAAAATAGGGCAAGATTTCAAGATGAGTCCAAAAGATCTAACACTTGGCCCATGTCGACATTAAAGTTGACTATCAATGTGAAAAGCCTAACCAAAGGACCAATTACCCATTGTTTTTCTTGGTTATCTCATACGTACCAAAGCATTTAAAGGTGTCTGTTTTTAGTACCAAAATGTCAACATTATTAGAGCATATAGTACGATGACACTTGAGTGAAAGGTTCCCAGGTGCATTAATCTATTTAGTGGTTAACAATAAATGACCATTATAAAGGAAGTAAACAATTCACCCAACCACTTTCTCACACATGAAGTGATTACATTACTCTCTGGCTTTCTAGATGAATAAATAGGGTGATTGAAAGACCGAATGTAAGGCGGAACACAATGGATCGGTTGTGTGGTTCGGTTGTGGTCGGTCGACCTAGGTCGATATCACTGTGGACAAAAGGTTGGGTTCGGTCGAGCATCAACAAAGCCACAACCTAGTTCGGTTTGGCAACCGATTTGGAAACACACAAAGCTCCAAATTTTGTACTGTTTTGGAAATAAAAAAAATAAAAAAATAACTTGCTGACCAATGTGGCAGCTAGGTCGTCTTCAGGTCGTCGTAGAGAGAAAACTGATGTGGCAGGGGTAACCTAGGTCACCACTGTGTTCAGCCTAATAAGCCTAAACCGTTTGGTTGGTCTACCTAAACCGGACGCATCTTCCTTATTGCGGAAACTAAAATGAGCGTGTCCCCATCGCCCAAAATGAATTATTTTGGTCTGCAAATGGACCGAATGAATTGTTTAGTTTGTGTGTGTGCCTTTTGTTTTTATTTTAATTTTGTGAGTTATGATTTTTGTTGTGAGTCAAGTCTCTTTATTACGAGCATTTAGTATGTGTTTGGTTTAAGAGAGAGAAAACTGAGTTGATATTTATGTGATCGGGCTGTTTGTGGTTTTGGTGTGATATTATTACTATCAACCTAACCAAATGGGTTTTAACCTAGCGATATTCGTGTAATATGAGAAGTTTCTCAATCAAATCATCGTGATTTTAAACTTTGTTTGAAACAGTTGTGTGAGATAAATAACTAGTGTAACTTATGATATTCTTTTCCAAAAAAATGCGAGTTCATTATATATCGAAATGGTTTTATATCCTTGTGTAATGCACAAGTGTTTTGATGCAAAATTTAGAATTAGTGATTTGATGTTACTAACAACGTGTTCAAGGCACATGTTACATGATCAAATTCAATGAATTATAATTTACTTTTTGTTCTATGTGTTTAGGATAGTGACAACTCTAGCAATATATTTTAGATGCATTGTTCCTCACTTTCTTGTCATGGCTACTTCATATGTCTCAAAATTGTTCATCTTTACATTTTTAAGATCTTCTTAATAATTGTCTCATTCTTATTTCACTAATTAAAATAATTTTTAGTTGGTGATGATAATATTTAATTGGTTAAAAAGCGTATAGATCGTATTTTTCTTGTTTTTATTATTATTATTATTATTATTATTATTATTATTTTTTTTTTTTCATATAACAATAATTTTGTTATGTAAGAAGTAAGTTACGGTGCTAGGTCGTTAATGATAAGTTGACAACATTTCTAGATCTTTTAATGTTTAGCCTCTAGTATAAAATGACTGTCTAGAAATGAATGCTTAGCTTTTAGAATTTGGTTATATTTGGTGAAATGCGTTGGAGTTAGAGCTAGAGCTAATGTTATAAGCTAGTAGTTGGAGCTTTTAGACTTTGAGTATGTTTGGCGAAATAGACTGGAGGTAGACTTTGTGTATGTATGATGAATTAGTTGGAGCTGAAGTTGATTAACGTAAAATTACATAAAAATACTTCAAATTAAAAATATATTTCAAGCTTTCGCGTGTTAATCAATTATCTTTTGAAAGATATTTAAGTAATTTGATAAACTAAAAACCCTCGTAAACTCATTTCAATAAGCTTAGGCTTATAAAGACTTATGTAAGCGTTTATGAGAAATGAAACTTATTCCATAAATTAGCTTATTTTATAAGCTCAAGCCCCTATAAACCCACGCCACCCTTAGTTTCAAGCTTTTATCTAAAACGCTAGTAAAGCATTAATGTCTACCATTAATATATAACCAGCTTAAACACAATTCTTGCATTAAATGTCACTAATACAAATAATGAAGCACATTATACAAATATTCAAACTCAAATGAGCAACGACCAAATCGTTTTAAAAAGTTCAAAACAAGATCCCATACTGTAAACTAACAGGCTAAACGGGCACGAGGCAAACAAGCTAATATTATACAAATTGACGCCTCTAATATTAATTATCACAATTGTATAATGAAAAATATTGTCATTAGTTAAACTGTTAAAGTGTTGAAATACGTCACATAAAATTTTTAACATTCGTAAATTTATTGTCAAAAAGAACATAATAAACTAAAATACATAATTTAACAGAATTTTTTTTTTCAAAATACCGACTATCACAACTCGCAAATACCCTGCCAGTGTGTTTTAATACTGCCACGACATCCGATCTTAACAACGAAATTTAATCAATCAAGAAAAATTGAAAACTGAAATACATGTCGGTAGATAAGATAAGTAGATAACGACAGTATTAGATAAGATTCAGTAGTCACAAATATGCTAAACATGACTAGCACATGCCATAAACCATTAAATAATTGTACCAAACTCTATCCCAAAACTAAATATCTTGTCCTAGTCAAATAAAAACATGTAGGGTGTTTGGAAAAAATAGCAGTAGCAGTGAGCTGTAGCAGTGAGCAGCAGCTGTGAGTTGTGGCTGTGAGTAATAGCTGTATTTTTTTATAAAAACATTTGGTAACGTAGCTGTATTTGTAATTATAATGTGTAACACAACTCTTAAATGCTCAAAGCTCCTAAATGCTACTTTATAAAGTATTGAAAAATGAGCTTTCCGAAAAAATAGGTAAAGCTAATTGCTACTTGCCAAACAAACATTAAAATTTACAACGCTCAACGCTCGCTGCTCACTGCTCCTAAATGCTCCAAAAGGCTCTGCGCCAAACACACCCGTAAACTTGTATGAACTTAACAACGAGGAGATAAGTAGGTCCTTTTCATGAAGCAAATAATCAAGTTATAAACTTATATAACCTTGAGTAAGTTTATGAAATAGTCAGGTAATTTTGTAAATGTTGTAGTATATAAAAATATGATATGATAAACTTATAAAAGTCTATAGTTTTGTAAGTGTTGAGCTAAAACCACTTGTTATGGTGTCGCCATTCACACACGAAGGACCACCTTCACGCATGGTCTTTTATGACGGAAGTATAAGGTTGGCGTGTGAAAGAGAGGTTTTGGGGTTGGTTCTGTCGTCTGCACCACCAAACAAAATACATTTTTTTTAATGCAAGTGTGTACGGAATATATTGTGAGTTATGTTTGTATAAAATAAGATATTTTTAGATGTTTGGCTAATTAGTAACCGCCTCTAAACTTGATAATAAAATGCTATATTAAAAATCAGATGTTACGCTAAAATGAAGATGATGATCGAGAAATCATTGCACCGGGCCAGGCGTTCCTGAGTGTAAGTGACCATGCCTCCGTAACCATGCATGTCACTCGTGACTATTAAAACAGAAAGCCACAAGTCACGATCAAAATGCATTTTAATGGTGATCGGCTCATCATAGTGACAAGCACAAAATGCGGGATCCATAGTTGACGTTTTATAATTAAATATTTGGTTTTTAAGTGTGTGCGTGAATATTTAATAGAGTATATTTTTATAAAATAAATATTTTAATGAAATATGGGGAAAAATGGCAAAAAAAAAAAAATAAATAAAAAAATAAAAAAATGAAAGAGACTGACGAAAAATAAAAGGTGAAAGAAAGCTAACATGACACTGATATCACTACGGCCACCACCCTTTAGGATAATTCTCACCGTACACAGATAATGCAACCACACATTGGGGGTGAGCATCGGTCCCGGACTGAACCGGAATGCCAAGACCGAGGACCCAATTAGCAAAAAGCCTAGACCGAAGACTGAACCGAATGTGGTCAGTCCGGTCTCGGTCGATCCGGTCCAACAAAGATAAAATAGTCGATTTGTGATCCGGACCGGACCGGACCGACCAAACTAAAGATCGAATTAGCCCAAAAGCCTAAACCGAAGACCGAACCGAATGTGATCGGTCCGGTCCGTTTCAGTCCGTTCGAGTCATTTGCTCACCCCTTTTCACCACTACAATCCATGACTTTTCCACGTGTCACAATTCTCCTGCCACCCTGTCACACCTTTTTTGTCTTTATTTGACAAATCTCTATCAATAAATATCAGTACAGTATTCGTACACGCATTTCACACCCCCAAAATCAAAACAAACAAACTTTTTATTACTTTCTCTCTCTTTATTACTTTCTCTCTCTTTATATATATATATATATATATATACACTTTTCCTATATCTATACATTTATTTATTTATTAATTTATTAATTTATTTTCACATATAAATACACACAAACACTCACTCATACTACACTTGTAGTAGTAGTAACTAGCAGGTAACGACGGTGATGACGTGGCATCTCGACAACCACGGTGATGAGAATGTTGATGATGTTAGCGGTGTCATGACGGCGGTTAACGGTGATTTTTCGCCGGAAAAAAGTATGCTGACGTGGCAGTTGAACAACAATGGCGAACGATTGACGGACGTTAAAGGCGGCGGTGAGTTAACGGCGGAGACGAAAGGTATGCTGACGTGGCAAATGAACAACAACGACGGAGTAACGACGGTCAACGGTCCGGTCAGCGTCAACGACGATAGGAAAGGCGTGCTGACGTGGCAGTTTAGCGGTGAGGTTGTTACAGATGAGACAAAAGACATGCTGACGTGGCAAAACAAAAAAGAGGAAGATGAAATTGAGTTATCGAAGTTTCTAGAAGAAGCTTCATGGAGTGAGGTGATGACGTGTCAAAACACAAAAGTGAAGATAATAAACGATCCGTACTGGCTCCCGTTGAAGTTTCAAACGGGAGCCGCTTACGTCACCATCAACGGGAACGAGGAGCTCTGCGGCTCCTCGTTCTCGGATTCTGACACTTCTTATATGGCTGGGATTAGTAGTTGTTGTAGTGGATTTGTTGGTGGCGCGTGGGATGAGGCGCGTGGGGATTGGGGTGAGTGTGAAGATGAGATGTTGGCGCGTTTTTTGGGGGAGAGTGAGAGATGGTCACGCGCTGGGTTTTGAGGGGGGTTTTAGGATTTAGATGAGATATTTTGTAAAGACTTGGGATACAAGAAAGGGATTTTGATGAAATGAAAAAAATTTGGAAATGGAAATGTTATTAGCATTAGTGAAAAGTTTAATTTGGTTATTGCAAGTAAATCCATGTAGTAGTAGCTCTTGACATAAAAGTTAAATCCCTATTAAGGAATTATAAACTAAGTAAATGATTAATAATTAATACTCCCTCCGTCTTAATTTTATTGTCCAGTTTGATTTTTACCAGTCTTTCTTGTTCAACTTTGACCATTAATATATTTATTTGTGTTATATAATACTTGATGAAAATTATACCAATGAAAAATGCATTTAAAACCCAATACATTCATATATTTTTCATCAAGTATTATATAACACAAACGAAAATAATTATGGTCAAAGTTGAAGTAGAAAGACTAAAAAAGTCAATAGTGGACAATAATTTTGAGACGGAGGGAGTAATTATTATAATGATATTGGTGTATTTAGACTATCTCGTTGTATAATATGTTTGATAATTTGTATTTCTTATGTGAAAGGTATTTTAATAACTGAATTAATTGTATTTATTGACAAGTTAATTAATTAATTACACTAAGAACATTGATTATCTTAATAGCATTAAATTAGTCTATATTATGGTTCTAGCAAGACTTGTGTTTTGTCTTTTAAATGTGTGCATTAAAGTAGTGTACATTATGTTCTTTGTCTTGAAGCTATTTAATTTTTAGAGTAAAATACACCGTTCGTCCCTAAACTTGTACCTGCGCATCACGTTTAACCAAAACCTATGCATTTTCATCACTGGAGGTAAAAAACATGGGGTTTTAATGCCAAAGAAGTCCCTTGACCACTAATGCCAAAGTCAATGTCTGATTTTAGTTATGTAGTCGAGGGTATTTTAATCCATACACATTTATACTTTGTCTTCAAGAGTGTGAACCCAAATCCGAGAATGACAAACTAAGTGGAACATCATTTCCTCCATCAACAGCAACAAAATGTATCGAAGATAACTAATATACTATCACTTCTGCCTTTAGTATGCATATGCATATCTTTTTACCACCATCAATAGCAATGTTTTTTAAAACTTTATTTCTAATAAAATTTTTAAAACATATCTTTTAACTGCTTTTTGAATCCGCCACAAATTATAATCCATAATGCTTGCATTGGATGCTATAGAAAGACAACTCTTCAAGTTTTATTAATGAATCTTTAAATATTCTATTCACATAAATGCTACATTCCCTAGACCATGTAGCTTACTTTGTAGAAATTCTGTCAAGTCAGAAAGCTTCTCCATGAGGCCTCGAAGCATTTTAAGTGACGTTGACCTTGAAATATTTATCTGTATTTGGGAAGAGTGGAAGCAGCAATGCCAGATTACGTGCAGCATAGCTAGCTGATTTTACATTCTAAGGGGGGTGGCAACACCTTCGGTATGCATTCGGTATAGGTTCATACCTCACGGCACACCATTGCCACTAGTGAGGTATGGTTCGGCATGGCATGGAGAGCGGTATACATTGCCGAATCGGCATCACCAAGTGAAGCACAAATATTAATGAAATATTAAAATAAAATTGAGTGAGGTATGGAATCATGGTTGCCACTAAAAAACTATGGTGAGGTATGAGTGAGGTATGAGATTAGGTGGAATGATATTATTGGTGGGTGGTGAGGTATGATGAGATATGGGTTTAGACCATTGCCACCCCCCTAACAGGTTAAGCTATAAAATTTAACCATAAAAGGTGTGCCAAATGGTTTGAAAATCATCCAAAGACATTAATATTTGTCTGCAACATTGTGGCGATCCAATTGTTTTTGTAACATGTTACCCAACTTGCTCAACCCGTTTAACCAGTGAACTAGAAAAGCCACCCAAGATTAATTTGCCATAATCTAACACGTATGTAATTATAAGAGGGTGCATTTGCATGTCAATGTGTTTTCTTATGGGTTAGATCAGGTTAAGTTCAACTTAAGCGTGCATCTGGTTTGAACAAAGCTAGACTGAACTAGATGAAACATAGAAAATATCGAAGAACAAAACTAATAGGACAAATTATTGAGTCAATTAAGGTCATTGCGGTCTCGATAAACCCATTTGACACCAAACAGGACTAGTTAACCAGATAAATACTTGATCATTTCAAGTGGAGCAACTTTGTTTTTGAAGCTACACAGAATGATACAAGGAATCTGACAAAATCAAATGTAAAGAAATAAAAGTATAAATGTGTATGGACTAAAATACCCTCGACTAGATAACAAAAATCAGACATTGACTTTGCCATTAGTGGTCAAGGGACTTCTTTGGCATTAAAAACCCATGTTTTGGACCTCCAGCGATGAAAACACATAGGTTTGGTTAAATGTGATGCGCATGTACAAGTTTAGGGACGAACATTGTATTTTACAAACAAGCTGAAGTTTTAAGTATTTTTATTTGAAGAATGCTTAAATGCTTTATATGGTGTTTGTTTTGGATTATATGTGGGCTTATGAGCTTATTTAATTTCTACTTATATAACATAAGCCCCATTTTTGTGGCTTATATTGAGACTTATGTGCTTATATAAGTTTATCATATTGTAATAAACTTATAAGCCCACAAGTCCAAAATAAGCCTAAAAAATTGAGGCTTAAGTTATGTAAGCCAGAATCAAATAAGCTCGTAAGCTCACATATAAGCCGAAACAAACACCATACAACAATAAAATTTCATTTGAATTCTGATGGTCTACACTCTACACAACCAAACAAGTAAGCTCACAAGCTCACATATAAGCCGAAACAAACACCATACAACGATAAAATTTGATTTGATTTTTCTGATGGTCAACACAACCAAACCGACTTCATTTTCTTGCTCCAGGCGTGGTTGTTGAATGTTTGTAACATTATATTATGCATTCATGCGTAGACATGGTGACAATTAAGGGTGCATTTGATATCCTCTAATCGGAATGGGTCTATGGATTTTATTCTGATTCAAGGTGTTTGTTTAGTGGGCTCGGAAATGAAATGAGTATATCATAGCTATAGATTCATTACACATCAATTTGGTGTTTATGAAATTCATTCACACGAGCCCCTCCTTTTTATACTACAAAACTCAAATATCTATACATTTTTTTATATTATATTTTTAAAAATAAACAATTATAATGATACACTTTTTCATATATATTGTCATTATACCTCATATCAAATCCGATACCATTGTCATTCCTAGTAATAAACCAAACGGGCCCTAAGCAAACCACATAATGGTATATATGCATTAGTACACAAACGGGCCTAACCGATTAATCGATAGGCCTTACCCAACCGTCTCACTAGCGCCTAGCGATTTTTACAACCACTAGTTGCTACTCTATAGAAAATAATGTGACAAATTTTAAAGCTTATATAATATGTGGTTTTTTTAAAAGACTACCACTGTTGCTTAGATCAAAATGCAAACATACAACTACGATTCCAGACCAAAGAAATAATTAGGTTGTTCCTACCTCCGATGTTATCAACAAATGTCGATCAACCAAAATTCACTTAGCTGTGATACGGTCTTGATGAGACTTGGAGTACGTAATCAAAGTTTGTGAACCTGATCTTAGGCGCAGTTTGGTATCCAGTTTTGGATTGGGTTTTGATATGATTTGACATTTACAAGTTGTTTGTTTAAAATCCTAAAGCAAATAGTCCGATGCCCATTTAATGTTATGTGAAACAATTCATAATGCATTTAGCAACATTTATTGTAACGATTCCTAATGCACCAAGACATGTTCATTGATATAGTTCATATATACTCCCTCCGTCTCTAAATAAATGTCTAGTTTGATTTTTCAGAGTCAAACTGGTTCAACTTTGACCGTATTTTTTTTTGTTATATAATACTTGATGAAAAACTATACCAATGAAAAATATACTTAAAACTCAATCCATTCATATATTTTTCATCAAGTATTATATAACACTCGCAAAAATAGATAAAGTCAAAGTTGATCCAGTTTGACTCTGAAAAGTCAATCTGTACACTTATTTAAGGATAGAGATAACAGTACTTTGTTGATGATCGATAACCATTATCTAATCGCATAATATAATACTATAGCTTTAAATATATCTCCATTACTGTTTTCATAGTAAAAGATGCATTAAAATATGAGGAGGGTTATTTTACATACCAAACATTTGTTACATAGACTCATCTCCACCATCCATCTAAAAAGAAATCAATTGCTGAAACTAAAAGTATTTTATTATTTCACTTATTTTTTATAATTTAAATATCTCTTAAACCGTTAATCGTTAAGTGAAAATATTTACACCGTCGCGAAGAGCATTTAATTATCTTTCTATAGACGGACACTTTGATATACTTTCGAAAAAAGAAAAAAAAAATTGTTTTTTTTTTCACGTTTTTTCGTTTTTTTTTTACGTTACTTGAAATTTGCATGAAAAAAATCATATATGATTAAACACTAATTTAAATATCACATTTGATATTAGTGTTAAATAATATATGATATGTGATATAATATGTATATCATATGTGATTTTACATTAATATCATATGTGATATTACACTAATATCACATATGATATTACATATCATATATGATATAACACTAATATCATATATGATATAACACTAATATCACATGTGATATTCAAATTAGTATTTAATCATATATGATTTTTTAATGCAAATTTCAGTAACGTAAAAAAACGAAAAAAACTTAAAAAAAAAATGTGAAAAATACGAAAAAAAAAAAAAATTGTCGAAAGTATATCAAAGTGCCTATCTATAGAATGATAATTAAATGCTCGTTGCAATGATATTTTTTTTTTTCGTTTAACGATTAACGGTTTGAAAGTTATTAATATTTGAAATAAGAGGATGAAAGTGGCTTTTTTAAATTGTTAGGATTAATCTCATCCATCCATTAGATCAAATAAAAATGAATTGTGGAGATTGATCCATTGGTATATAAATAATATTTTATCGTCAAATAATCTTAAATCTTAAAATATACTTAATTAAAATAACAAATTTTGCAAATTTATCAACTTGTATAAAATTACTGAAATATAATGTATGATTTGATTTATATTTATCTATCAGAATTATTAATTTAAATTGTCATTTATCCATTGAAAATTAAAAGGACAACACATTGACCTTTTGGCCAACCAAACTTCAACATAGCAATTCAAACTTTCATTAATTAAAAAATGGAAGCAAGCCTAGCGGTGTATATATGATGGGCTAATAATTATGTGAGTGTGTCCGTCAAATAATGACCCAAGAGGGTTCTCGGTGGTCACTAGTAGGGGTGTCAAATGGGTTGACCCGACCCGACCCGAACCCGATAAAACCTTATAGGGTCGGGTTAATTCGGGTCCAACCTTGCTTATCGGGTTTATCGGGTCAACCCGATAGACCCGATAGTCTAATAGGGTCGGGTTAGGGTCATAGTTAGTTTCTTATCAGGTTATCGGGTCAACCCGATATGATATAGTGGCATATTAACAAATCTTTGACTGTTAGAACAAAAGCACATTATATGCTATTTCAAAATGAGATGCAAATTACTACTACATTCTTCAGTCATATCTATTATGACTAGTAAATAACTTTTCGTATTATCAAAACATGACAGTATGACACACATTTGAAAATAGATTAATGTCAAGTATAACAGTATTAATTTATCAATTTGCATTACGATCAATTGTTTACCTTGAGCTGCATGTATCTAGTACTTGGATAATCAACTTTAAATGAAAAGAAATAAGAATTTGCTATATGTCATACTTCATGGGTTTGTTGTCTAGTTCTTGTGATGTTTCTGCTACAACCTTTAGAATTGAAAGAAACAGAGTAGCAAAGAAAGGCAAAAGGGAACACTATAAAAGAAAAAAGCATACGTGTTTTTATAAACTGGCAACACCTTGCGAAATTATAATACGTTATAAACACTTGCTCCTTAAGTCCAACATTCTCGTTCGATAGCATTACAAACTTATTATGATCAGCCTTATTTATTTAACTTTTTTTAACAAGCAACCCGATAACCCGATAGACCCAACCCGACAACCCGCAACCCGATAGACCCGAACCCGATAGACCGGATAGCTTATCGGGTCGGGTTGCGGGTTAGTTTTTATTTTTTCAAAACCCGATAGACCCGACCCGATAAGCCTCAAACCCGACCCGATAACCCGATTGACACCCCTAGTCACTAGAGCCCGATAGATTTTTGCTCCGTAGTATAATTTTTTGTCAAAACCTCAAATATTTTTTAAATGAACTTGATTCTCAAATTTTGTGTTACGTATCTTGTTTAGTTAGTCCATTATATTATGCTAAAATAATAATATTTGTAAACCTAATCGCTGCTTATGTATCCGCCCCTCTTGGCAACACGAGTTTTTGTCCAAAACCGGCATTAACAAAAACAAATGGATACTTGATAACCCATGCTGCTGATGTTTTGATCATTTGATAGTTTTATTGTAATGTTTTGAATACTGGTGAGCCATCTTATCAAGTATCAAAGGCCGAATATATTACGTATCAAAGTTTATCGTCTCCAGAACTTGTAAGATTGTCTTGCGAACCGATAGGATGTGCTTTGGATTAAGAACTGTCTCAACTGGGTTGTTTCCTTTCAAAGATATCATTTTATTGATAAAAATTATTAATTCTTTTATCTAGTTTATCAAAAGCGTGTAACCTTCAAAGAACGCAAGTATGCAGCAACCACAAGTGATTTCAGCAGATAAGGAACTTAATTAAGACATCACAGAACATGAAGACGACGATAAACTTGAAGACATTAGCGATGTTATGAAGCCAATCTTAAACTGAGCATGACATAAATCTGCAACCACAACACAAGAATACTAGAACGCCCCATACAGTTGAAGATATGTTCAATATATAAACTAAAAGGGTCAAACGGCATCAAGGAGAACATGTATGCATATGAATGTTGAATTTATTCATAGACAATGAGGATTTCTATTCTGGAACAAGATAGATAGCAAAACTAGTGTAAAAGAGATTAACAATAGTTAGAGCACTAAAAGGGTAAAACATGAAAGTTATCAACCCACATTTTGATGGCAGCACTACTGCATACTATAGGTTTGGATTTGAATGCGGTTATTTTAAATTTACAAATTATGAAAGCTTACTGGAATGTCAATACGACGCGTCCTTGTGAAGACTTCAACTGACACCCCATTCCTATCATCTGCATAATCTGCTTAAGGTACACCTCACTCCCTTTATCCAGGAGTGAAGTAGAGACCCTAAATTAAAATGAAATGACATAAAAGATTCAAATAATGATACAAGTCTCTTTTGCATCTCATATTACCTTGGTTTTAAAAAGCACGGTGTTTGACTCGTCACATAATTTGACAAATTCCATGACTACTGATCAACTATTTTATACGCCTCTAAACAATGACTAGTGATGAGTAAAAATACGTATATACGCATACTGGAATTAAACTTAACAGCAAAAAAACAAACAAGCAGTGCCTTTTCATATTGAGACAATCTAAAATAACAAGTGTTGGCATTTAAACTAACCATTATCAGTATACCATCAATCATTATTCAACAGTTGCAAAGAATGACTGGATCCCAAAGACGATGAACAGAACTCCACCAGATACTGCAATGTGCATCAGACTCAACAAAAAAGATTACTCATATAACTACAAACGAGAGATACATGAAAAAAAACAATCAAATTAGTGAGTATTTACAAGCTTTTCAGATATTTGTGTCGCCAAGCTCTTCCCTCCAAAGACAGCAGCTGTCTGACACAATGCTTGCCCTCCAGAAAAAATAGAGATTATAGAAAAATGTCATTCTAATGCTCATAACTAGAGCTGGAAAAGTTAACACACATATATATATATATGGATATGAGTCGATTTGGGTTGTATTTACTAATCTTTTAATCTTTAGGAAAAACAAAATTACAGCTGTAGAAATATACATTGTGTAATTATACTTGAGACACTAACTATATATAAAATTTCAAAAAGACTGACAAAAGAAGTGTTGCCGTCAAGCCAGCTCGTTTTCACCAGAATTTAAGGTTGACCCATTACCCGACCCATCCATTTTGACACCTCTACTCAAAACGGAACAGTTTGAACATTTGTTCACAACAATTAAGTAGCCAGTAAATAAATTTTGGTGCGGTGGTAGCTCAAAGTATAGTACAGCATTTATTAAGAGTAATTTTGACAATAATCGTATTATATTTTGCAGAAGTTACCCTGATTATGTTATTTATAACATTTGAGTAGCCAAACATAGAGTTAGTTCAGTTAACAATATATATACAGCATCTGCATGCATAAAACCTTCATACTTTAGCATAAAGAAGTATATTAGCAATTACCATGAAGGAATTATATTTGGGGGTATATCTAGATCTTAAATATAAAAAAATGTTTATCCCAAAATATTTCTATATGAAACCAGAGCACAAAAAATAATTGGAGATGGCTAACGTACAAAATTCCACCAAGAACAACACCAAGTGGGTTCTCAGCTGCAGCCAAACCAATTGTAGCTAGCTGAAAATTTAGTAAAATTCACATTTAGTATGACTGTATTGAGTGTATGCAGCAGGTATATTATACTTCAAGACATTTAGTATTACTGTATTGAGTGTATGCATATTAATATATCATGATAAGAGCTTATGGAATTGTAACATTTTGAACACTATAAATTACATCATAGCAGCATTATTAGTTATTAGTATGTGTGAAGTTTCTTGTTTGCATAAGATATAGATGGATTGCAACAGAAAACGCACTTTGTGAAATACCTTGCCGTTAGCTCTTGCTAGCTTTTAAATCAGCATCCTACACAAATGAGCAGAAGAAAAACATAATAACTTCCAGGGTCTCATAAGGGTAAACTATAAAAATGTAGCAAATTTGAGCCATTTACTTATGAAAGGGGTCAATTTAGGTTGTATTTTTCTCCAACAGGTAAAGTCAAAAAGTTAGCTAAGCTTTTTTTTTTAAGCATTTAACCTCTTAAACCATTCTATTAAAAAATTTAGATTATTAGTGTAAAATAATATTCATTAATAATCTTTAAAGGCTTAAACTAAGGTAGAGACTGATCTGGTCTACAAAGGTAGAAAAGGACCTCCGGCCTTGCAAGGGGTGAGGACCGAACCCTTGACCTCTGTCTCCAGAGACAAAGGTGTTAACCACTTGATCCTCACCTTAACCTTGCTCTTTTAAATTCTATAAACATAAAGAGTATCTATTGGAAGCAAGAGTATATTACAATATTCTCCTAGCACATCATGTTAAATTCTATAAACATAAAGAGTTGCATCTATTGGAAGCAAGAGTTGAGATTATTTAAGTGCCCGTAAGCAACAGGATTAATATTCATTGTCATCACAAATTCACAAACCAAATAATGGAAGATACATACCAGGTCATAACTTACAAAATACGTAAATCCATTTAGAATAAAAACAATAATATAGTTTGTCTTATCTAGATGACTTCACAACCACTCGCTACATATCCAACACCTTTCAATCTTTCAAAACCCCAATTCATTTTCGCCTTTTTAGCATGATCCAAAAATAGGGTGTTTGCTTAACCTTATATTTGGGATTATGTCTTATGAGCTTATTTGACTTGGTTTATATTGCATAAGCTCAATTTTTTGACTTTAGAGCTTATACTGACTAAAACATAGAAAATAAGCCAGAAAAAAATGGGCTTATAAGAAAATAAGCCCACCTAATAAGCTTAGAAAAACACCGCCTTACATGCGCTAATTTTCATAAGCCTATTTTATCGTAATTTTTTTTAACTCAAAAGCTTATTACAATGTTTGGCATCAAACGAATATAAGCTCATAAAACAAGAAAATAAGCTCGGAATAAGGCGAAAAA
This sequence comes from Chrysanthemum makinoi, assembly GCA_910596185.1. Classification (NCBI taxonomy): domain Eukaryota; kingdom Viridiplantae; phylum Streptophyta; class Magnoliopsida; order Asterales; family Asteraceae; genus Chrysanthemum; species Chrysanthemum makinoi. Next base: position 335,480,663 of record OU343221.1, read on the forward strand.
ATAAGCCTAAAAATCAATAAAGTAGTTGAATCATAGAAGAAAAAATAAGCCTAAAAATCAATAAAGTAGTCGACCAATTGTATACACACGCAAATGGTATTTTTTGATTTTTGATTTTTGATTTTATATATTCAATGTTGGTCATGACTGTGGCAACTTGGTCGTGTCTGGTCACCGGAGAAAGAAAGCTGATGTGGCAGGGTAATGACCCGGTCACGACTGTGTGCAGCCTAAAGAAAGAACATACTAATATCTAAACTTGATTCTGTACATGACAAGTTTAATTTCAGCATGAAAGTCAGGATGTAAAAGTATGACTTCTTAACTTTGTTCCTATACTTAAATCACCTATACCAAAATCAGAGCTTTTCTATCTAATGGCTGAAACATTGTAAATGGTCAACAACATCTGGTCAATAGAGATGAAGAGAGATCAATGGTTGTCTTTAACTTCTTTGACAGCCACAGGAAACATCTCTTCAGGTTGCCTCTGCCAAAGGAAATTTGCAGCTTCCAACCATCGTGGTTCAACCAAAAACTTCTTCTCCTGAACCGCCCAACGAGATTTCTCAGTTCCAGCATCTGTGGAAATGACATGCGTCACGGATGGGTTGACTTCAGTCGAGCATGTAGCTCCTAACCGCTCTGCCAGCATCCATAAATGGTGATGTTCCGCCGGGAATTTTGTAGGAAAAACACGGGTAAACACAACTTTACACCCTTTCAAAACTTCACCACGAACTGCACGCAGCATCTGAAATATTGATTAGGCAGATTAATAATTCCGATCAGGGTACTTTCTGATGTTAAAAGACTAAAGAAACAATTTATCACCAAAGAATTGGCAACAACCACCTTAGCATTAATATATAATAATGGAAGTAATGAATGATTTCCCTCTTTTTATCTATTTGAATTATTGGGGGTGTGCGAAAATAAACAGATACAATCATAAGGATATCTCACCTGCCTCGCATCTCGGCCAGCAAAATTCTCCCCAAGCTCCTATTGTGTAAGAGTTTCATTAGATGTGTCCTTTCAAACAACATTATGATATCCAGTAGGTAAAGGTAGCAAAATGGCATCTGAGTAATGGGTCACAACAGGTTCTAGTTTGAACAGGTCTTTTCGGTACAAGTTACAACGGGCCTGACAGGGTTGGCTTGACCTCTCACCATATTTGGTCCCTTTTTTTCAATATACTTCACCAATTGAATAATGCAATAATTATGATTTCACTAGAAATCAAAAAATTTGAGCTAATTGGTATAGAAGACGTACACTAAAACAGACAACCGGCTACTTCAGTTTCAACTTTCAACCCATTCAACACTTTGACCTATTTGACCCATTAACCTTACAGTTGGTTTAATTTAACCTGTTTTACCCTTTTCGACAAAGCACAGCCCAAATGGCAAGAGCACAATAATAGAAAGTGACCAAAAGAATACCAGGACATACCGGGTCATAGAACATGCTGTGGACTCTCTTAAGCACCTTAAGAACAGTGGCAAGAGCACCATCAACATCGCTTTCATCACTTCTAAGTTCGGACAGAGATTTAGATTTGTAGCCAAATTGTTTACAGCTTGAGGCAAAGAAATGATATCTTTCCATTGATATCAGATTATCCTTGTGCTTCGACCATACCTTAAAGAAAAACAGTGTCACGGCACGAAAAATAATCACACTGATAAATGTGTGTATACACAGAAAATAATCTTACCGATTCTGTATCATCAAGGATTAAAACAGCACTTTCTTGCCCTAGAACCACATCAAGACCTTTCTGATGTCTAGTTGTGCAATCACCTTGTGCAATCACCTTAGAGTTGAAGTAAACCATTCCAGGATCGAGCAAATTTGCCATTTCTAATGCATAAGAACGCTCACCCATGGTGTAGATGTACATTTCAAACAGATTACTTGCTTCTTTCAAGAAATCGTGAACAAAGGGCCTCAACTTCGTCACCATGTGCATAAAGGGCAATTTGAATAGACTCCCTTTGAGTTTACCTGTCATAAAAAATTATGAACATAGTGAAGTTAATTCACTCTCTTTGAACTAACACAAAATATTTAAAAACCATCATGAAGCCTTTTCACAAATCCTGCTCATAAAAACTGCTTTCATGGGAGCAAATATTTATGAGTAGAAAAACACAAAACTAGTCAAAAAGATATACCTTGCATTGGATCATCTGGGTTCATTAGATACCCTTCTTCTTGAGTTACATCTGAAAACCGGGTTGAGTTTAGTAGGGTGTGGTCTAAGTCAAGAACCAAGTAAAGCTTTCTATGGCGTAACAAATTCTTCAAATCTCTGTCCCGCAGTCGAGTTACTTCATCATCAGTAAGTGTCAGATCCTGCAATTACATAAGATTCTTTGGTTACCCATGTTCGAGAAACTTTTGTAAGAGATGATATGTGTGCTTAGTGAAAGAAGAATAACCTTGTGTATGTACTTAAATGCGACACCAGATTGATTGTCCCTTTTCTCACCACACTTGATGCACATTCCTCCTATAAAACCAGGATGTGCGCATCCAACCTTCTTCACTGATGCTTCTGAACATATAAAAATTGACATGAACTACAATATTTCTAAATGAAATTCTATATATAGAACCAAAGTAGAGGATATTTTATTTGCTTCTAGATATAGATTTCTTTTTTTCTTTACACAGCCACTCCTGCTGTAGTTCTTTTCTCTAGTAAAAACTAGTACAAACCAATATATTAACAATAGAAGAGAAGTGTCACCTGTAATTTCTGTTTTCTCTATATGAGATGTGGAACCATTGGGTTCTTCTGTAGCATAACTCATCTTCATCACTGATGTTTCTGAACATTAAAAATTAACACAAAGTACGAGATTTATAGATGAGATCATTCTATATAAAGGACAATAAACCCAAAGTAGTGGATATTTTATTTGCTTCTAGATATAGATTTCCTTATTTCTTTCCACAGCCACACTTGCCGTAGCTATTCTCTCTAGAAAAAACATAGTACAAACTAACTTATCAATAATAGGAGAGAAGTGTCACCTGTAATATCTGTTTTCTCTAGATGAGATGTTGAACCATTGGGCTCTTCTGTAGCATAGCTAATCTTCCTCCGTTTTGTCCTGTGAAAGACCAGATTGTTTAAAAACAATCAAAATGACTGAAATCTAGCAAGCAGAAGGCCAAAGCACCATTATGTAGGGAGATGCTGAGCTGTTAATATGAATAAGAAACTTGGAGATGCAAATGTATAAGTAAACAAACACTGTCATGTTTTCTTCCAGATCCAACATTCGTTCAATGATACAAGAACTAAGTTCAAGTTAAAGAAAGTACTAATTAGTAACTACTAGTACCACGTTCAAAATTAGATGTTCCAATAGCTTGGTATATAGACTCATGCAGTTAGTTACAGATACTAATCCCACTCTATTTATAACTTATATATCACGAACCATCATCACCACCCTAATATTCACAATATACTTATCCATTCTACTTAAACCAGAGAATATAGTGTACAATTTACAGAAATGAACATGGCAACATCAGTCTCATTAACCAGATTGCCATAAACCACACCTTAGACTTAGATATGAATGTAAATAACATATTGACTACAAAAAACCAAGTATACAATCTTTCTGAAGAACATAAGACTTTATACCTTCTTGCTCACAAAACAAATCCTAAATTAGGTATGCAAATTCTAGACAACAGATGTTAAATCAACAGGAACAAGTAATATGAAGAAGATCAAAAGGTAAACAAACACTGTCATATTTTCTTCCTGATACAACATTAGTTCTAGAATACAAGTAACAAACTCCTCAAAGATTCAGTTAAAGGGCAGTAACACGTTCAAAATTAGAGACCCCAATAGGTTAATACAAAAACTCGCCCAGTTACAGATGTTAATGCTTCTTTCTTTCTAACTATATCTCATGAACCATCAATCACCATTCTGATAATCTGTCAAGCTTATCCATTGTCCTTAAACCCAATAACGTACAATTTATTGCCACGATTCCATAAACATTGCAACATCAATCTTAATAACCAAATTACTCCGTACATGATACCATATATCAACCTCGCTAACATGTTAACTACTAAAAACCAAGCAAGACTCACAAAACACATCATACATTAGCTTTAGCTATCTCAATGTCCACAAATCAAATAATAATTCAAATTGAATGAATGTACGAATGTTATTATATACCTATCAATAAGTGACTTATAAGTCTCATGATCATCCTGATCCCAATCATAATCATCATCATCGTCGTCATCATCATTTTTTTCTTTCTCCTCTTCTTCTTCTGGTTGAGTATCAGAAGTGGAATCCAACTCCCCGTCTAGAAACGAGGCAAAATCATCACTACTCGATGAACTCACCGGCGAATCATCCACGAGACTCATCTGAACTACCTATTATCCAATTCAGATCAGCACACAGTTACACATACAACAAAACAATCACTATTCACATTACAACACAAAAAACTAAAGCCCTAAATCATTATAACAATCTGTTTTAAACCATCAATACTTATTTCAGAAGATATTTCTCGTTTAAACTAGGGGTTACTCGATCCGGGCCGAGTCAAACACTGCCCAGCCCAAAACTCGAAATGAATCTAAAACTCGAGCTCGGTAAAACTAATCGCCACTCTCGGCCTCGACTCAAGTCGTTTATCAGTACTAGAAAATGTATAACATAAGCAAACTCCAACACTTTCACACTCCTTGACTCGTGTATATAGTAATAGATATATAAATCACGTACATATACAAATAGTAAAATATGTAAAATCACACAAGCTAATGGAGCGTCTCGAGCTCGACTAGACTTAGAACGAATCAACTTTGTTTTCTATTCAGATCAATCTCAAGCACCTCGCAAGTTGTATCTACTCGATGACACTCCTAGGCTGTGTTTTAAATATAATGCTTGTCTAGCCACAAGCGCATACTCAAAACGCTAATAAAAAAGCGTTTAGCAAACTGCTATCAGCTAGTTTTACATACATAGCCCTACTTTACACCTATAAGCAGTTATGCACTAAACTATTTAATCAATTAAAACTATCCTAGGGTTTCAAATCGAACACCTAAAACACACACATAAAGACCTAATTTCACGTATAGCATCACATTCAAGTATTCAACAAAATGAAACGACATATAAGAGAGTAAAAAAAACCTTACAAAATGATGACGTAACTGTGTTCGGAAAGTGACGTTCGCCGTTACGGTTAGAGAATGAAATTATACATACATGTTTTATTTATAAAGTTTTTATGGGCCGGGTTATCTTTTGGGCCTGGTTTTAAACATTTGACTTAGTAAGAGTATCTGTAATGCTTCAAACAGGCAAAAGCTTTTTTGTATTTTAAAAAGTGTTTTTAGTATTGCACCAATAGCTTTTTAAAAGGTTTACACAAAGACTTCGCATACACTTAGGCGGCCTTGTTTGTTTTTTTAAAATAAGAGCTTCCCCATGAGTATCGTCACTATTACTCATCTAAATACAATCCAACTATTAATGTTTTACATAACACGAAAGTTGCACTTAAAAAATTGCTTAAACGACTCTCAAATAGCTTAAAAGCAACCCTTAAATAAGCACTAATATAGCTAGAACAACAGTTGAAAAAGTTGCAATAATACATGAAACGCACTTGAATAACCCAAATAAGCACTTAAATAGCTCAACAAATCAGCACGAAAAAAGGCTAAAAAACTAGACATAAAAAGCTCAAATAAGCACTAAAAAGCTGAAAACAACACTCAATAAAACCTATAACCAGCCCTCAAATAAACACATAAAAAACACTCAAACCCAAGAATCAAAATCGGTTAGAGGTTTGAAAATAACCTTTGGTGACGATGGGTGACTGCTGGAACAACGCCGGCGAGGGTGGTGATGGCTGATGTGGTGAGGGTGGTGTTTGGGTTAGGGTTAAATGTTTTGTGGTTTTCTTTATTAGAGTGGAAATAGAAAAACACCTGTTTTTCTTGTTTTTTATAAAATATTTTGTGGAAAACAAGGGTGTTTTCTTTCAACTAAACGCAACCTTATGGGCAGTTTAGTTGGTGAAAAATTTCTCTATTTTTCCGTTTCTAAATTTCTAGAGAAGGGAATGGTTTTTCTTCTCGAGAGAAAAGTTGAGAAGTTTGAAAATCCGTTTAGATGGATTTATATTTTTCGTTTTTTAAAAACGTAAAAAAAATGACAAAAACGTAAAAAAAAAATGGGACAAAAACGTAAGAAAACGGACGACAACGTAAAGAAACGTATAAAATCGAAAAAACAGATGAAAACGTATTAAAACGGACGTATAAAAATTAAGAATGAAAAAAGTGAGAAGAGTAAAATGAGCTTTTCAGATTTGTAGTTAAAATTTGGAAAATGAGAATTTCACATTTTTGGAAAATTGTTGGAAAAAAGTGTAACTAAACGGATTTTCAATTTTTCCCTTTTCATATGAAAAATTCCTGAAAAAATGGAAAAAATTTCACCAAGTAAACGGCCCCTTAGTGTTTTCTTTTTCTCATTTTTGCTCTTGTGATATATACAAAAAAGTTTATGAGTATAAAATAGAAGGAGTCTAACAAGAGCAAAAAAAAAAAGAAAAAGAAAACATTAACCATTGATCTATTAGTCGAGAGATGAAATAATTTGGTTTTTTAATTAAATTTATCATGAGGTTGTTGTTTAAATAGATATATCTTTAACTTAGTCATGTATTGTCACTCATTTTAAGTTTCAAGCAAGTGAATATCAATTATAGACACATAAACTAAGTAGAGTACTTCAAATGATAAACATTTGAAAGAACAGTGGCTAATACATATTACAAATAAGTATAGTAACTAAAGTGAGAAAAATGAAAGTATAAAATTAATTGAGTCATTTTTCACTTTCAAGATTAAAAAAAAAAAAAAGCAATTACATCAGGTAAAGATGTTAACCAATAATCATTTATAGATTAATTGAAACTAAAAGAACCGAATATCTATTGTTGCGTAACTTTTTATCCCGCTGCATTGCACGCGTACATATAACTCGTTTAATAGATTTGTGATGCACCCCCACTTAATCGCCAACATGTAAGTAGGGGTGTTATCGGGTTTGTCGGGTCGGGTTGAGTCGGGTTTTGAATTTTTTAAAAGTGACCCGCAACCCGACCCGATTAAGAATCGGGTTATCGGGTTTGGGTTGGATTCGGGTCGGGTTATATCGGGTCGGGTGATTCGGGTTATCGGGTGACCCGATTGTCATTCATATACAGTCTATTCAATAAGATTCCATTACAAATTCTAAACTATAAAGAGTATATATCTAATGCAGCAGACATGAACTATTGTAGCACACTTGCACACATTCTACTTGTATCAAACAAAATATATTAAATACAATTTGTAAGACATAAGAAATATGCATCACATATGAGCATACTACAGTAGTTGACCCGTGACATCATGGATGTATAAAAAGTAAACTTGGTAAACAAAAATGTATATGAAAAAGGTACTATAGTAGTTAGCTCGACATGACATGTTTGATAACTGATCGAGATCGTGCTACGTTGAATTAGCACCATATGTGACATTGTAGATTATTCAATTACATTTATTCTTATAGTTCAGTTTAGAATGACAAACAATTATTCAAATCATCATAGATTTAAGAATCAAAAGTTAAGTGATAGGTAAACAGTTTATAAAAAAAAGAAATGATAATAAGTATCATATAATCGGATTCTGAGATTGACTAAACAACTTGTAACTATTGCAGACTTGAACTAAAAAGTATTAATTAAAAAGTCAATAAGTGATTGTCGGGTCTTATCGGGTTGACCCAATAACCCGATAGAATTATTTATTTAACCCTAACCCGACCCGATAACACTATCGGGTTATCGGGTTCGGGTCAAAATAACCCGACAAGATTTTTTGACCCGATTAAACCCGACCCGATTAGCTTTATCGGGTTCGGGTCAGGTCAACCCGACTCTACTGACACCCCTACTCACAGTCTTCCTAATTTGGCCTTGGGAGGGAATTAGTTGTTTGCGGTTGGAACAGTAAGAGGTCTAGTCTGGATGAATGTACCATAATGTAGGGCTGCTCACTGTGAAGGGTAATGGTCATGGGTGGTCAATGTATGATGGGAAGAATAGAGAGGAATGAAAGATGATCCTTCTTAGTCTTCTCAATACTTTGAGATAGGAGGTAACACTACAAAAAAATAGTTCATTCTCCACACTTTATTTTCACAATTTCTGAAAGTGTGTAAAATTTTGTTAGTTTATTAACACTTAATAATATGTAAAATTATTTATATTGATAAGTGAGAAAAAAAAAAGTAAAACAATAGATTTTTCACACTTATAGTTATATGAAATAAAAGTTCACACTTTTAAGTGTGAAGAATTATAAGATTTCTTCACACTTTTAAGAATGGAGGTTATTTGTAACACCCAAATCTTCCACACTTTGAGGAAGTGTGGAGAATGTTTGGGTCCTCACACATTGAGGAAGTGTGGAGAATTTGGGTCCACATCTATAAATGTAGACATTTCTTAGATTTCTCCACACTTAAAAGTGTAAAACTTTTTTTTGACACAACTATGAGTGTGGAAAATTTATTGTTTTACAATTTTTTCCGCATTTATTAATGTAACCAATTTTTACACATTATTAAGTGTTAAGAAATTAATAAAAATTTACACACTTTTAGAAGTGTGGAGAAAAAAGTGTGTAGATTAAACCAATTTTTGGTAGTGTAAGGCTGGATCTATATGAGGGAGTGTAGCTGCTAGAATGGATTTAGTGAGGATGTAGCTGCTAGAATGGATTTAGTGATGCCTTTCCCTCTTGACTTCTTGTCCTTTTTAGTGAGGATGTAGCTGCTAGAATGGATTTAGTAGTCAATGGTCAGGAAATGTAGCTCGGTAGGTATAGCCCCTCATATAGTGTGAATGGGAGCTATAACCCCCTTGATGATGCCTGCTTAATCTCTCCTCAATTCACTGTGATTGTGGGTTGATTGTTTTGAAGTTGAATTAAGTATGGAAATGTAGTCAAGAGGTTATGGTTTTGGTGCGTTAAGGTGAGAATGTGATTATCTGCTGGTGTTATGCATGGATGTTTGGTTTATCTACCAGAGATATAGGCTATTAGCTTGTCCGAGATATCATCTTTTGTAGTATCAGGGATAATTCCATCTTGTGTGCATTGTTATTTGTTTCATTTTTAATAGAAGGGTTAGGTATGTCTAATCCTTCTTAGAATGTTGTAATTTGTTTTGATCTTTAATATATTTCTCACCTTTGCAAAAAAAAACCGATTCGATTGAACTTCAGCTCACATGAACAAGGACGTGAAGTTATTAAAAGAAAAACTAATTTCATACGACTTACTTATCAAACAAAAGCGATTTAAGAAAATGATAAGCAAAAAGTAGACAAGAAAAATTGAGTTTTGCAATCCTAGACAAAAGATTTTGGTGTGCTAGCTGCTACTTATTCATATACTTATTAACCATGATCTGAGTAAAAACATTTTTTTAGGATGGTCGATGACTCATGTACGAGCTGATTGTGAACTTTTGGTTCCTAAAGTGTAACCTGCTAAAGTTATATGATCATATTCATTTGGATCCTAATGAGATCGCAACACTACATTTCAAGGAATTATAGGACTTGTCTAATTTGACATTTGAACTTGAATCCTTTATGCACTTGAACTGGTTTGTAACCTGAATTTTTACTTTGTTAGAAACTCGACCTTGAACCAATTCGTAACTAGATTGAACCAAAAATCACTTCGAAAAAGTGCAGACAACGCATTTTGAAAACCACTTGAAATCAACCTAATGAAGTTTATCGAATCATACTCGACATTTGACAACAATGTACACTAGATTTTAACCTCACATTCCGAAACATTTAATATCAATGCATTCAAGTCTTTACAAAAGTAGAAATGTTAGCATATCTAATTATATTTTGTCTCCAAACTTAAACTAATTAACAAACCTTATTAACCACTGCCTTGGAGCATAATTATGTCTCGGATCAAGAGTTAAACAGTACACAAATAATCCATTAGTCGAAAAGCATAAGTGGAACCAAAAGATAGACAAAAAGCTTAGATTCCCAATGTATAACAACCACAATCTCATACCTAAAACACTTGCTTGCAAGAAGATTCTAGGCGTGCCTGCTTGCTTTTAAGATCGTTGACAGATGCACCGTCATTATCATGGAGCCACTCGGTCGTGTTGGCACTAGCATTCTCAATTTTCTTCAAACTCCGAGTACGCACCCTCTTCTTGATATTGTTGTCATCTATCATACTCTTCGTTTCATATAAGCGATCCTGTAAAAACATATAAACCAAAGCCAACTAACTTGCAAAACTGGTTTAGAATGAACCCAGCCAACCTCCCCTTGGCTCACTCTTTTTATTATATGAATCAGTTGCCAGAATAGCAACAATTGTTTACAATACAGAAACTTAAACAATACAAATCAACTGAAGGGTTTCCCTCACAACTAACAATCACCAGAACTTTATGAGAGAGATACACAATATTTCACACACTGAGAGAATGAGTTATGAGGAGAGAAGTGAAGAAGACCAGCTTAAATACTCTTGATAATCATAGATGCACTTTACTCCCTTGATGTTATAACACGGGAACAGCTTCAGACCTTTAACTTTGGAGAAACATTACTTTAAGTCCTTTAAGTTGGTGAAGCTTATATTCAACACTCCCCCATAAGCTTTAGCCAATCTGCAAATCTTCATCAACACTAGCCAAGCTGCACTCCCCCATAAGCTTAGCTTTCCTGCACCTCTGCACTGGTTTTAGAACCTGCAAAAACATTTAACAACCCAAGACTTTTGCAAAACTTGTTATGATCAGGAATACCAAGTCCCTTAGTAAACATATCAGCAATGTTATCCTCAGACTTGATTTTCTTAGGCTTCAAGAAACCAGAAGCAACTTTTTCTCTTAGAAAATAGAGATCAATTTCAAAATGTTTACTTCTTTCATGAAGCACAGGTTTAACTGCTATTTGCATAGCAGAACTATTATCACACCACATCTCAATAGGTAACACAACATCAACATGCAGATCTGCTAAAACTTTAGCAATCCACATAACTTCACAACACACATTACACATGGCTCTAAACTCAGCTTCAGTAGAAGACCTAGCCAAAACAGCTTGTTTCTTGCTTTTCCAAGAAACCAAGTTGTTTCCCAAAAACACAGAATAACCAGTAGCTGATCTTCTAGTTACTTTGCATTTAGCCCAATCTGAATCAACAAAAACTTTCAACCCAACATCACAACCATTCACAAAAGTAATTCCCAGACCAGGCTCATTCTTAAGATACCTCAAAACTCTGAAAGCAAGTCTTAAATGAGACTTCATAGGCTTATGCATTACCTGACTTAAGCAATGCACATCATATGAAATATCTGGTCTGGTTAAAGTCAGATATATCAGTTTCCCAACCAGTTTTTGATAATGAGTAATACCAGATAGAGGCTCATCATCACCAAATTTGGAAACCTGTTTCTTATTATCAGGATTAACTTCAATAGGTGTGCTACATGGTCTACAACCCAACATACCAAACTCAGTAAGCAATTCAGTACAATATTTCCTCTGAGTTAAACATAAACCATTTTCTATATCCAAAACTTCAATTCCCAAAAAATATTTAAGTTTACCCAAATCTTTTATTAAAAATTTAGAACTCAAAAACTTTTTGAACTTTTCAATCTCGTCAATATTGTTTCCAGTGATTATTATGTCATCAACATATACTAAAAGAACTAACATAACATCTTTCTTATGTTTAACAAACATAGAAAAATCATTTGGACTTTGAACAAACTCATTTTCTTTAAGAACTGAAGTAAGTTTTTCATTCCACTTTCTAGGAGCCTGTTTTAGACCATACAAAGACTTGACTAACTTGCACACCCTTTTATCATCCTTATCAGAAAAACCTTCTGGTAAGGACATATAAACATCCTCTTCTAAATCACCATATAAAAAAGCATTGTTAATGTCAAGTTGAAATAAAGGCCACTTATTACTAACTGCAATACTAAGAACACACCTGATGGTGACAATTTTCACTACAGGTGAAAAAGTCTCATCATAATCTATTCCCTCTCTCTGATTATACCCTTTAGCAACAAGCCTTGCCTTAAATCTTTCAACCTCACCATTAGCTTTATACTTTACTTTAAAAATCCACTTATACCCAATGGCTTTCTTGCCAACAGGTAATTCAATCACTTCCCAAGTTCCATTTCTATTTAAAGCTTCTATCTCTTTATTCATTGCTTCTATCCATCTAACATCCTTAATAGCTTCCTCATAAGTAGGTGTTCATGAATTTTATTCAAGCATCATATAAAAACAAAATTTTCTATATTCAGACTAGAATAATTGACAACTTTATCAATGCTATACTTATGTTTTTTATTCAACACATAATCTTTATACTTAGATGGTAAAGCAGTCATCCTACTAGTTCTCCTAACAATTTGACCTACTGCTGGTTCAGGAGACTCAAACATTTGCCCAAACAAATTTAAATCTTCACCCTTAGATTCATAATTTTCATCTTCATTAATAATAATACCATCGAAACAAGTGTTTCAGTTGCATACTTAGACTTAGTGTCCTTCCTACTAGATGAACTACCTAAGAGTTCCTCACTTTCTACCAGCAGCTTCCGCATTATCTGCAGCTTCTGCTGCATCAGAATTAAGAGTATTTTCTAGAGTAGTTTTATCTACAGTGCTGACACTAGGAGTTTCATTATCTGACACAGACTTATCACTATTGTCTGCACTATCTATATTTTCATCATAGGGCTCATCAGATTCAAGATTACTTTGGCTGCTCTCATTATGTTGATCATAAAAATTGAGATTATTCAAGTTTTGTTCTTCAAACACAAACTCTTTAGTAAAAGAATTATTTTTAAAAGGAAACACAGTTTCATAAAACTTTACATCCCTAGAAAAAATAAACTTCTTTTGTTCAAGATTAAACAATTTATATCCTTTTTTATCAAAAGCATATCCAACAAACACACATTTGTCAGATCTAGAACTAAACTTATCAGATTCATTCAACACAGTTGAAAAACATAAGCAACCAAAGCACCTTAAATTTGACAAATTGGGCACAACTTTATAAATCATTTCATAAGGACTTTTTCCAGATAACACAGCAGTAGGTAACCTGTTAATCAAATATCTAGCGTTAGAATAGACTCGCACCACATGTTCAAAGGTAACCCCCTGAAACATGAGGGCTCTAGCAGTGTTTAACAAGTGTCTATGTTTTCTTTCAACTACACCATTTTGTTGAGGTGTATAAGGACAAGAAGTTTGGTGAAGTATCCCATTATTAAGAAAAAAACTGTCTAGTTTTTTGTTTACAAATTATGTGCCATTATCACTTCTAAAAACTTTAACAGTTTTTTCAAATTGATTTTTAATGAGATTAACAAAGTTAACAATATTATCATATACTTCACCTTTATTTTTCATAAGAAACACCCAAAATGCAAACCTGTGTAATCATCAACAACAGTCAAAAAATATTTAAAACCATCCCTACTAGTCACTCTATAAGGTCCCCAGACATCCGGATGAACTACATCACCCGTAAATTTAGTCTTATGATCACTTAGAGGAAAATACTCTCTAACTTGTTTAGCTTTATGACAAATTTCACAGGGACTAGAACTAGTAGTCTTAATATCACTTATTCTACTTTTAAGGACAGTCAAGACTTGATCAGAGGGATGTCCAAGTCTGTTATGCCAAATACAATTTGACAAAACACAACTCTTAATATTACTATTATTGACCCTCTTACCTTCATCAAGAAAATAAAGACCACCTCTCTCACTACCAGTCCCCATCAGGAACTTTTGAGTTAAATCCGGATTTTACAAAAGAATTATTAAAACTAACAACCACATTATTATCCTTAGACAACTTATGAACAGATAATAAACTAACATGATAACCAGGAACAACCAACACATCTTTAAGAATCAAATTATTACCAAACTTAAAACTGCCAATTTGTTTTACAAGAGCAACAGTCCCATTGGGATGTGCAACAGTTAAGTTTAAGTGAGAAACATCAATTATATCAAAAAGATATGTAGTAGAAAAAGTTATGTGTTGACTTGCTCCTGAATCTATAATCCATCCAATATAAGTACTATATGTACTTATATTAGAGTTAAAATTAAAAATCTACAAGAGAAGAAACTGATAACACAATTAGAAGTCATAACAGACTGCAATACTAGCATGAGACTTGCTAGCATCACCTGTACTATCTGAGTAAATTCATTAATCTCGATATCGATCACTAGTAAAAGTATGAGTAATACTTTTACTAGTATCAGTCACATTATTAGCATTATTTTGATTCACATTTCCTTTTTTAACAAAACCAGGAGGATATCCAACCAACTCAAAACATCTATCAATAGTATGACCAGTCATATTACATTGTTTACAGACAAGATTAGAAACTCTGCCAAACCTTCTATTATTATTATTTCTATTAGAGGTCCAGTTATTGTTTTGAGAAGTGACATTATTAGGCTTAGCAGCAAAAGCTGCTGCACCATTTTTAACAGTTTTATTAGTCACATTACTATTCCTGTGTGATTCATCTCTAGACATAGTAGCAAAAGCAGATTTAACATCAGGCAAAGGATCAGTAGTGAGAATAAGACTTCTCACAGAACTGAAACTATCATCTAAACCCATAAGAAATTGCATCAGCCTCAAAAGGTCTCAATGCTTTTTCAGTGAGTGGGAGCAAGATCACAAACACATGCATGCAAATCAACAAGAGAATCAAACGCCTCCATAAGGCATTAAACTCATGATAATATTCGGACAAACTCATCCCTGATTGAGTTAAAGTATGTATCTTATGATGCAAGTTATAAATCACAGAACCATCTTCTTTATTATATGTTTCATTTAACTCATCCCAAACAGACTTAGCATTAACAGAAAACACTTGACCTTTATAGAGATCTTGTGAAATACAGCCAAGAATCCAAGATAACACAATAGAGTTACACCGATCCCACTGAGTCTGATATAGAGCATCAGCAGGATCTCTAACACATTTACCATTAATAAACCCAAGCTTATTTCTAGTATGTAAAGCCAGCTGCACAACAGCAGACCAGACCTTATAGTTCTCAGTCCCTTCAAGTTTGAAGGTAATCAACTGAGCACCAATGTCTTGTGGGTGCAAGTATAAGGGGTCATATATGTCAAGTTTTAACTCACTACTACCCCCTTCTGGGCCCTTGCCATTAACCATGATGACCAAGCAACAGAAAATAAATGCACAAGCAAGAAAAAGAAATAAACTAAAAAACCAACAACTCCTTGTAACTCCTCAATCACAGATAACTACCAAGCAATCTCAACAACTGCAACAAACAATCCCTTAAACTACTCAACCTCCAAACAACCTAACCAACAAACGAACAGAAAAAACAAAAGAGAAGGCTTGAGAGGTGTTACAACCACGCAAGCTTCCAATCCGGATCAAGAAGATCCAACAGAGAAACAAATGCGGCGGAAACAAACACCTAAGAATATAAAACAATCAAGAATAAGATAAACAGAAATATAAACACAATCAACAATCACAAAATACTCAAGAACCAGTAAACCATACAACAAAGATAACAATCAATAAAACTCAATTAGGGTTTGATACGAAAACCCTAATTAAACCAAGAAACAATACTCGACTCAATTAATTAACAAGATCACAAGATCTCAAGTTATCAATTGAATCGAAAACACCGAATCGTAAAACCCCTAAAAATTAGAAACCCTAATTTTTGACAAAATCAAATTACTCTTCAGATCTTATCAATCCAAACTCAAAACCACCGGAATAGTCCCCAAAACAACAAGATCTATACAATAGATCAAGAACCCCCAAAAATGAAGGAAACCCTAATTTTCAAAAAACGTTTTCAAGCTTTGGTATAGAGCAACCTGGCTCTGATACCATGTAAAAACATATAAACCAAAGCCAACTAACTTGCAAAACTGGTTTAGAATGAACCCAACCAACCTCCCCTTGGCTCACTCTTTTTATTATATGAATCAGTTGCCAGAATAACAACAATTGTTTACAATACAGAAACTTAAACAATACAAATCAACTGAAGGGTTTCCCTCACAACTAACAATCACCAGAACTTTATGAGAGAGATATACAATATTTCACACACTGAGAGAATGAGTTATGAGGAGAGAAGTGAAGAAGACCAGCTTAAATACTCTTGATAATCATAGATGCACTTTACTCCCTTGATGTTATAACACGGGAACAACTTCAGACCTTTAACTTTGGAGAAACATTACTTTAAGTCCTTTAAGTTGGTGAAGCTTATATTCAACAGATCCTCTAATTAATGCGTTGTATGCATCCACTCTGTTTTTGAATTCTTGGTCGTCAAGTTTGTATGTCTCAGCATCTTTTATCATCATCTTACTTTATTCCTTGGATTGTCTCCCATTTTCGCTGGTAATGTTGATTTTCATTGTTTTACCCGTTGATAATATCTTTGATGTGACTGTGAGAATACCATCGGCATCTATTTCAAAACAATCCTCACATTCTATTTTTCCACTGGGAGCAGGTGGTATTCCCGAAAATCGGAACTTCTCCAACAAATGGTTATCTTTGGATTCGACCCTTTCACCTTGGTACATCGATAGATGTTTTGAGTGTTCAATGGGATCAAAAAAGTGATAAAGGAGTGACATCCGATAATACCAAATCTTGGACACTCTTATCATTGCTACCACATAACTTTGCGTACCATAATGGCGGCACCATATGCAACAGCCTCATCAGGGTTCATACTCACACGTAAATCTCTGCCATCAAAAAACACCCGCAACATCTTTTGAATCTCTGGTATCCTAGTTGAGCCACGAACAACAATTAATTCTTTTATAGAGGATTTCTCCATGTTTGCATCGCTTAAACATTGCTTCACAGTCTCGATGCACTTATTAAACGAAGCCACGTTCAGCTTTGAGAGACATCAAATGTACCACCACCCAAATCAAATACGAGCACATTTATTCTACCAGAAATATTAGACTTCCTGTCCAGACCATAAGCAATTGCAACTTCTGTAGGCTCGTTGATCATGCGAATGATGTCTAATCCAGCAATAGCACCAGCGTCCTTTGTTGCTTGACGTTGTGAGTCGTTAAAATAAGTTGGGACCGTTATCACTGCCTTTTTCACAGCTTTTCAAAGGTAAAGTTCACCAGTTTCTTTCTTCTTGCCAAGAATCATTGACGAAATTTTTTCCACCGATAATTTCAACTTTTTACCCTTATAGGAGGCGAGAATCTTAGGTATGTCGGAGAACCCTTGTATGACCCTAAAAGGCCACAACTGATTTGTTTTCCCAGACAGTAACATTGGTTTGAAACTCTGAAGACAAACTTCTTAGAAACTTCAAATTGAGGTCTTCCTTTTCTACCTCAATGCCAAACACACAGCGTGTTACAATCTTCTAAAGTTTGGTGAAGATGCTATCAAGTGAGTCATTGCTTGAAGCAGAGAAGTTTTCATAACTTTGCTTCAATAATGTCTTTTGTGTCTTATTTGTAGCATCATTACCACCAAACACTGAGCATATCTCTTCAAACAGTTCTTTAGCAGTCTTGAACTTGCTGAATGCAATGATCTAGTCTCTAGGAAGAGTCATCGCAAAGAACTTCTAGCCTTAAGATCATTCTTCCTTTGTGCCTTTTCAACATTTGATTCGGCAGTAAACTTTCACAACATCTGTTTCACCAATTTTCAAGTAGTAGTAACAGATTTGAAAGAATCACCAGCTTGAATGATCTCCCAAAGAGCATAGTCCTGTATGAGGAAGTATTGCTCAATTAGTATCCTCCACATCTCAAACTCATTAAGTTTGAGCTTAGGAAGTCTTGGAGTAGAAGAAGAGTTTGATTGGTTGTTTTCCATCTCCATTGAATTGAGTGAGTAGGTTAAGCTTATTCCTTGGATCTTCTAAAACAAAATATCGAACCTTCGCTCCGATACCACTTGATGGATCTGGACACACTCCTTGTGTCAATGATATTTTGCATGATATTATTAAGCACGCGGAATTTACTTAGTAATACTTAGAAGATGGATTATATGATGTATTGTATAAAACACAGATTAAACACAAAACTTAAGCTCCAATATTATTGATGAATAATACGAGTGATCTTAGCTTATCACTAGGGTTACACCTTGAAGCTTTTGTGAGTAATACGTAGGTAAATTAACAAGTACCTAAGACAATGACCTAGGATCTCCTTTTATACAACAAGGAGTCCTTTACAAGATAAGTATAAAGCTAAAATAATAGAATATACACAAGATCTATTCTATACTTATCTAAACGCGTTTATCTAAACATAAACTGATAGCAGTGGTAATAATGAACTGGCAGTGGGAATACGTTTCCACTGCTAGTGTTAATCCAAGCAGTGTAAACCACATACTATCCGTGGTAATGGATTATTCCCAACGCCTTGTACCGGATAAAGTGTAGGCAACATTGTGATAGGTTTGGTTCTACCTCGTGAAAGAACCCGGTGTCTAGCCTTGTACCAGATAAAGTGTAGGCGACGTTGTGATAGGTTTGGTTCTACCTCGTGGAAGAACTCGGTGTCTAGCCTTGTACCGGATAAAGTGTAGGCGACGTTGTGTAAGGTTTTCTCCGTCGAGAACGGAGTTTGTTGATCTAGTGAAGTAACTCTCGAGTTGGATACTCGGGGAGTGGATGATAAGGTTTTAAAATGTACATTTTTGAGGGGTCATTTAAGCCCTTATTTGATCACTTTTGTATCCGTTATTACTTAATATCGTTCCTTTTCACTTTTTAGGTCTCTTGAAGGCAAATTGCTGTAATGGCACTTATTTGGACGAAAAGGTGCGAATATACGAAGAAAATGGCCAAAGTCAAGAATCGAGACACTGTGTCGCTGAAAACATAAGGTGACGGCGCCATCTTATCTGCGACGCTATCGGAGGATTTTGTGACGGGACAGAAGCCAAAACTCTTATTTTCAAGTGACGACGTCAAGTTATAAAAGAGTAGGCCGTCGCAACTCGCACGCCTAGATTCAATCCGCACGGCGCCGAGTCGAGGAGGACGCCACAAGCATAAGGTGACGCCGTGGCAAGTCTAACGTGGCTAAGACGAAACCCTAATGACGGCGATCCGACGGCGCCACAAAACATAAGGTGACGCCGTCGCATATGTAATCTTATATATAGAATCCGAATTTTTCAAGATTTGTGCGTAGTCTTTTGGAGTAAAACCTAAACCGAACCAAGGCTGTCTTGTACAGTATTTTAGGGTTCCAAACCCTATCTTACATCAAGATAAGTGCTTTACTTCATTAATACAATTATGTCTTTGATTATTTGTGTGTATGCTTGCATGTTCTCCATGTCCGCTAATTTACTTGTGTGTTTGCTTAGGGAATATGAAACTTAATTATTGAATATTGATTGGTTGTCTCTTATCTTAGTTTGTTAATGATCTAGTAATGCGATAGGTCATTCGTTGTGTACTTAATGCTTGATTAAATCTTTGTGAACCTTAGAATATAACTCCTTGAGTAGTTGTAAGCTAAACCATCCAAAGAGTGCCTTAGAGTAAGAGTTTATTATCCCTAGTGGGTTTTGTAGACGAGACCCTTTATTAAGTTCAAAGAGTTAGGGAGAAACGCATACCCTACAACTTTAGACACACGACGCAATTAAGAATAAGGACGTGACAATTCAACCACCAATAGGAGATAATTAAGGAGTAGTAAAACCTAAGTAAACACATCTTTAAACTATCATACGAGCACACAATAATTAGACATAGACTACATACACCTTAGATTAGATAATTAGATAAGTAGAGTAATCGGTAGAAATACCAACCCCAAATCCAAACCCCGAGATTCGTACCTTTCAATTTCCTTAAAAACATAAAAAGATAAAAAATAATCTTCCTCAACCCCAACCTTAGCGTAGTAACTTCTCACTAGCATTCCTATTCCCCTAGAAAACGATATCAATACCCGTGGCTTACCCTAATACTACACTACAACGATTAGGTTCACTGCCTAGGGTGTTATAAAACTTGCTCGAAGAAAAGGAAGTTCCTTTGACCCAACGACGTGTAGCGTTATCAAGTTTTTGCGCCACGCCGGGAATAGAATAGCTAGTTAGTAGTCCACCTCGTTTAGGTTTCTTTGCTTGATTCCTATCAAGTAAATTTTTCTCATTTTTAGCTTTCTCGTAGTCTATCCCCTTCTTCGTGACCTTTGTTCAGTAAAACCCATCACTCACCATGATAATGTGATCTTCCAATCAAGATTCTTCACCCTACCGTTCCCAATCCCAAATTGAGAACGCAATCCCACAAAACACCTCACCCGTTCACCATTTTGGAAATCACCTAAGGCATAATGAGATAAATTGGCAACAACAAAGTCCTTTCTATGACTCGACCAATGAGGAATTTGAGTATGGTGAAGCACTTGATAGTGGGGAGGTCATCAATGAAGTTAGTTCTAAAATAGAGGAAGACCCCTCCCAATGTTTTGACCCTAGGTGTAGAATTGAGAAGGATGGGCCCTTTAACATGCAATTCCCTTGCAAGATAGGATTAGAAGGATTCGATGCTTACTTGAATTCATTCTTGCCTTTGAACTTAATCTCAAGGGACCTATACAATAAAATCAAGATCAATGAGTTAACTTATCAAGGGAACAATGTTGTTGAAGTAGTCACTCATTTGCATGTGTTTGTTGGAAGTTTTGCTTATTTGGTAGAGTTCATGGTCTTAGAAGACTTAGGAGAATTTATTGATAAGGACCTCACTCAAGTAATTTTTGGAAAACCTTTCAAAAGAATGACTAGGTTGAATGAACGGATGATTGATGGTCTAATTACATTCTCTAATGAAGTTGAAGACTTTATCTACCAAATGCCACGCGCTCATCCTAGGTTTAAACATAAGGATATTGAAGCTTGTAATAGAATGACCCCTATTCCATTACTTTGTGAAAGAGATAAGCAAAGTGGACTTAGGTACCCATATGAAAAAGCTAAGCGGTATTACAAAAATGCCTTGAATTAGGAGATGATTACAAAAAGAATGAAAGAACGTTGGAATGGCTTAAGTATGAGCACGGAGTGAGCGCACGAGACAACGGAGGGCACGACTACGAGTCTAGCTACAAGACTCTTAAATAAAGAAAAGCGCCGTGGGAGGCAACCCATGCTTAATTGTTTGCTTGTTAGTGTCATATATCTTTTACTAATTGTTTATTCTCATGTTTAAATTTGTAAAAATGCTTTATTTTGTTTTAACCTCGTCTTAATTGCATATAAAGGTATTTTACATAAAGGATAAGTGTAGGGAGGATTACACACGCTTTCAAAAGAAACGTAAACATGAGAATAACAATTCATTAAAAGATATATATGTGTGTTTGTTCGAGTCAAATGCTTGTATCGAGTCATAATGGATGTTTTGGAGAAATTTTTCCAGATTCTAAAGATGTAAATTTTCCGTAAAATCGCAGCACAGTTTTTGTCAGATAACCGACGGCGTCAGATTGCAACCTCGACGGCGTCAGAAGGAGTAAAACATCGATTACTTTTTTCTCGTTTTCTCGAGCTACTTATAAATTTTTGGAATTTTCCGTGTCTTAATTTTCCAAAAATTCTGTAAACATCCATTCCACAAGCATTATATCCTAGTTTAGTAGAGTCTTATATATATTATTACCGCCGATTTTACGCGAAGGTTTCGTTTGTTTTCTTCAAATGTGCGGGTTTCATTTATCAAGAAGAAGAAACAAAAGATTGGAAGGAGCTTTTCACGCACACATTCTTCTTGGAAAGGATTTAACCACTACTTCACATACGGATCCTACCGAGCTAATCAGGGAGTACTAGTTTCTTTCGTTTTTAATTACCTTCCATTATCATAACTTTGATATTTTCGGGGAACATTGGGGACAATGTTCAGTTTAAGTGTAGGGAGGGAAAATAAAACGGGAACTTTGAAACTATGCTTATCCTTGATTATTTGCTTTGTCCAATTGTATTTGTGTAATAAACCATGAGAAAATGTCGGTTAGGGTAATTTTGGCACCAAATTTTTAATTTTTCTTGACATATAGAAGTGGGCCATTAGTTTTAACAAAAAGCGTCTCACGGATAGGAAGTTGCATGACTAGCACAAAAACCCTTTACCACCTAAATTCCACCAAAAATGTGAGGATCGCCCTTAGATTATTAGGAATTAAAGCATTCATCTTTAATGCTTAGAGTGTGAACCGGTAGTATATTAGATTCTAGAACTTGTTTTGTGATGCATTCCGAGATCGCTAGTAAGACTACACTTGTGTAGTTAGGAATAACTAAATGATAAGAGGCATTAGGATAACCCTTGTTTGATACCGTAATATAATTACTTCTTCCACATCTGAGTAATTCCCCACACCCTTGCGTTGTACTCATATTTAGTACACGATACCCCTAGTTAACCCCTCAGAGCCTATTCTTTTCGCGGTTCTCGTGATGTTTTGGTTTTTCCGGAATATCAATGAAGAGCATTGTTTACACCCCACCCCCAAATATACACCCAAATCGCCTTTGCCTACCTTGTATGCACTCACTTTTAGTGCATTTTTGTTATCACCCTAAACCCTTAGTTCAATTATCCAGTTGCTTGCATGAGTTGCTAAGTCGAGTCATATCCTTTGTACACAGTTTTGGGACGATTGGGACTCATGGGAAAAAGTTAAAGTTTATAAAATGATTGAAAGGAACGTTAAATTCCCTTATTTATGTAATAACATACCCCAAGTGTTTTGATCTTTTCAATTCGGGTCAAATTAGTGTTAGAGTAATAAAACTCAAGTGTAGGGATGTGCATATAAATTCCTATCATTTTGATGTTACCGTAGAGGATGGTAGAGTAAAAGTGTATGAAAAAAAAAATCAAAAAAAAAAATAGAAAAGAGAAAAGAAAAATAGAGTGTTCAAAATATATATATATATATATATATATATATATATATATATATATATATATATATATATATATATATATATATATATATATATATATATATATAACGGGCTACCATCCTACATCTATCCTTTAAATTTATGTTTGTTTATATCAGTTAGCTAGAGTCTAGAGTGTCGAGTCTTGGCTTAGCAACACCATTCTTCGTATGCATTTAACATAGAGATTTTTGACTTGCCACCACTAAAAAGCCTATCCCACCAAACCCTTTGTTTCCCTACCGTATGCCTAACGTTACAACCCTTTAAAGACCTCTTTGATAGTCTTTCCTAGGTGCTTACGCCAAAGCGATGGAGGTTTGATCTATTCTCAAGCCTATGGTAATCTATGTACTAGGACCGGTTAATGAGTGTTTATCTTCCATTTCAACTTGTTATATTTCATATACACCCGAGAGATGTGAGTATCCAAACACCCCATGTGAGGTGCTAGTATGTAATTTCCGTGCTTGTTATGACTTTTGGGGGGCTTATATGTGTTGTGGACTGTTTTAAACCAATGCTTCATGACCCCTAACTTATAAATTAATTGGCTAAAAGCACATTTGCTTGAGGACAAGCAAATACCAAGTGTAGGGATATTTGATAAGGTTTTAAAATGTACCTTTTGAGGGGTCATTTAAGCCCTTATTTGATCACTTTTGTATCCGTTATTACTTAATATCGTTCCTTTTCACTTTTAGGTCTCTTGAAGGCAAATTGCTGTAATGGCACTTATTTGGACGAAAAGGTGCGAATATACGAAGAAAATGGCCAAAGTCAAGAATCGAGACACTCAGTCGCTGAAAACATAGGTGACGCGGCCATGCTTATCTGTGACGCCGTCGGAGGATTTTGTGAAGGGACAGAAGCCAAAACTCTTATTTTCAAGTGACGACGTCAAGTTATAAAAGAGTAGGCCGTCGCAACTCGCACGACCTAGATTCAATCCGCACGCCGTCGAGGAGGACGCGTCACAAGCATAAGGCGACGCCGCCGCAAGTCTAACTTGGCCAAGACGAAACCCTAATGATGGCGATCACGGCCACAAAACATAAGGTGACGCCGTCGCACATGTAATCTTATATATAGAATCCGAATTTTTCAGATTTGTGCGTAGTCTTTTGGAGTAAAAACCTAAACCGAACCAAGGCTGTCTTGTACAGTATTTTAGGGTTCCAAACCCTATCTTACATCAAGATAAGTGCTTTACTTCATTAATACAATTATGTCTTTGATTATTTGTGTGTATGCTTGCATGTTCTCCATGTCCGGCTAATTTACTTTTGTGTTTGCTTAGGGAATATGAAACTTAATTATTGAATATTGATTGGTTGTCTCTTATCTTAGTTTGTTAATAATCTAGTAATGCGATAGGTCATTCGTCGTGTACTTAATGCTTGATTAAATCTTTGTGAACCTTAGAATATAACTCCTTGAGTAGTTGTAAGCTAAACCATCCAAAGAGTGCCTTAGAGTAAGAGTTTATTATCCCTAGTGGGTTTTGTAGACGAGACCCTTTGGTAAGTTCAAAGAGTTAGGGAGAAACGCATACCCTACAACTTTAGACACACGACGCAATTAAGAATAAGGACGTGACAATTCAACCACCAATAGGAGATAATTAAGGAGTAGTAAAACCTAAGTAAACACATCTTTAAACTATCATACGAGCACACAATAATTAGACATAGACTACATACACCTTAGATTAGATAATTAGATAAGTAGAGTAATCGGTAGAAATACCAACCCCCAAATCCAAACCCCGAGATTCGTACCTTTCAATTTCCAAAAAAAAACATAAAAAGATAAAAAATAATCTTCCTCAACCCCAACCTTAGCGTAGTAACTTCTCACTAGCATTCCTATTCCCCTAGAGAACGATATCAATACCCGTGGCTTACCCTAATACTACACTACAACGATTAGGTTCACTGCCTAGGGTGTTATAAAACTTGCTCAAAGAAAAGGAAGTTCCTTTGACCCCGAACGACGCGTGTAGCGTTATCAGTGGAGTAGGGCGAAGAGGTGCTTCATGACCGAACCACTATAAATCCTCGTGTTGGTTTGTGTATCCTTTTACTTATCGCTCTACTTTTATTCTTGCTTTATAATATTGATTGTCTATGTGGTTGATGTTTATGTGTGTGATGTATACTTGGTCTTTCATATAGTCATAGACTATATTTAACACTTCACATATTATGACACGCTTGATCAAGAAAAAAACAAATCGGACTAATAATGGTGAAACTTGATTTAAAATGAACAATTAATCTTGCCGAATCTTATGTGATATTAAGGGGTTGACCTTACATGCCGTGATGCGTTAAATGTATCCTCGCGTTGAGATTAGCAAATGCCATGGTTTATATTATATTTGATACTAAAGTTTTAAGTTTGAAACGGAAACGTATTCACCCCCCTCTACGTTTTCCACAGATCCATTTGGCTGACTAGCTAGAAAAGCATAAACAGTGGCATCACTTAGGCTGGCATAATTAACCTGTGTGCTAGCAGTACCAATAGTAGTACTAGCAGTACTAACTCCAATGCCATCATTGGTACTGCCAGTGTTTGGTTGAGCCAAAATGCTATATTTGGTGATTTTGAGCTAGCAATTGGAGTGGTAGATTTCTTAACTTGATGCTCAACGATTTTAAAATTGTTGTACAGATCAACAAGAGCCATTTTTCAAAGTCTGGCTTGTTGGTCCAGACAACTACATGTGTGTTCCACTCACTTGGTAGGTTTCTCATGAACCTAGAGTTTACATCTTCGACAGAGATATCCACACCCAGAATGGCCAACTTACTAACAATATTTTGAAGCCTATTGTATATATAATCAAGAGATTCTGCACTGGTTGCACAGAAGTTTTCAAACTGCTGTTTTAGCAGAGTCTTTTGGGTCTTTCTGGTGGCTTCATTCCCACCAAAACCGGCTTCAATAGCTTCAAACAGCTTCTTTGCATCCTGATTCTTGGAGACTTGGAGTAGGCCAGTAATTGTTCATTAGGGAGAGACATAAGTAGCAAGCTTTTTGCCTTCAGATCATTCTTTCTTCTAATCTTTTCATCATTGGATGTAGGCTTTGGAATGGTTGAAGCTTATCCATCTTTGCCTGCAATGGGCACTGCATTGAAAGAATTTCCAGATTGAATGATCTCCCAGAGACTGTAATCCAGCATCAGAAAATATTGCTCAATTTTGATCCTCCACACATCATAGTCTCCCTGCTTGACCTTGGGGATCTTTGCAGCAGCATGCGATTGGTTATGTTCAAATTCCATTACTTCTTTGTTTGAATGAACTTCTTCTAATTCTGAGTTTCAGATACACAGGCTCTGATACCACTTGTGAGTCCAAACCTCGGATCTACTTAGCTTGTATAAGTATATTGCTTTAGATGATTCCAAAACAATTGTGAATGAAACAAAGCTTAATGCTATCAAGTATGAGGAATCTACTTGGTAACACTTAGAAGAATAAACAATAGAACAGTAATGATGCAATAGACAAAGTATTAGCCAAAACACTTCAATATTATTAATCAATAATACGGATACTTTAGCTAGTATCAGGGTATATAACCTTGAAGCTTTTCACAGAATGATCTATCTCTAAGTATAACCTAGGACCTCCTTTTATAGGTTAAGGAGTCCTTTACAAGAAAACTATCTACGTGTATCTTCTAATTACATAGAATATATTCTGTTACAACCTTCACACGTATTTCCAAAACTAACAAGAGTACTAACTTTAACTAGCAGTACTAACTGCTATACCTAGCAGTGCTAAGTTATCAGTACTAGAGCTAGCAGTACTAACTTATACCTGCAGTACTAAATGTGAAGCTCTTCTATTTCCCAACACTAACCACAAAAACGAATGGTGGCAAGTATGATACATTTTAAAAACATTTTCCCATGTAGATGTTAGTTTATATTTGGTTGTAGAGTCAACTGTATTCTAAAGGGTAGTCATTTTGTCTTCCTTTTTAGGGTAGAAGTGTCTTGTTATGTTAGCTTTACTGCTTATGTAACAGGTTGAGATATGCGATTTTATACACATCTTTTGTACTTAAACATTTTTTGGAGTAATACATTTACCGAGAAAACCCTTTACCTTAAAAATAGGATAAATATGACTTTTAAGGGGATGCATATGCAACTATGCAAGTAAAAAGCAATTACTTTCTGAATGAGTGTTTGAATTTGCGAATTTTATAGAAGGTGTAATAATACTCGAAAATATAATAATTTGATAAAAACTTTCAATAAAATTCATTTATTAACAATTTTAGAATAAGTATTAGAGTAAAATTTTATTTTATTATTTATTAATTTATTTTGAACGGCAATTTTTTACAACCTACACCACATATCTCACAAATTGTATCTTACATGTCTTCAACAAGACTCGAACCTACAACCTTTAGGTTGATGAGCCATTCAAATACTGCTGGGACAAGAGGCATTTCGTAATATTAGAGTAAAAACTAATTATGGTATAATATCAATAAGTAACACAATATAACTCATTTCTTACCAATTTATGAAATATTACTTCCTTGCTAAAAACAAAACAATAAAAACAAAAAGTGTCCGGATACTAAAACCAGTAACAAAACTAGGAATAAAAATGACCGGGTGCACAACATTTTCTAAACTGTAGTTAGAGACAAAAAATACGATTTCAAATGAAACGGTAAGTTTATTGTAAATTAAGTCTATTTTTCTCTTTTTAAAAGATCAATTAAGCAAGCACTAGATAAATAGTTCGTTTTGAAGCGGATGCATTTACGAAATTTTGGTATTTTTAACGTAAATTAGCACTACGAATCAAAGTTTCATCACGAAACTAGCTCTTGTTTTGTCACTAATTAAAACCACTAATCTACTTAATAATAAGCTCATAAGCTGAAAAAATCCCTACCAGCCACTCAAATGAGTCCAAATAACAAAACCCCTTTATCTAAATTCTAAAACTCCACCCTAAAAAGTTCCCATAAACTAAACAAAATGCAGACTTTAACAACAAAAAAATATCAATTCACCCCCTTCATCTTTCTCATTACAGCCAAAATCCCCCCTTCACATGGGAATGTGGTGCTCTTATACGCGTCTAAATATCATGATGTACACCGTGTCATCAACGTGTCGGGGCGGTATAAGACAGAAGGGGCGTGGAAGTGCATTTGGGAAAACGGTATTTGCAAAAAGTGAAGGAAGACAGTTTCATAGATGTTAAAGCCAGAACATGTATTCTTGCTGATATGTTCTTGAAACATTCATACCAAATGTGCAATCGTGTAATAAGCTTAAAAACACAAATACCAAGTATTTAAAACTTGGTGTGTAGGAGAGGTCTTATTTCGTGTGAGTGAAGAAAGTTTGATGGATCATTTGGATACAAATATGCACGAAGCATGCCTGCAAATTGATAATAGATTGCAAGTAAGAGCCATATAGGACATGGTCAAACCTTTTAATTTTTAGACGCAAATTTGCATACGTTTTTCAAAAAGACTTAAACCTCGATAATGCATCGTTCATCTAATTGAGTGCAGCTCTAAATCTTATACATTTTGACAACTTAAGCATCACAAAATCACAAGTTAAGAAACAACATTTGACCCTTGAAAGTCAAACTTAACCAGAATCATTTGTTGTTGTTTCAAGAAATATCAAGTATTGTATTAACACTGGGTGTTGACAGTTCACGGATCAGATGATTCAGTCGTCGAGTAGAAGAGGCACTGGGCTTTGCAAAGGTTATACCAAACCATAAGCTACAAATCATGGAAGGTGCCGACCACAGTTACTTTGAACATCGAGACGACTTAGCTTCCATTGTATTGTCTTTCATAAAAGAACCTCTTAATCAGTGATGCAACACTAAGGTAACTGCAGTAGCTCCATTTTCTAAATTTTGCTAACATAAGTGCATGTTTAAACGCTATACATTCTTGGGGGTGATTTTCTAGACCCCGAACACTGGATTCATTTCTGTATTATGGCCTTAATTGGTACGTTGGTCAAAGTCTTTTCTTACTTTATGCATTTTAGCTGTTTTCATATACTATATCTTAGCAGATTCTATAATCTTCAATCTTTGTATGTTTAGTCAAATCAACTTCAATGCAGTAACAAGAATATCTAATAATACCAATGAATAACAGCAAGATAAACATTTGATCCCATCATGCATTAATATGTTGCAAAGTAAATAAAATGAGTGACAGAATGCACAAATGAAGTGATTAAGCTGCATACCCACTTAACAAGCAGTTTGATGCAAATATTTCTGCAATTGCTTACGGATAACCACAAACGGAACATGAGGGCATGACATACAACGCTAAAAGAGCTAATATCAGTCTTGACAAGTCATTCCAGATGCGAATTTTGAGTTTAAACATTTCTATCATCTCAATCTCTTCTTTCTTGTGCTTAATTCCATGCCATTACATCAAATTCCATTTTGCCTTGCTCCTTCCTACACGAATCGATAAATATTAATAAATTCAGAGGGTGGTAGCAAGAAAGGTGGAAATATATATTTAATTGACATTTAAAGCCTGAAAATTTAATTTCTCTCATCTATGAAGCCTAACAAATTTACGCAGTGCTTTAGCATGTACACAGCTCATATCTGTCATCTACGTTTACTAGTAATTTTAGACTATATTTTCCCGTGTCTTCTTACTAATTTCAAAAATTGAATCAATGACATAAACTTTATCCACTTTTAAAATCATTTCTCTTTATGCATAGGCCAGTTATCACCTCTCCGTAGCAGGATTTGGTCCCAAGTTGCTAGGAGTATTTAAAAATGGGATGGTGCATCATTTATATAGAAACCCCTTATTTGGTCTAACAGAAAAACTCGTAAAAAAGCAAACTCGTGCTAAACAGATGATAGAAAGCATGCAATTGATAAAATTTCACAATCACGATATTCCAAGATTACAAAAACTCCCAAAGTAAGACAATGTTATTAATAGGAAAAGAACAATAATTTGCAACTAAATGACGAAGAACATACATACCAATGTTTCAAAGTTGAAACTCTGGACGAGGAAGTGCCAAAAACAGTACGATCACGACTACCACCTTTAACCCAAACATACCTTAGAGAAGGTATACTAAACACAGTACTCGCAACAGCTTGTTCCCTAAAGGGACAATCATTTAATTTTAGCTTTCTTAATCTTGGGCACCATTCGGATAACTTCACAAGTCTTGCATTAGACTTTCCATACGAGTAAGAGACAGAAACCGCAAATTAGTACCATACTTCCCGATATATTCCAAACCCACATCCGACAAGCCTTCATGCCAAAGACTAATATGTAGTTTTTCGAGTTTGCTGCAACCCATTAGCATAGCTCTAACCCCATTGTCTAGCAGCAAATCTCTTATACCGTCTTCCGTAACCAACCGTATACGGAAATCACGCAGATTCCTTAAATAAGTTCCTATATATACACTCCATAGCTTCATTTGAAATATCTGTAAGGACAACATCTAAACGCTCCAAATTAGTACATCCTTTTACCATAGCAATCAGTCCCACATGGGTCACAAGCCCATAATGGGTAAGTTTGCGCAATTTCTTGCAAAACTGACCAATAACTTGCAATCCCATGTCTCCACATACATCCTCGGTATATAGAACTTCCAAATTGGGACACCTCTTAAACAGTAAACACTGGCATGCATAATCCAATAAGAAAACAACAAGTTTCAGTTTCCTTATATGATTCAGAAAAGGGAGTACAATTAAATACCGAGTTACTGGCAAATCCCCTATACATAATGAACGCATATTTGGGGGCAACTGAAAACCAACAAGCTCACTCTCCTCATAATAATTATATCCACCAAAATGTTCCAACCTAACAGCATATCTAAAGGCATCTCCTAGTTTACTTAAATAGCACCTTCCAATCTTTAACGATATTAATGAGTTACAACAGTTTTTTGCAAGAAGTGTAAGAGATTCTGCATCATAGTCCGAATCCTTAAAATGGAACTTTTCCAGAACTGTGCTATTCAATGCCAATTGATGTAACCAAATCCCATCTTTCACTTCAATATGACGATAATATCCCAAACACAAAGTTCTCAATTGGTTACAATAGTTAGAGACATGCCTTAATCCATCTGTCGAAAACCCTTTACACTTCTTAATCTTCAAACTCCTTAAATCCTTTACCACGTGTTCTCACCAATGTCTCGAGATCTTCATCATGAACAGCTAGACCACGGAAATGAAGTTCTTTCAACCACATAAACTCGAGAGTTAATTGTTTGATCCATGGGGTGATTCGGATACCATAATCATCTGTAACATTAAACTCAGATGGGGGACCTTTAAGTGTTAACGACTCGATGAATGGGAATCTTTTACTTAAAGAGGCAGGGTTTGGGTAGTAAAGTGTGTGGACAGTTACGCGCTTACGCGTAATGCCGTCAGTTGCATAACACTTACGGGAAACTAACGAAACCGAGCTTCGGTCCTCAACATTGTGTATATAAGGTATAACTAAGTCCAACACTTCCTCCCCCACTTTGGTTGTTTCGGAAGTGTTTTTGGTGGGTGCCATTAAGGTTTCAAAATTCAACTAACCCTTAAGTCACTTGGTGTGCAAACGCAAAGAAGCTTTCTTCCAATGTAATTCTTAGGGTGTTTTTGATGACAGTTAATTGTGTGTTTTTTGATGGTGTAATTAACCTTCAAACAACAAGTCAATCGATCTCTTTGCTTTTTGTTCTTCATTATATACTACGTATACGTACAACTAGAGGCCCAAGTTTAACCTTTAGCTATTTTTATACTTAAATCCAGTAAAAAAATATATATGTTTTAAATCCCCTAATTTTGTAGTCAAAGTATAGTTTAACCCTTTTACCTTTACTATACAATACTAGATTCCAATCCGCATGGATGGCGGGCTAGCTTCATTTTATTGTTTGAAATGAATAATGATATTTAAAAAAGAGTAAACTCCAAAATACATCCCTGTGGTTTACCCCGTTTCGCACCATACATCCCTCACCCAAAAGTTCAGACAGATACATCACCCCGTTAGTAAACGTTTGACTATATACATCCACAAGGACGAACGGTGCAAAAATTGGGTCGTTAACTTGGAAACGTGGCAATTAAGTAAGGGTAAGTTGGTCATTTTATCTCCCAACCCCTTTTAACCTTTCCTGCTACCTCACTCAAAATCAAAAATCCCAAATTAAAAACACAATCAAAAAACACAAATCAACACAAAGATAAAAACACAAACACAAATCAGAATCAGACATCAAAAACTCAAATCAAAAAACCCAAATGCTAGTGGTGCCTGTTGGCTTGGTTCACATAGGGCATGTTTGTTTGCGTATAGCAGCAGCCCCACAGGGGTGCGTTTGGCGTGTCTTGGTTCAACAACAACCCGTTAGGGGCTGTTTTGGTTCGGACTCCATGAAGCACCCACAAGAGGGTTATGCCATTGGTCAACGAGGCACCCAAGAGGGGCGTTTGCCCTTGCGTATGACAGCCCAAGAGGGTGTTTTTTTATACCCACTAACCAACTTCACAAAGTTTTAATTTTTAGTTAAAAAGATTTCTGGGTTTTGTTAGATTTGAGTTTTCTGATCTGGGTTTTGTTGGTTAGATCCGAAAGTGAATAAAGATCTTGTTTTGGTGGGTTTTATACGTGCATACCGGTGTTTGATGAATTGTCAAAAAAAGTTTTGAGATTTATATAAAAGATTTCGGGTTTTGTTGGGTTTGAAGAATTTGATCTGGGTTTCTGTTGGTTAGATCTGAAAGTGTGTGGTGATCTTGTTTTGGGTGGTTTTTGTTAAAGTGTTTAGTAAGTGTTTGATGAATTGCTGCTGTGATGCAATCTGATCAAAGAAGATGTTTTTGATTTGGGATTTTTGATTTTGGGTGAGGTAGCAGGAAAGGTTAAAAGGGGTTGGGAGATAAAATGACCAACTTACCCTTACTTAACTGCCACGTGTCCAAGTTAACGACCTAATTTTTGCACCGTTCGTCCTTGTGGATGTATATAGTCAAACGTTTACTAACGGGGTGATGTATCTGTCTAAACTTTTGGGTGAGGGATGTATGGTGCGAAACGGGGTAAACCACAAGGATGTATTTTGAAGTTTACTCTTTAAAAAATGAGCTTGTGTCAAGCTTTGCTACAAGGGTTTTTGTAATTTTTAGATATCTATTGACTAAATTGTTGTCGGGTTACTTTGACCCGAACCGATAACCTGACATTGTTATAGGATCAGGCTAAGGTTATGTTATTTATCTTATCGGGTCAACCCGACAAGACCTGATATATTTAAATCTTTTTCTTATATATAACCTTAGCCACATTCTATTAGTTGTGATAGTCGATTAAGAAATCAGTATTTGCTTTTTATATTGTTCAGCATTCAAAAATCATACTACCTCCGTCCCACATTGACTGTTCTGTTTGAATTTTAAAAGTCTTTTTTTGTCAACTTTGACCTTAAATATTTTTGTTTGTGTTATTATAATACTTGATGAAAATTATATCAATGAAAATACATTTAAAACTCAATCTATTCATATATTTTGCATCAAATATTATATAACACAAACATAAATATTTAAGGTCAAAGTTGACAAAGAAAGACTTTGAAAAGTCAAACTGGACAGTTAATATGGGACGGAGGGAGTAACAAGTAATTATTGTTAATGTATTTTTAACATCGTAAATAGTTTGGTTTTTTTCATGTAAAAAGATTTATATCTACGTGTTCGGTTTCTTATTTTAACTGCTAGTGAATTCTGTGATCATGTATTACGGCTATAGTTATTTTCATTTCGAGTTGGGCAATCTTTATTTGAATGTTTACGGTGAGTTTTTAGGCTGAAACATGTTTTAGTATAATTAAAAAAGCCGATCCCAATAACCCGATTGCTTATAAGGTCGGTTTGTGGGTCACTTTTTTCTACTCCAAAACCGATTCAACCCGACCAGATAAACCTGATAACCTGATAAAACCCCTACACAAAAAACTAAACCACAATTTCGCAACTATAATTGTCTGCAAATTTTCACTGTTGTACTATGATACTCGCTTACTGTGAATGCTATTTGCTTTAGTTACTGCTTAATAATAAATATCATTACCATATTTCACTTTTGACCACACATCTTTGATAGACGAAAAACGTTTTTGTAACAAAAGAGGTTTTAAAGCCCGCGCTTCGTGGCGGGTTGTTTGTCAATGGAGCGCATTTTATTATGAAGGTTTCTTTGTCATTTGGTTATAAATTTACATGTTTCCGTTTACATATAACAAAAACAAACATACATAACCTGACAACTACTTAGGGCTTGTTTGTTAATATTTTTTTTAAGTAATGCTTAATTAATAGATGACTTAATGCAGACAACCTCAATTTTGTTACTCAATATTTTCAGTCATCTTTCTCTATTAAGTCACAAACAAACAATTTTTATATGACTTAATTAATTCAGTTTTTTTTTCATATTAAGTCAATTAAGTCGAAATCAAACACCCCCTTACTACGTAGTAATATATTAGCTATATGTCTACATATTTTTCTATTGATCATTCATCAGGTAATTTTGTGCCCCAAAAATATGCAGTTGAAAATTGAGTACCAACCCATCTTCAATTAGATACTAGTGGTATATTAAAAGAAAAATATTCATCCATTTAACTTGTTCATGATTGGTCAACATGACCTATCATGTTAACATCAACTTTAGAAGATCTCGATCTATGCATTTATGCGTAGATATGGTGACAATTAAGCAAACCACGCGTAGTGATATATATGAATTAGTGGACTCGGTCTAAGTATCTAAATGAGAATCACACCACCAACGTGATAATGATAAGTATGTAACAAGTCATCACGTATGGCGGAGCCAGAAATTTTTTGTCGAGGGGGCGAAATATGACAATTTTTAAACACTACACTAAAAATTGGTTCGTTGGGTGTTGGGGTGTGGGGGGGGGGCAAATTACAAAAATAGTCAGAAAATTTTGAAAATTTACACTACAATTTTTTTCGCCGGGGGTTACATGACCCCCGGACCCCCCCTTTATCTCCGCCACTGGTATGATCATTACCATATTAATTGATCTCGTACGGTTGGCACAATGCAAGATTGTACTCGAGAAAAGAAAGATTGTGCATTTCTTTGGAACTCGATCATTGTTGGACCGTAGATTCTATTGTCGAAGACACCAAACAATATGTCAAAAGTCTATTAAGTCTATATGGTATCAAGCTCCAAGGCCTTGGTAGGAAATAAATGTTATCTTCATAGGAGTCTGATGTTATATTTTGAGTAGTGGTTTATTTTCTTTTTAGAAAATAGGAAGTATCTTGTTATGTAAGCTTTTTTTCTATGTAACGGGCTGAGATATGGGATTCACCTATATCCTTTGTACTTAAACGTTTTTAGGAGTAATATATTTACCGGGTCATTGACTTTTTACCCAAAAAAAAAAAAGTCTATTAAGTCACAAGGAAACACAAATAGGTGCTATGATACTTTAAACCATTTTCGAAAATCTCGATTTTATGACCTTCTTTAGAAAATACGTAGACCAAAAGATTAAGGAAATAATAACCGATCTTTTCTAAAATATTCAATAGCAAAAGCATTCCTCTGACATCGAGTTCAACTAGTTTTATCATAACAAAATTTCTCAATACGACATATATATATATATAAATATATATATATATATATATATATATATATATATATATATATATATTTTAAGTCAAATGCATGTGAAATATAAAAGATCTTTTATATAATAAAAGAATTACATTATTTCGGAGTAATTTTGCAAAATCATTCATATTAAGAAAACAATTGGGCCATTGGAAGAGCTTGATTTTGCCACGTAAGCAAAATCAAGCAATGTAATTGGTTAATAAAAAGTCAAAATTGAATCCAATTGTTAGCACAATTTCGTTTTGAGAAAAAAAAATGCTGAAAAAATACATGTGTCAAATTTGAAAGAAATTAATACTTGTAGAAAGCAGAGTTAAGTTTTAGATGTTTAGGGAGAAAAATGAAAATAAACAAAACACATGTCCATTTATAACCGGTTCACAGAATTCCCCCCCTCTCTTTCTTCTTCTTCTCTTTTACCCGGCGATCCACCCCTTCAAAATTAAAGCTATTAAGATGACTTGATCGGCGATTTGAAGATAGATTAAACAAAGTATGTTTTGAATTGAGTGTCTTTGTAGTGATTCCATTCCTTTAGCTATTCCTCAATGACCAAAAGGTGTGGGCCGGGTTTAACTCTAAATCAACATCACTCAATCTATCAATCTAAGGTATGTTTCCTGTTTCACGAATGAAAGGTTTATTAATCCTCAAGATATTAATAATTCAGTGTTTTTTTTTTTTTTATTTGTATGTGCCATTTGATTCATAAAAAAAAATAGATTTTGATTACTAGGTAAGCTTCAAAATTATTTATAAAAGTTCAGTTTCATTTGAACTTCAATTGTTATTTTCTTTTGAATTTTTGCAGTATGGGCTTGGTTTTGTATGATATTCTTGAAGGGGCTGGCATAGAGGGAGTGGTACGTGCACAATAGGTTTGGTTTGGTTTTGTTAAAATCATGGATTAGAGGTCCTTTCAATAAGACGAGATTATTCTTATTGGCGGCGACCATGATCTCAAAATTCGGGTTTTAATCGAGGTTAGGGTTCAAATTTGATTCTACGGGTTAGTCATTAAGTTATCATCTTTTTAGTATTACTAATATTTTTTTTACCGTGTTTGTGTCTTTGGTGGCTCATTGTAACTGCTACTACAACTTAACAACAATAAGATGTGAGCTTATGTGGGAACTTACATTTGCATATTGCAGTGGTAGGTAATATAGAACCTAGGCTACAACATGTGGCTTATGAATGAGCTCAGCTCAGCTTAAATCAAGGTATGTAAGGGCTATTTGTATATTCGTGGTCGTGTTGTAGGGTACACCGATTTCTCTCCTCTTGAGCAAGGAAGCTTGGATCATATGTCATGGATGTAGTTAAATGACAAGTTTAAGGTGGATACTACTTAACGAAAGATGAGTTTGAGGTAGAATTTACAAGCCGATGGATACTAGTTAACGAAAGACAAGTTAGAGGTAGGATTCACAAGCCATTAAGTATCCACAAGAGGCCAGTCTTGAAGATCTCTCTCAAATTACGATAGACGCACACATGTTCTTCTAAATGTGTTTTGTTTTTCATGTAAACTTAGAGGCTTACAAGATGAATTACACTAGTTACTATTATAACACTTTCGAGCAATTTCTGTTATAAAAACCACTATTTTTTTAGGGGATTTGAAGTTTGAACTCTCTTTTCGTATGATTATATTTGCAATACACTTAAAGTTGGAAAACCACCTATAAACTATTGCTAAGAACTTGATACCTTTTCCAAGTTTTCATGTCATTTAAAAAAAAAAAAAAAAAAAAAAAAAAAAGAACATTGTATAATTTTCCAGAATTTGTTTACTTTTTCTATAACCTTTGTTGGGTTTTAGGTTCCTCAGAACAGGAATTATTCTAAGTGTTGGAACCACGGACAGAGTTAATGAAACCACTGACAGAAAAATGAATCCACTGCTGAAGTTAAACCGCGGCTAGTAGTAAAATAGAACCACTGCTAATGTATTGTAAGCACTGCTAGTTTTGTATTGTCGGTTTAATATTTTGTATTTATAAATGGAAAAGATCACGTGGGTTGATGGGATGAAGCATATGTGTACAGTATATTTTCTCGTGATACTGACCAAAGTATACAAGTTAATATGAGAAACTGGTCTTGTGAATGGTCGGTGGCTTCAACTTTAAATGCTAGCCCACTGATCTCATGCTTTAGTACTGGTTTTATATCAAAAGTTGTACTGCAGTGACTCTCGGTGATCCACACGCGCATTATGATTGGTTGGATACTACTGTTTTTGACATGTTCCTACTGAGAGTTCATCAGTTACGTTACCACTGCTAGTTATTCGAGTATCCACTGCTAGCTTTACTCGTAACCACTGCCTTCAATATTTAACCACTGCTAGTGTTTTCTTTCCACTGCTAGTATCTCAATTTCACTGCTAGTGTTTCTTGGTAACCACTGCTACGAAACCACTGCTAGCCTATTTTGATACCACTGCTATGCTAGTGTTTTTACTGCTGTCATATGTTCCTACTGCTAGTGTTATTCGTTTCTGCTGATGCGCGTAATATTTCTACTGCTAGCTTTGTTCGAGATAATTTATTCTTCTACTGCTAATGTTATCTGATATAACATGTTTCTACTGCTTATATTATGCGATATCGGATGATACATGATCATTGGTTCTCGAATAGTTTTGGAATTGAGGGGAAGTTGTTCAAGTGTTTTGATTGTTGGACGACACACACAAGATTGGTTATTTGGTTTACACACACAATATGGTTAACACATTGATTTTAGGGGAAGCAGATTATGATGTGTTTAATCATTTGAAATTCATGCTTACATCCCTATTTGTTGATAACAAAAAGGGGAAGAGATGTTGGAGTGCGATGGCATGGATTAAGGGGAAGACAAAGGAAGACAAGATTTGTTTCATTCACGGAGATGTTTACATCTCAACTTCTGCTACTTCGTCTAGGGAAGTTCGTACACGACTTTGTTTGTTTTGTCATCATCAAATAGGGGAAGATTGTTGGGATTCTTGATTTGATGAGACAAAGTAAATAGAAGAATGAAACAAGGGGACTTAAAGTGACAAAGAACAAATCTACAAAAAGATGGAAGGACTTGCTTGCTAAAGAAGATTTATTATTTAGTCATTCGTAGTATCTTGTAAACCCTAATCCTCAAGTATATAAAGAGGACATGGGGTGTAGGTTTTATGATTTAAGTCTTTCACAATGTAGACGTTTAGTAGAAGGTGTGTGTGTTCTAGGGTGTGGTTCATTGTAAACGCCTAGAACTAGTTTAGCTATCCCTAAGATCGAAGGTGTCTTTGATCCCTGTTACAGTTAGGTAACACGTTATATTCTGATCAAATATAATTGGGGAAGATGTGGAAAAACCTTGTGTCAATAACAAAGTGTTCT
Organism: Chrysanthemum makinoi; assembly: GCA_910596185.1. NCBI lineage: Eukaryota > Viridiplantae > Streptophyta > Magnoliopsida > Asterales > Asteraceae > Chrysanthemum > Chrysanthemum makinoi. Next base: position 335,520,069 of record OU343221.1, read on the forward strand.
TATGTTTATTCCGCTGTGCAATGTTATATCTTTGTTATTGTTAAACCCTAGAGCTTCCAAATGATCACGAAACTATTGTTTACCACATTGTTAGTTTTAACAACTTTCAAAAAAAAAAACTCACATGATTCTAAAGAAATGAAATAAAGGCCATGCCTCTATTTATTTTTTATTTTTTGGGCGAAAATCTTGGCATATTCTTCAGGAAAAAATTGAAAGCACTTGATTTTGTATAGGTCATTAGGTCTCACACAAATGAGATATCTTTGTAATTTTTCATATCATTTCTAAACTTTTTTACATATGCTTTAAAATTTATGGATTACTAGTAACTTGTTAGTCGGTATGTTTGGCGAAATGGGCTGTAGCTGGAGCTGAGGCTTATATTATAATCCGAAACTGAAATTTGTATTTTCATAAACTTGTTTGGCAAATTAACTTAGGCATGAGCTTATTAATTCTAAATTACTAAAAATTACATAATTAAATAAACTTATTGTATATATTTGATATTTTTGTGTGTAAATAAGTAATTAATATTTAATAGCTCCGGTCTAAAATTTTTAGCCCCTTTTATGGGGCTAGGACTTATAGTTTTAAAAGCCTCCATAAGCCTCGACTTCAAACGAGACTTATTATACAAGACGACTCAATTTAAAAGTTTAAGCCCTCCGTAAGCCCAAATAAGTCCTCTTTCAAACACACCCCATACATTTGCATAATGGTGAAGTTAACTTTATAACTTATACATATGTTAAAAAGAGAAAATTTAATGAGGTTTCTTTTATGAAAGTTATTTAATTCTGCGTGTCTTATGTTATTAAAACTTGACAACTACCACTAAATTGTTACTTTACTTCTTTCTTCCTTTCGGCCTTTTTACACTCATTTATTTGTATTATTTACTGAAATAAACTTGCGGGCACTAAGTAGACTTGTGGATGACAAGAAATTATGACACTAACTTTTCAAGGTAATTTGAGAACATGATTAACCATGCTCGTTGAGATACCATCAAGGCATGGCGATTTTGGCTTTGCTAGAGTTGGTTATATGAGCTAACACGAAAAGTTTTAAGATCTTAGCTTGTTGATTTCTTTTTACCCGAGATGACTTCCCAAACCGAGTCGATTGATCGTGGGAAGCTCTTGAAGGAAATTAAATCTACTATCATTTCTTTTGTTCCCAAAGTTAATACTCCTCATAAGGTATCTGATTTTAGGCCTTGTAATGTCCTGTACAAATGCATCAGCAAAATAATTACAGAGAGAATCAAGTGTGGTGTGGATAAAGTGGTTAATATGAACCAAAGTGCTTTTGTTCCTGGAAGGTATATTCAGGATAATATCCTTATTACCCAAGAGCTTCTAAGGGGTTATAATAGGAAGAATGGAGCCCAAAGGTGCGCCTTAAAGATTGATCTTCAGAAAGCTTATGACACTGTCAGTTGGTCCTTCTTGGAATCTATTTTGCACAAATTTGGCTTTCAGTCAAAAATGGTTCACTAAATCATGCTTTGTATCACATCCTCCACCTTTAAGTTTGTGTTAATGGTTATGGATTTTTCAAAGGGGCTAGAGGATTAAGACAAGGAGATCCCATTTCTCCTTATCTTTTCACCTTGGTGATGGAAGTTTTATCTGTTTTAATGGCTAAAAACACTCAAGAAAGTACTTGTTTAGGTATCATTTTGGCTGCAAAGAGATGAAACTGACTCATTTATGCTTTGGAGATGACCTCATGGTTTTTTTTCATGGATATATGAGGTCTGTCCAAATTATCAAAAAGACTCTAGTGGAAGTGGTTATTCAGGGTTGCATCCTAATATGGCTAAAAGTACAATATTCTTTGGAAGTATTAATGCTCAAAAGAGAAGTGATATTCCGAGTGTTATGTCTTTCAGTATTGGCAAGCTTCCAATGAAATATTTAGGGGTCCCTATGTTGGCTAAATGTTGGGTGTAGCTGACTGTTAAATCCTGATTGATAGAGTCAAAGATAAAGTGGATGATTGGAAATATAAATAGATTTCTTATGCAGGTAGAGTTTAGATAATCACATCTCTTCTTGCATCTATGAAAATCTATTGGGCTTCAGTTTACTTTCTGCCTAAGACAATTATAAATGATATTGACAAGGTTATGAAAAGATTTCTATGGAATATGTGATAAGGGAAATGCAAAGTCAAAGCTAGCTTGGAAAGTGGTATGCAAACCAAAAGACCATGGGGGTTTAGGTAAAAAAACCTTTGAAAGATTGGAAAGAAGTCATGCTATGTGTAACACCCCCAATTTTGGGATACGCAGCGGAATTAAAGTTGGGTGTTACTTCATGGCACAACAATTATATTAATAGAAAACAAACTCTAATTGAGTCGTTTAAAAGATTTTATCATTCGAATATCATAGTTTACAAAATGAGGTCCCAGTAGTTCCAAGGTTTATTAAATAAGTTTTCGAATGATAGTAAAATTTATAGCCTTCCTGAGTAACCGTGCCCCTCCGCGCCATCCTCGCTCATTATGGACCTGAGATAAACATGCTAAAAAGTGTCAACACAAAGGTTGGTGAGTTCATAGAGTTTATAGTTTAAAGTACGGACAACAAGATTTCCGAAAACGTTAATTGGGAATGTCAAAAAAACGTTACATATTTCATCATAACAAGAACAATAGCACGTAGCACAACGTATCGATAGTCAATTTATATAGCACATAACTCGACTTAGTACAATAGCACGCAATCAAGAACAATAACACACAGTCAAGACCAATAGTACAAATCAAGAACAATATCACATAATCAAGAAGAATTGATATAGTACAAAATACGGTTTTGAAACAGTTGTGATCGTTATAAGGTTGTAGCATGTATCTCCCCCAAAAGTTGTACAAAACAATTTTAAATAGGGGTCAAGAACTCACCTCGGTGATTTAGTAAGCAATGTATGCCAATGTCAAGTATGCAATGGTATAGGCTTCAACACGGAACCTAGATAATAGGGAAGTCTGAGATTTTTGATAGTTTTAAACTGGACCTAAAGTGAATAAGGATTACGAGAATGGTAATCGGGAAGTGGTTTTGATTGTGACAAGGATGGCTTGGATGCTTGAAATGCTTGAAATGCTTGACAAGGATGGCTTGGATTGCATATGATCGATCATACAATATACCCAATGTCCGGTTAGTTAAATGTTTCAAAGGGTCGGTTTGTAGTTTTGTTAGGGCCATCACTAGGTCCAACATTGTGGTTAACGTGACCAAATGGAACGGAAAGGCACGTTTGAGTTTGTGATTGGAAAATAGATCGATTGTGTTCATGTTCCAAGGGGTACAGTTATGGCTTGGTACTCAAAGGGTCAAAGCAACCTTGGAGACGTGACCAAAAGTATTATAAGGACACGTTTAAGATGTTTGAGTCATTTGGGAGATTATACGAATCAAGAGGCATAGTAAGTACATGTTTTGAAATTTTTTTAACACTTGTATGAGTTGTTTGGAAGATGATAGACAAGGTTTTCTTTGGTCTTTGTATTACCTCTAAATGAATGTTTGTGACTTAGGCTTTGGTCGTTCATGATTCCTCGTAATGTGGTAAATCGATCCATGTAATTTGTCATATATCTTGTGTGTACGGATTTTACATAAACGAGTTGAAGTGAATGTAGGTTGTGTCATTTATGTTTAGTTTAGTTAAGTGTTAATGGGCTTAGGATTAGTTTAGGCCCAAAGAGAATGATTAAGGGTCCGTTTGGTGTATAATAGGTTTAGTATTGGGCTTAGTGTGTGTTGAGGCCTATTAGGTATTATTTTGGGTCCGGTTCAGTAGATTAGGCCCATTAAAAGAAAATGGGTATGAGGGAGAGGGTTGTGAGTGTTTTGTGATGTCTTGATGATCAAAACGATACTAGAGTTTGAATTGTGAGTGTTTTGGAATATCGTAGTACGAGTGTGAGCTCGTTTCAAAGAAATGTGAATCGCTTAACATATACTGATTTATTGTCGTATAATATATATAAAAAAAATAAATTTGTACGAAAAAAATGGTTAAGTAACTGTAGTGACAGATTACTTAGTGATTAGCGTTTACAAATAACTAGGATTTTTTATATATTATTTTTTATTTATTTATTTTTTTACGGTATGTTACATTATGAAACATGTTTGGAACATCATTGTCAATAAACAAACTCTTTGGGTCCAATGGGTCAACAGAGTAAAGTTAAAACAAATGAGTTTATGGGATATTGATAATGGAGATAGTTGGAGTTGGAAAAAGTATTTGGCTCTAAAAGATAAAATGAAACCCTTTGTTTGGTATAAGATTAGGAATGGTCTTAACACTCTGTATGGTATGATAAATGGGATGTTCATGGCCCTCTGTGTGATTTCATTTCTAGTAGAGATTTATATGATGCAAGATTTAGCAAAGAGTCAAAAGTTGCAAAGATGATTATTGATGGTAAGCGGATTTGGCGAGATGATTGGTGGAATAAATATCCTATCCTTAATGAAATTCATGTTCCTAAGCTATCTCAGAACCCTGATAAGGTGGTATGGCTGGGCAGTGATAATAAGAAATTAGCTTTTTCTATAAGGGGTGTTTGGAAGACCATGAGATATGAGTATTCCAAAGTTGAATGGTTCAAGATAGTTAGGTTCTCACAGTGTAGTCCTAGGCATGCATTTATTATGTGGTTAGCTCTACATAATAGGCTGCAAACTCAATATAGGATGGGAAAATGGAATATTGGTGCAGTCTTGGTATGCCTTTTGTGCTCAACCACAAATGATTAAGTCCAACACCTTTTCTTCCAATGTCAGTTTTCCTGCAGAGTTTGGAATCATGTTAAAGATTTGGTTTTTTTTGGAGAAAACTAATCACATTTGACAAGATATTCTGCAATATATACAGAGTTGTCCCTATAATAATAGTATCAGTAAGTATTCTTGGAAGACTTGGTTTGGCAGCCTGTGTGTACAATATTTGGAGGGAAAGAAATCTCAGATTGTTTCAAGGATGTAAGAGAAATGAGAATGAAGTGATTCAATGCATAAAAGAAGAAGTGAGATGGAAGATTATGAGTTTGAAAGTAAAGAAAACATCTGCAATTACTAGAATTTTCAAGACATGGGATATCAGTGATGACTATTAGGCTATGTACAATGATGACCGATGACGACCTTTATTTTTCCTGCCATGTCAGCTTTCTTTCTCCGAAAACTTTCAAATGACCAAGTATCCACAATAGCGACATTCTTAATTTTTTAATTTTTTATTTTTTTTTAAATCAATTTTTTTTACTTATAATTACCCCTTCATTCATCCATCTTTAAACATCAACTCATAATTTCTTATCTCAGATCTAAAAAATGTCTTAAGAAAACACTCCTGAAAACAATCCCCCGACACCTAAAGAAATGGTTAATAATTCACCCTCAGATATCTTTCCGTCATTTCCAACGGAAGATGATGAATATGAACCAGTTGAGGAAAGTTGGCAGTCTGTTTCTTACCGCGGAAGAGGAACGACAACTTCTTCAAGATGAAGAAGCATTGAGAGAAATTGAAGAAGAAGAAGCAAAGGAAGAATAAGCTCGTAAGGAGTGGAAAGAGGAACTTCGGTTTGACGAAGCGTATAAAGAGTGGGAAGAGAATTTTGGGGACTTTTCTGCTTACAATAATGGTTATTACACATATCAATCTGAAAGTTGAATAATCTAGCTGACGAACGTACATGTTTTAATTTTCGTATCATAATTTGTATATTTCATTTCAATGTTGTTTCTACTTTGTTTATGTAATGAATAAAAGTTCATATTCTAAAATAAATTTCCATTAAACTAAATAAAAATAGATATTACAATACGAAATTTAAAAAAAAAAATACAAAATACAAATAATACAACACTTCTATTTATTCTGAACATGCATCCAAACAAATTTGGAATATTTGTTGTTCTACTTTTCTCGCCTTCCTAAACAAAGCATTATCCATCTCGTAATCAAAATCAGATGCTTGATTCAAATAAGCGTCGATCAAAACATGTTTCTCTTGTGGTATGTCACTGCATTCAGCCTATGCTTTTCTCAGATCGTCTTTAGCTATGCTAGCATTCTCATACGCAAAGGCTAATTTCATCATGGCTAACTGACGAACTTTATCCTCTTCGATTTGTTGCTTAACCATTGCTTTGATTTCATCCATGGTGTGTGGAAGCGAGCAATCCATTTAGAAATGATGATGAAAGTGTGTATAAATTATGTATTATTGATAATGGGGTATTTAGAGAGTAAAGTGTTTTAATTTTTTAAAGAATTTTTTATTTTTTATTATTTATTTTTAATTTTTTTTCCAATTCAAACTAAATGGTTACATATTTCAAATAATACACATGAAACAAGCACAAGAACTAGGTCGAAAATACAACCGATTTGAGGTTTTTTTTGCCCGGTGACCGACAACGACGACCAAGTGGCTACAACGGGACAACCAACGGCGATCTTTGGTCGATTTGGTCAAATGACCGACCATTGTGCATAGCCTTAGTATAAAGCAATGAGTGCTTGATTTGGTGGACTGTATTCTAGTTCACATATTATTTGCAGGCCATACAGTGAGTAGTTACTAGTACCTTGGAGTTTGTCTGGCATGACTATACTTTCTTGGACCTCATAGTAGTCTTCCTAATTTGGCCTTGGGAGGGAATTAGTTGTTTATGGTTGGAACAATAAGAGGTCTTGTCTCGATGAATGCACCATACTGTAGGGGTGCTCACTGTGAAGGGTAATGGTCATGGGTGGTCAATGTATGATGGGGGGAATAGAGAGGTATGAAAGATGATCCTTCTTGTTTCTCTCAATACTTTGAAATAAGAGGTAAGGCTGGATCTATATGAGGGAGTGTGTTCCCTTCATAGTGATGCCTTTCCCTCTTGACTACTTTTCCTTTTCAGTGAGGATGTAGCTGCTAGAATGGATTTAGTAGTCAATGGTCAGGAAATGTAGCTCGGTAGGTATAGCCCCTCATAATGTGAATGTGAGCTATAACCCCTTGATGATGCTAGCTTAATCTCTCCTTAATTCACTGTGATTGTGGGTTGAGTGTTTTGAAGTTGAATTAAGTATGGAAATGTAGTCAAGAGGTTATGGTTTTGGTGCATTAAGGTGAGAATGTGATTATTTCTTTGGTGTTATGAAGTTATATGGATGTTTGGTTTATCTACCAGAGATATAGGCTATTAGCTTGCCCAAGATATCTTCTTTTGTAGTATCAGAGATAATTGCATCTTATTTGCATTGTTATTTGTTTCATTTTTAATAGAATGGTTAGGTATGTCTAATCCTTCTTAGAATGTTGTAATTTGTTTTGATCTTTAATATATTTCTCACATTTGCAAAAAAAATATATTCGATTGAACTTCACCTCACATGAACAAGGACATGAAGTTATTAAAAGAAAAACTAATTTCATACGACTTACTTATTAAACAAAAGCGATTTAAGAAAACGATAAGCAAAAACTAGACAAGAAAATTTGAGTTTTGCAATCCTAGACAAAAGATTTTGGTGTGCTAGCTACTACTTATTCATACACTTATTAACCATGATATGAGTAAAAACATTTTTTTGGATGGTCGATGACTCAAGTACGAGCTTGAATGTGAGACTTTGGAATAGGAGAGGGTGTAGAGACGTGAAGAGTGAGGCGGTTAATGGGTTTGGTGATACCGTGTTGAGAGCGAGTAACCATGGGATGACGAGGTGTTGGGTCGGGTTGAGGTTGTGTAACCTGTTGTTGGGCTGGTATATTTTCTGGTGAAGGTTCGTTGGGAGTTTGTTGATGGGCCGGTGCTTCATGGGTTTGTTGTTGGATCAAGGGAGATGGTGGAGTGGTATGGTGGGTTGACAAGGCTGTTCAATTGGTGTTATTGTGGGCTGAAGGTTTGGGCCTGGTAGAAGTGTGGGTCGTGAGGTAAGTGATGATATTATTCTCACAACTTCTTCCTCAGGTTTTCTATAGCGCATCATTGCCTCCTTTCACGGAGAGTTTGCCATGACTGATCTTGGCCCGCTTAACTATTTCCTAGGCATATCTGCTACTCGCACTTCATTTGGCATTTTTCTCTCAGGAGAAAGAACTACTTGGGCGGGCCCACATGCTTAACTGTAACCCATGTAAGACCCCGGTTGACACAGAGAAGAAGCTTGGTCCTAATGGCACGCTAGTTGCAGATCCCACTTTATATCGCAGCCTAGCCGGTGCCCTTCAGTATCTTATATTTACGTGCCCGGATCTATCATATGCAGTTCAGCAGCTTTGTCTATATATGCATGACCCCCGCGAACCTCACTTCAACACTTTCAAGCATGTTCTCAGATATGTTCGCGGTACTACATATTTGGGTCTCCAGCTTTACAGGTCCTCTACTCCTCAGTTGATTGCATACTCTGATGCTGATTGGGCTGGATGCCCCGCTTGTTGGTGTGTATGTCCCAGAACAGGGTTAGATAATCAGTAGCAAGCAACAATACCACTAGGTGGTTACCGGATATCACTTGGAATCGTGTGATCACTTTCCAAAGTAAACTATTCGACCTTAATGCCTGGGTATCACGAATATCTACTTGGGATAAGACCAAATGCAGTTAGAGAATTAGGCACAATTCTATAACCCTTTCGCTAATAAGTGTTTACGTTTTCTGTGTATCTTTCATGCATAATCAGATCTCCTATTTATAGGAGGTTACTCTTAGCTAGTCAAATGGAATTATGAGTATTAATCGGCCCATTAATAGCCTCATAATCATCCCCATTATAGCCGTTAGTGGTTACATGACCAATTAAACGTGGTCATTAAGCGGTTGTGCTGCCATTTAGCATACCTTAACACTAGCAGTATTTTAACACTAGCAGTACTTTCATACCATTAGCAGTACTTTCACACTAGCAGTACTTTCATAGTGCTATCAGTGGATACGATTCATGGAAACACAACTGCTTGATTGAAACCACAACTCATTGGAAACAATGCTTTTCAGTGGAAACCACAAGCGGTACTTTCCAAGCGATTACTTTCTACTAGCACTACCAATACAAACCACTACAAGAGTCAAGGTGTTCATGGACCTTATGGGTGTACACTCCGTACCTCCTAACCCATTACAAGGTGTGAACTAATCCCACAAGTGCACTAAATTTTCCAACAATCCTCCCCAAATTTAGTTCACTTCCTTTGCATGAAAATAAACATCAAGCAAAACATGTGCATAAACGAAATGTCCTGAGGATTGAATTTTCATCTTAGTAAATTACACGTTTCAAATATTCGAGAATCAGGGTGTTCTAAGAATTGAACCCATCAACCCATTTGAATACCTGAAGATAAAATACACACAAGTTTTCAAACACTTAAAGCTCCTGACACTATACAAGCCATGTGTCCATATCCAAATTCATAAATGTTGTAAAAGCTAAAAGTCCAAAGCTTCTTGAAGCGGAAAAACTTCAACATTTACATAGGTGGTTCCTCTTTATTCATGCTCCTGCCAAGCACTTTTTCAAAGAAAATTAACCATTAAGAAATAAAGACTTCATCCTCTTTCAGAGTTCGAGCACAACCTTGGGATGTAAATAAAACATGTGCCCCAATCCACTGAATGTTCAGCTTTCCACATTGAACTCAGCTCCCAAGTTTCTTTAGGAGGGAGTTGGGTGTCCTAGCATTCAGTGACTAAGTTGGACTTAAACCCATCCCTTTAGCAGACTTTATAACCAAGTCTCTAAAAAACCCTTCGTCAAGTGATCAACTAAGTTCTGTTGAGATCTCACAAACTCTATAGATACCACCCCATTCATGATAAGCTCATGAATCATGCTATGTCTGACACCTAAGTGTCTAGACTTACCATTATACATCTGGCTATAAGCCTTAGCCAATGTAGCTGCGATCATACAGGATAGAAATAGGTGCTATAGGTTTAGGCCACAATGGAATCTCAAGGAGCAAGTTTTTCAACCATTCAGCTTCTTTACCGGCAGCTGCTAAAGCCACAAATTCAGATTCCATTGTTGAACTGGTGATGCAAGTTTGTTTCTTGGATGCCCAAGAAATTGCACCTCCACCAAGTAAGAATACCCGCCACGGTAGACGAATTGTCTTCATGTTCTTGATCCAACTTGCATCGGTGTAACCTTCCAACACGATGGGTAACGGTATATGAGAGACTAAAATACATAGTTCTCTTCAAATACTTCAGTACCCTTTGAACTGCTTGCCAGTGATGAGCACTAGGATTACTAGTATACCTGCTCAATTTTCCCACTACAAAACCAATATCAGGTCTTGTACAAGTCATGGCATACATCAGCAGACCAATTACCCTAGAATACTCAAGTTGAGATACAGCCTTGCCAAGATTAGGCATCAGCTTCTCACAAGTATCCATAGGTGTACTCACTGGGGTACAATCAAAGTAATTGAATTTCCTCAGTACCTTCTCAATATAATGAGATTGAGAGATAGAAATTCTTTTACTTTCATGTTTAATCCTTATACCAAGGATAACATCACCCCATGTCCTTCATGGAGAACCTTGATGACAAAAATTCCTTTGTCAAGTCAACATGATTTTGGTCAGTGCCAAAGATCAACATGTCATCAACATATAGACAAATGATGACTCCTTTACCGGATTCATCAAATTTGCTATACACACATTTGTCAGCTTGGTTAAGAACATAACCACTAGACAAAACCACTTCATCAAATTTTTGATGCCATTGCTTAGGTGCCTGTTTAAGTCCATAAAGAGACTTAATCAGTTTACACACCTTGTTTTCATTGCCGGGCAAGATGAAGCCCTGAGGTTGGTTCATATAAACCTCCTCATTTAATTCACCATTCAAGAAATCTGTCTTTACATCCATCGATGAATAATCAGTTGAATAGATGCCATAGCAATCAGCAGTCTTATGGTACTGTCACGAGCCACGGGGGCATAAGTATCAAAATAGTCTATCCTCGACTTTTGTTTAAAGCCCTGAATAACTAATCTAGCCTTGAACTTTTCAATAGTTCCATCTACCTTCATTTTCTTTTTGAAAATCCATTTGCAACCTAGAGGTTTGCAACCGGGAGGTAGATCAACCAACACCCAAGTGTTGTTCCCCATGATGGAATCCATCTCATCATTGATTGCTTCTTTCCAAATATCCTAGGACTTCATTGCCTCTTCAAATGTCTTGGGATCATCCTCAACAATGAAGCAATAGGAGTATTGGTCTGAGACCTCATCCTTGGTTCCTTCAACTAAGTATAGTTGAAACTCAGGTCCAAATGACTTTGGATTCCGACCCTTTTGCTCTTCGACGAGGTTCAGTTGTTGAACCACAACCTCATCAGGGACCACTGATGGTTCATCATCAGGGACCTCTGATACACCAGTGTCATGAGTTCCATTAGGAATCCTCTGACTTGGTCTAGGGACTTGGTCTAGGGACTGATGAGAATCTATTCTCATCAAAGTTTGCATCCCTTGATTCAATTATTGAGTTAACTGAAACATATTCATTAGGTTCAATAACATAGAACCTATAAGCCTTGGAATGCTCGGCATATCCAACAAAGATGCAGTCAATGCCTCTTTCACCCAAAGTCTTTTGCTTTGGATCGGGAGTCTTACAACAGACCTACAACCCCAGACCGAGATAGTTCAGGGTTGGGTTTCCTTTTAGTCCAGAGTTCATAAGGGGTAACCTTGTTCCTTTGTTGGGAACCCTATTTAATAAATAGCAAGCTGTTAACATAGCTTCACCCCAGAACCCTTGACTCAGTCCTGAAAAGGACAACATGGAATTAACCATCTCCTTCACACCTGTTTTCCTTTCAGAAATACCATTTCTTTGAGGAGTATAAGGGGCATCGTTTCATGGATAATTCCAACAGACGTGAGTATATCGTACTCACCTCCCCTAAAAGTCCTTAATCTTTTGATCAAAGACCCAAGTTGTAATTCAACTTCAGTTTTAAACACTTTGAATTTATCTAATGCTTCATCCTTGGAATGTAACAATAAACATAACAAAAACTAGAAGCATCATCAATAAATGTCACAAAGTACTTCTTGTTCCCCAAAGAAGGAGTGGCATGCAAATCACACAGGTCACTGTGTATTAACTCCAAGAGCTTAGTCTCGACGACTACCACGAAAGGGTTTCTTGGTAATATTGGTCAACATGCAAGTTTTACACTTTTCAGTGTCCATGTCAAATGCTGTGATTAAACCATCCCTAGACATATCTTGCATTCTTTTATAGTGTACATGGCCAAGTCTTGCATGCCATAGGGTAGAGTCAGTCAGGTCAGTGGTGATCACAAAAGTTGAAATAACACTATCAGTGACAATATTAAGCCTGAACACTTGTTTATATCCATGATTATTCAATACACTACTTGAAACCAAGTTCTTCCTTATATCAGGAACATGAATAACATTAAACAAAGTTACAATCTTTCCGGAACTAAATTTAAGATCTACACAACCACGACCATGCACCAAGGCTGTTGACTCATTTCCCATGTGAAGAATGGAACCATCATTCAGTGACTCATAAGTCTTGAACCAGCTTCTATCTTTGCACACATGAACTTTGCACGAGTCAACCCACCACGCAACATCATCATCCTGCAAATAATGAGATTCAGATACATATGTAACATAATAAATCTGAAAAGACTTATTAACCATATTGACCTTCAGTGAGTTGGAACAACCACCACTCCCTGAACCATTAGTGCCTGATCCATTGGCTTTACCACCAACTTTAACACCCTTGCAGGTCCTTTTGATGTGACGGTTTTGCCACATTTCCAACAAGTAGGTGTTGCCTTCTTGTTTGGATCTGCCCTTGTGTTGTCATGATATTTGCGTTTGCCTTTGTTGTCATTGTACCGGTGGAGTTATTATGCTCCACCATATTGACAACAGATGCACCGTAGCATTGCTACTTTTGGCTTGTCATTATCCGCACCTTGAGAGATTCCTCAATGCGCAGATGGCCTGACTCAACCAGAGTTAACTCCTCTTTCTTATGTTTCAAGGTATGCTTGAAATCTTTCCAGGAGGAGTTTGTCAATGAAATATGAGACTTTAATGGCCTCATCCATGTTCATATTGTGTTGTGTAAACCTTCCAAGTATTCCAAGAAGTTCATTGTATTGTTCCATAACTGGTCTTGAATCAGTCATTGTGTAATTTGTGAAATTACTAACAAGAACTTCTTACTTGATCCTCACCATATATTTGGCATCCAAGGAATCCCATAGTTTTTTAGAAGATTCAAAGTTCTGATAAATATCAAGCAGATCGGACATACCATTGAGAACAAGACCTCTGCATATGTAGTCATCATTCTCCCATTTGCTCCTCCTCCTGATCGCTCCATAGTAGCATCATCACCATCATCAGGAATAGGAGTGGTTAGCACATACACCACACTCATGCTTTGACAGAAGTGCATCTTCTTACGCCACCTCCTAAAGTTCACCCCTTCAAACTTGTCAAGCTTGGCAAAGTTTGAAGCCATGTGTTTCATTGCAGCAGCAGCCATTGATTATCACAAATAGTTTACTTTGATTGTTGGTGTGTATGTCCCAGAACAGGGTTAGATAATCAGTAGCAAGCAACAATACCACTAGGTGGTTACCGGATATCACTTGGAATCGTGTGATCACTTTCCAAAGTAAACTATTCGACCCTAATGCCGGGGTATCACGAATATCTACTTGGGATAAGACCAAATGCAGTTAGACAATTAGGCACAATTCTATAACCCTTTCGCTAATAAGTGTTTCGTTTTTCGTGTATCTTTCATGCATATTCAGATCTCCTATTTATAGGAGGTTACTCTTAGCTAGTCAAATGGAATTATGAGTATTAATCGGCCCATTAATAGCCTCATAATCATCCCCATTATAGCCGTTAGTGGTTACATGACCAATTAAACGTGGTCATTAGCGGTTGTAACTGCCATTGCAGTACCTTAACACTAGCATACTTTAACACCAGCAGTACTTTCATACCATTAGCGTTACTTTCACACTAGCAGTAATTTCAGTGCTATCGGTGGATACACGATTCGGTGGAAACACACTTGCTGCTTGTGGAAACCACAACCGGTTGAAACCGCTTATCATGGAAACCACAAGCTGTACTTTCCTGGCAACTTTCCACAAGTTACTTTCTACTAGCAATACCAATACAAACCACTACAAGAGTCAGGGTGTTCATGGACCTTATGGGTGTACACTCCGTACCTCCTAACCCATTACAAGGTGTGAACTAATCCCACAAGTGCACTAAATTTTCCAACACCGCTACTCGCGCTCCACTTGGCTATTATGTATTCCTCGGAGATAACCTTCTGTCATCATTAGGCTAAAAGTCGGAACACCTTGTCTCGCAGTCTTTGAATCCGAGTATTGGGGGTTCGAATCGTCGCGAGGACTGCATGGGTTTGCAATCTTCTTCGTGAGTTACACACTCCTCTCCACACAACCACTTTAGTATACTATGATAATGTTAGTGGTGTCTACATGTCTGCTAACCCCGTGCAACACCAACGCACGAAGCACATTGAGATTGATATACATTTTGTTCGTGATAAAGTGGCAGCGGGACGTTCGTGTCTTACATGTCCCGTCTCGTTTCGGTTTGGATATCTTCACTAAGGGACTACCCTATCCTCTGTTTTGATTTTATTTGCGGTTTGGTGTTCGAAAACCTCCGCTCAAAGCTGGGGTATTAGAGGATTGTATTTTATGTATTTGCATGTTATGTAGTAGTTTTGTTAGGCCCATTAGCTTTGTAGGGCTGCCCATGTTGTGCTCATCACGCATAGAACGCGGTTTGTATTATGTATATATTTGAATTGATAATGCAATCTCATTCAAGGAGGAAATCATATTCCTTTACTAACAACATTAACAAACATACCCCTTGTTAGCAGCCCAACCGATATTAAGTTTGGTATCAAGATGTTTGCTTATAGCTAACAAACATAACCTTCGGAAATGGTATCAGGTCCAAGTTAGGCCATTCGAATACACCATACAAGGTTCATCACGACCATCCCAACATTATGTTTGTTATATTCAAGCTTTCGTTGTCATTTAGTTCAGAAGAGTTAATGCTTGGTTGGTTAGTTTGTTTCTTGAAAGTTCAAAAGTGGTGTTCCTTTTCAAGTTGGTTCAAAAAAAACATGTATAACCAACTCCACAATCATATTTAAGCTGTTTCGAAAAGCCTCAATGAAGTATATTTTTATTCTCAAAATATAGCTTATAACACTAAAAACAACATATCTACTTATTACAGGGGTGTTTGGGAGAGCATAATTCTGGCCTATGCACAACATATCTACCAAGTTGTAAACCACCACCACCACCGCCGCCGCCGTAACCACCAGCAAAACCCAGGTCAATTCTCCGGCGATCTTTATTTATACCCAATTGACTTTTGACATGAACTTTGATACTTTTTGGGGTATGATTTGAAGATTGACCCATTATAAGATTTTGATCATATGTACTTAACTGTTTTGCATCGAGTGCTTATATATCTTAGCAGATTCTATATTCTTTAATCATTGTTTGTTTAGTCAAATCATCTTCAATGCAGCAACAAGAATAGCAGCAAAATAAACATAGTCTAAAAAAAATCCAACTCTCCTTCTTCAACTCTAGACTATATTTTCTTATGAATCGACCTTTCTTGTTGGGTCAAAATGGGTAGGTTTTTCAGCACACGTCAAAGTGGGTTAGATCGACACATAAACACTTGTGTATCTCTCTGCAAGTTCATCTGGATAACCACCAATGAAACAAGAGGTGCATGACATACAATGCTAAACGGGTCAAAGTTTTACAAGCCACGAACAAGTTTTACTACAACCTATTGCGAAATAAGCTAATGTCAGTCTTGACAAACAAGTCATTCCGAATTTTGTGTTTAAACATTTATATCGTCTCAATCTCTTCTTTCTTGTGCTTACTCTTCTTTTATCCGTTACCGCTTCATGCAACTACATCAACTTCTGCCCTTGTTGGATACTTCCTTTTCAACTTGGTCCTTCATATACGAGTCGACAAAGTTTAACAAATTCAGATCAACAAATTTGCAAAGTACCTTGGCATGTACACAGCTCATATATGTCATATACTTTTACTAGGTATTCAGACTATACTTTCCCGTGTCTTCTCACTTATTTCATTAGGTCTTGGTTTCCTTATATGTAGTATATCCCCTACACTCAAAGTGTGGATGACTACACAATCACCATCAGACAGTATGGTGCTACAACTATGCTCAAGTAGTGTAATTTTCCATGTCAGCACACATGATCCTTTGACTGAAAGGAAATTAACGAACACACGAGCTTGTATGTTTTGGCAGCGACTGCAAGTTGTTAAAAATAGTTGTAAACTGACCACAACAAATAGAGTGGTGCGGATGATATGTAGGGGTTTTTACGGAGAAAGCTTTTTATTGTAAGACCACAACACGTCGAAACTAACCCTTAACCCTTGTCCAGGCGGTCAGTTGTGATAACATCGTAATGTGTTTATTAAATCATATATATTTTTTTCAAAATTCCACGCTTCGTTTGGAAATATTTCAAATAAACTATGGTCTAATAGAAAACTTGTAAGAAATATAACTCGTGCTAAAAAAATGATAGAAAGCATGCAATTGATAGAATTTCAGAATCACAGTATTCCAAGACAACAAAAGCTCCCAAAGCAAGACCTCGTTATTAAAGATGCTAAAAACAATAATTTTCTAAGTAAATGACGTAGAACATACATACCAATGTTTCAAAGTTGAAACTCTGGACGAGAGAATGTCAAGACAATACGATCACGATCATTACCCTCAAACCAAACATACCTTAGAGAAGGCATATTAAACACAAAACTGGTAACAACTTGCTCACTAAAGGGACAATCCATCAGTTTTAGCTTTTTTAATTTTGGGCACCCTTCTGATAACTTCACAAGTCCTACGTTAGAATTTCCTGTACGAGTAAGTGACAAAGACCTCAAACTAACACCCTACTTCCCGATATATTCCAAACCCACATCTGTCAATCCTCCATGCCAAAGAGTGATATCTAGCCTTTCGAGTTTTCTGCAACCCATTAGCATAGCCTGAATCCCATTGTCTAGCGGTGGATCTGTTGTCCTATCTTTCTTGATCAAGTTCATATGGAATTTACTGAGATTCTTCAAATGCGTTCCTAAACACTTGATAGCTTTATTTAAAATATTTCCGAGTCTAACCTTTAAACACTCCAATTCAGTACACCCTTTTGACAGAGCAATCAATCCCACGTGGGTCACAAGCCCATTATGGGTAAGTTTGCGCAATTTCTTGCAAAGCTTACCGATAACTTGCAACCCCTTGTCTCAACATAAATCCTTGGTATATAGAACTTCCAAATTTGGACAACACCTAAACGGTAAACAATGGCACCCATCATTCGGGTATGAAGATGCAAGATTTAATTTCCTTATATGATTCAAAAAAGGGAATGCAGTTGAATATTGAGTTACTGGCAAATCATTTATACTTAATGAACACATATTTGGGGGAAAATGGAAACGAACAAGCTCTCTCGATCCAAATATCTTCACCAAAATGTTCCAACCTAACAGCATATTTAAAGGCATCTCCTAGTTTACTTAGATAGCAAACTCCAATCTTCAACGATGTTAATGAGTTACAACAGTTTTTTGCAAGAAGTGTAAGATCTTCTGCATAAGAAACATCCGTATACGTAAAATGTAACCTTTCCAAAACCGTGCTATTCAATGCCAATTGATGTAACCAAATGTTATCTTTCACTTCAGAATAAATATTATCCAAACA
Source organism: Chrysanthemum makinoi (assembly GCA_910596185.1). Lineage (NCBI taxonomy): Eukaryota > Viridiplantae > Streptophyta > Magnoliopsida > Asterales > Asteraceae > Chrysanthemum > Chrysanthemum makinoi. The sequence continues at coordinate 335,537,999 of OU343221.1, forward strand.
ATAAGTCCTCAATTGGTTACAATACTTAGAGACATGCCTTAATCCATCGGTCGAAAACCCTATACACTTACTAATCTTCAAACTACTTAAATTCTTACCACGTGTTCTCGCCAATGTCTCGAGATCTTCATCATGAACAACTAGACGATGAATATTAAGTTCTTTCAAATACCTAAACTCGAGAGCTAATTGTCCAATCCACGGGGTGATTTGGATATCATTATGATATGTACATATGATATCAGATGGGGGCCCTTTAAGTGTTAACGCCTCCATGAAAGGGAATCTTTTACTTAAACGGGACGGATTTGGGTAGTAATGAGTGTGGACAGTTAGGCGCTTACGCATAATGCCATCAATCTCATAAAACTTACGGGAAACTAACAAAACAGAGGTTCGGTCCTCAACATTGTGTATATAAGATATAACTATGTCTAAAACTTCTTCCCCCGCTTTGGTATTTTCGAGCTTATGTTTGGTCTTACGTTCAGTGGGTGCCATTAATGTTTGATTTGGTTTAAGGTTTGATGTTAAACTCTGAGTGAATTCCTTTCTTGAACCACTTAAACTACAACGCTAAGCCTGCAATAAATGGAATTAAACTAATAAGAAGAAATTTAACGATAAGATTTAAATTGCTTTGTAGTTCGTATGATTAGATCCGTCAAATTTGTTGTGTGAAATTTTCAAAAGTATTCAGATACTTTCAATCTATTAGCTTAATACTTCAACTTACAAGTTACAACCATATCATACACTGTGAATCCAAACATATAAACAAACCAAACATAAGGTACATGTACGTACGTGTATATATATATACATATTGTATAAGCTAACTAACATCTCAACTAAACAGTAGATCCAAATTACTTAAACATTTAAAAGTTTGAATACCATCATGATTAGTAATATCAAAGCTCCACATGTCTGCACATATATAACTAGATAATTACCTGTGTTTCACACGACAGTGTAAGTATATTCATTATATTTATGAATATAAAGCAAACTATGATCCTTGCTGACGAACTACAAATGAACTAGATTCGATATTATACTTTATACAGATAATAATAATCTATCAAAAGTCCATTAAGTTACTTTATATAAGAAATTTTTACACTTAAATTCTATTAGTTCTATCAACAAACACTATATACCTACATGTCTTCAGCTCTTGTCAAATACAAACAAAAACACATATATCTCACTTTAACGATTAGAAACACATAGTAAAATTATATTAATCTCATCATGAGTTTCATTAAAAAAACGCAAAAACTAACCTTCTTATTACTTCCACAACAAATTCGATCTTGCTCTTATTTGCTTTTGCTCCTCGTAGATAGGTATATATTAGCTCTATGCATGTGTTTATCTTAAAACAAGAAGTGGATCAATCATCTTCTTCTGCTTTGTGTTTCTTTTTCTTCGTATGTGATAATAAGAGACGTAAATTTTCATTGTATATATATATTATAACTTGAGGCCCATGTTTAAAGTAAGCTTGGTTCTCACGGTTTCCTTTTATTTGAACAACGCAGGAATGACTTCTGGGCGGGCTTTTATTTGATAATGTAGCTACTTGATGTCTTGATAAATATATCTTACCTAGCTACATGCTTTAAATCAATTACACGGTACCCGTCGTCGCAACACGCGAAAACCCACTTTAAATCAATGGGATATTTTATAAAACACTTGGTGTGCATAGACAAATAACCCACAGTCAAGCTCCGTCCTAATGCAATTCTTAGAATTTTTTTATGACATTTAATTCTGTTTGTTTTGATGGCGTAATTACTGTGTGTGAAAGATGACTCGAGTAACAATCTTTGTCTATGATATGAAGTTATAGATTTCAACTAAGAAATGATATAAGAACTTGAGAATAAAATGAAATCACAACAACTAGAATATGATTTGAACCTTATAACTCCATTGATGATTTTCAGTTGATCGAAATCAGTTACAAGTTTGTGGATTGAATTGAAAGAGAGAGAGTTTACAAAAACAGACTAAAATGAAATGATACAATTGAAGTGGTATTTAAAGGGGTTGATATGAGTTGTAATGGAGGGAAAAGCTATTTGGAGTAACACACGTGCACCTCACGTGTCTAGCTCTAAGGCTATGCACGTGCACCTCACGTGCCAAACAACTAACCATTTCTAACTCATATCAATCCATCCTTCTTGGATTGATGCTTGTCCTCAAGCATCTAATTGAAACTGAGGAAACCTTCTCTGTAAGTCTTCAACCCATTCCCAGGTAGCATCATCAGCAGACCCATTAGCCCATTGCACTAGCACATACACAGTTGCAGAGTTGCCTCTCTTCTGCATCCTCCTATCCAAGATCTTAACTGGCTCTACCTCTAATAAACCCTCAGTAGTACAAGTAGGAAAAGTACCAATGCTCACCTCATTAGACTTGCATTTCTTGAGCTGTGAGACATGAAAAACTGGATGTACCCTTGCATTATCAGGTAATTTCAGTTTGTAAGCTACAACCCCTATCTTCTCCAAAACCTAAAATGGGCCATAAAACTTGGATGACAACTTATGATGTACTCCTTGCCTTATAGTGATTTGCTTGTATGGCTGCAACTTTAGATAAACCCAATCTCCCACTGAATACTGCCTATCTGTTTTGTGCTGATCAGCAATAGCTTTCATCCTATCTTGGGACCTCCTTAAATGAAACTTAAGCATACTAACAACTTCCTCTCTTGCAGCCAAAGTTCTATCAACCATCTCCACATTACTAGTACCAACCACATAAGGAACATGAAAAGTAGGTGGTTGACCATACACCACCTCAAAGGGAGTGGTGTTGATCTTGGTATGAAAGTTAGTATTGTACCAATACTCGCAAGTGACAACCACGAGTCCACTCCTTAGGTTTCTACCAGGTCATGCACCTCAAATAACACTCTAAACACACTGTTAACTACCTTTGCATCCATCAGTTGGGATGATAAGCGGTTGATAAGTGCAACTCGGTCTTCAATAGTTTAAACAATGTCTTCGAATAGGCTAACAAAACTCTGTCTCTATCTATCATGACAATGGTTTGTGGTAACCCATGAAGTTTATAAACATTGTCTAGGAAGGCTTGGGCAACTTGTGTAGCTGTGTATGGATGAGACAATGCTACAAAATGGGCATATTTGCTTAGTCCGTAAACAAAAAAATGACAGTTTTGCCATGTGAACTAGGTAAGCCATCAATAAAGTCCATAGATATGTCTCTCCATACATGGTTTGGAACAGGCAAGGGTTGCAAAAATCCGGTAGCTTCCAAATTGGGTTTATTCCTCGACAAGTGTCACATTGTCTAACAAACATCTTAACGCTTTGACATACCTTTCCAATAAAGCGATGCCAACTTTTTAAGTGACCACGAATTCCGAATGTCCACCCACGGCTCATTGTGAAAAGTAGCAATCAATTGAGTTCTCAATGTAGGATCATTTCAATCATCAATTTTCCTTCCTTCAACTCTCCATTTTCCCAAGTAAACTTCCTTTTGGAACATCGGTAGTCTCTAATTGTTGTATCGGCAATTGAATGTCCACATCATTACCCAACTAGCCTTTATCTTGTCAAGCAAATGCGTTTCAATGGAGGATAAAATCATAGCTTGCAGTTCGCACTAGTAGTTAACCTGGATAATGCATCCGATGCTCCATTATCACCCCCACTTATAAGCTATCTCATAATCAAAACCCATCAGTTTAGGTAGCCATTTATTCTGGAAAGGAGTTAATAGTCTTTGATCTAACAGATATTTCAAACTGATGTGATCTGTCTTAATTTTAAAGTGCCTGTCCAGAAGATAACCTCTCCATTTTTCAAAGTCAAAACCACTGCCATGAACTCTTTTTCATAAGTAGAGAGAGATTGATGCTTAGGTGCTAAAGTTTTACTCAAATAAGCAATGGGTTGCCCTTTCTTTGCAAGGCACCCAACCCAGTGCATGATGCATCAGTTTCAACTGTAAATTCTTCCTCAAAATTGGGTAATGCTAGTACTAGAGCTTGGACCATAGCATTCTTTAATTGTTCAAAAGCTTTTTGTGCAGATTCATTCCATTCAAAACCATTTTTCTTGAGTAAACTGGTAAGAGGTTGACTGATAGTTGCAAAGTTATTAATAAACCTTCTATAATACCCTGTCAATCATAGGAATCCTCTTAACTCCTTCACATTCTTTGTAGTGGGTTATTCCCTCAACTTCAATTTTGGAAGGATCATTTGCTACCCCTTTTGAAATAATATGGCCCAAATATTCCACTTGATTTACTGCAAAGACACACTTACTTTGCTTGGCAAACAGAGAATTAGACCTCATCACTTGTAAGACAGCAGCCAAATGTTGTAATTGAGAATCCATAGAATAACTGTAAATGAGTATGTCATCAAAGAAAACTAGCACAAAATCCTAAAAACTTAAAACTGTATTCATCGAGAGATTGAAAAGTAGAAGGTGCATTAGTGAGACCAAAAGGCATTACAAGGAACTCATAGTGACCTTCATGAGTCCTGAAGGCATTTTGTGAACATCAGAATCTACCATTCTGATTTGATGGTATCTAGACCTCAAATCCAACTTACTAAAAACCTTTGCCCCATTCAATTCATCGGGAATTTGTTTTTGATGGTGTGCTTATTGAGTTGTCTATAGTCTATACACATTCTCCATGACCCATCCTTTTTCTTAACCATAACAATGGGTGAGGAAAAAGGACTGTGGCTATGTCTATATACTCCAGTCTCCAATAATTTTTTTACCATTAGTTCTATAGCATCTTTCTGAGAAGGGGGTGTTTGTATGGTCTAATGTTGATTGGTGGAGTTCCCTCTTGTAGTACAATTCTGTGATCATGAGACCTCTGTGGTGGTAGGGTAGTTGGTATTGCAAAGACATCTTGAAAATCTTTCAATACATCTGATAAGGTACTCCTGTCAGTCTCATTCATATCCACTGACTCACTACCCATGGACATCAGTGTAGCAGGATAAACACACAAAGACATGGAAGCACATTCCACTCTTATAATTTTCAAAACCTTGCCATAATCCTTTCCAGTCATCCACTGCAAAGTAGCTTGTTGGGTGCCTCTCAAAGTGAATTTCTTCCCCTTAAATTTGAATGCCATTCTCAAAGTAACAAAATTCCAAAGAATAGTTCCCAAGGTAGACAACCATTGACACCCCAAAACCATATCACAATTTCCCAATTTCAGTAAACATCACTTTGGAATTCCTCTCCTTGTAAAGTCTAAGTGAAGTTTTGCGGTCTGATTGCTCAACATTTGATTACCTCCAGGCACATCAATTTGTAAAGGGCACATACTACTTATTGAACACCCCAACCTCTTAGCACACTGAACATCCACAAAATTATGTGTACTCCCAGAATCTACTAAAATATGAATAACTTGTTTGCCCACATGACCTTTTATCCTCATAGTATGAAAAGTATTCACCCCAGCTAAAGCATTTAGTGAAATATGTGGGTGCACATTTTGTTCCTCTACTATAGTCTCAAGTGATTGTTCTTTCCCGTATTTCTTCCTCTTCTACACTACCACTACCTTCTTCATCTGCCAGAACTTCTAAAGAAAACAATTGGCCACTACATTTATGCCCGGTGTACTTTTGGTCACATAAAAGCAGGTTCTTAGATCTTTTTTCCTCATATTCTTTTTATGATAATTGCTTTCTTGGAGGTGCATTAGGAGTTGAATTGCCTCTATTATATGGTGTTGCAGGTAAAGCTAATTGAGTTTGTGGTCTAGTGTTATAAGTAGTGTTTCTATTAACAAAAGTAAACTGGCAACGTGTTTTGGAGTTGGTAAAATAGGAGTATACCTCTTGTTGAACACAGTTTTTGCGACTCTTGCATTCTTGCCAGATGATAAGCATCATAGAGACTCTTGGGTTTGAACATCTTAACCAACAATCCAATCTCTTGTTGTAAGCCACACAAAAGCCGATAGCATACTTTTCACTTAACTACACCCTACTCAACAATGCTTCAAACTTATCCCGATACTCAGTCTCTACCATTTGCTTCAAATTCTTGAGTTCTTCCTTGGATCTTCATAACAAGTACCAAACATTCTGAAATTTCGCCTCATAAAACTCCCAATCCACTGTTTCTCCATGAATCTTCACAAATTGCCTATGCCATGCTAGATCCTTATCATATAGGTGAATAGAAACCAACCTAACTTTCTCTTCTTCCTCCACACTATCTACTCTAAAGAATTGATGACATCTGAACAACCACCCTTTAACATCTTCTCTAGAAAACTTAGGAAATTCTAACTTGGTCATTCTTATGTACATTCCCCTACTACTACCTTCACCATTCTTTATCTTGTTGACTTCAGTAGTCAAATACCCATAGTTCACGTTAACATTATCAAAGTTAGTGGACATTGTCTGATCCGTTTGAGCCAACTGAGCAACTGTTTCTTGCAAATTCGAACCATCTCCTAAGATCGACTCATCTCTAAAGGACTACTGCTAGAATTAGCAGTTAAATTGGTCACCATCTGAACTAAGCTTCTTGTGACCTTATATCAAACATTAACCTTCACTACACACGGTTTCTTGATTAATGAGAATCAAGAAAAGTGAAATGTGAAGTAACAATGAAACAATTAAGAACAATGAGAATTGAAAATTTCAAGTGTTTAGAAAAACAGTTCGCCGAAAAATAACTAATTCTTGCCGGAAAACTAACAGAATTTGACCGGAAAAAAAAATTTGCCAAGAAAGAGGCTCTTGATACCAATTGATATCAACTTATAGATTTCAACTAAGAAATGATATAAGAACTTGAGAATAAGATGAAATCACAAAAACTAGAATATGATTTGAACCTTATAACTCCATTGATGATTGATCATTGATGAAATCAATAACAAGTTTGTGGATTGAATTGAAGAGAGTTTACAAAAACAGACTAAAATGAAATGATACAATTGAAGTGGTATTTAAAGAGGTTGATATGAGTTGGAATGGAGGGAAAAGCTGTTGGAGTAACACACGTGCACCTCACGTGTCTAGCTCTAAGGCTATGCACGTGCACTTCACGTGCCAAACAACTAACCATTTCTAACTCATATCAGTCTATGTTATTCTATGGGTGTTTCACTACAAGAACCAGTAGAACATGCGACGAACACAATGCCGCCGCCACTGTGGCGTCGGCAACATACGCTACACGACAAAAAAACCCTTTACCAGGTGGGGAGATGCGTTGAATTTTTTTTTAAGATAATGCCGACAACAGGGCGTCGGCAATATAAAAGTCAAATTTGACTTTGTATTTTCTGGCAATTTTTTGGCTGGATTTTTGGCGCTCATATATTCCCGACGCCCCGTCGTCGGGAATATAAATCCATATAATTGCTCGGTGGATTAGCGTGTGATTAATGCTAATCAATTTTGTTTTAACAATGCCGACGCTAGGGCGTCAGCAATAATAAAATGATTACTTATTTGGTTATTATGACATGTCGTCGGCAAAGTTGCCTACATAAAAGTCAAATCAATATAATTGTTGGGTGGATTGCGTACATAATCTTACTAATATTGATTTTATTTGAACATGTTACTTATAATTATTTAAAAGTGTTCAATTTTAAATAAACTTATATAATTTTATTTTTTACAGTTTAACCTAACCAATCATCCTCAATTCGGCAAAACACAAATAGACACAAAAACCCCAATCGTCAATTCGCACAAAAACACATAACGATGGCTAATTACACGCCGGAACGAGAATGTACAATGGTTTTATCGTCGATGTATCTCTTTAATGAAGTTCTTAATACGTATGGCGCCGAAATTTATAATGAATATGGTTCTTATCAGAAAAAGCCATATTACATACGTATTATTCCAACAACAACAACATCAACATCAAGGACAACAATAACAATTTCCGACGACATGTCGTAGGAAAAGTATTGAAAAAATATTATTTTTTGTCACTTTACCGACGACAGGTCGTCGGTAATAAATGGGGATAAGTTAATTACGTTTTAATTTTGCTAACTAATTACATGATTAGTAATATGGTGCCGACGACGGTCGTCGGCACATATGTTTTCTCCACAAAAACTTTGACCGAAAAACAATGTGGGTCCCACGTTGGCGTCGGGAAGGTTAATTTTTTCGGGAAGGACTTTCCCTACGAGGCTCACCGACTAACGCCGACTTCTACGCTTGGCTCGAGAATGAACGCGCCATGCCCCGTCGTCGGGAAGGTGTTGAAAAATCGTAGGGAAGTGTCGATTGTACTAGTGTTTGTATTTCAAGGATGTTATGGCTTAGCTTGTGTTTTTTAATCTTATACCTTATTTGATTTTTGCTTATCTCCACCGAATATAAACAAAAAATGTTAGGTTTGTGATTCGTTTTGTAGCAAAGGACAGTTTTAAAATTTGTTTTTCCGATTTAGATTAAACAATCACTTGAGGACAAGTAATAATCAACCTTCCGGATGTCGTATTCCTAGGCGAGAGATGAATTGAATTTTATATATTTGTTTGTTCGTTTAAAATGATGCTTGATTATCGTTTTGGTTTTTGTTTGGTTTTGTAGGCTAATTTTTTAAAACTTTTTATACTAATTAATAAAGCAACTATTTTAAGTGAGATAAAAAGTAAACTAATAGTAAATAATACCGACTAACAATATATGATAAAAAGCTATACTTGTCAAGTGTGGTGAAAAGTTCATTAAGTGTGGATTTTTCCTTAAAAGCACTTATGTAATTAATACCCGTCAAAACAAATTATTTCCTCACAACATTGGCTTATATTGAAAACAATTATTTTTCGAGGTAAAAATTAGTAGACTTTAAATAATTAATTATCCCAACGGCTTTTGCCCGTTAAAATAACCAGTTAATCAAATCATCGATTAATCCAGAAATTATTAATTAACAACCTTTAATTATCCGTTTAGAAAGTAGATTTTTCTCACAACGTTGGTTTATATTGAAAATCCTACTTTATATCTAGATAAAATCTACTTGGTTAAATAGTTAAAATCCTTAACGGCTTTTGCCGTTAAAGTTTTTAAAAATCAAACCAAGTAAACCAAAGGCTACCAATTAATAATCTCTAATATTCCACACTAAATTTCACAATTCACCAATCACTTAACAAGCATAATAAAATCTACTCACTAATAGTCATAACTAAACCAACAAAGATAATAATAATAAGCTCAACAAACATCATTTTTCTACAAGCTAAAAGGGAAAGTAAGGAAAATAGCACCTGATCTACAATACGAGACGAATAAAACCACCCGATTTTATAAACTTATCAAACCCTAAAGTTTACTTCTTTATAAGCTTTAATAAGACTAAATATTTAATAAAGTTTGTGACTTTATTAACTAATTTAGCTTATTAAGACTAAAAAGCTTTAAAGTTTAGTTAATAAGTAAGCTTATAAAACCCTTAAGCTCCTCGCCTTAGGATGAAAATGATGAGAAACTAAGCAAGATCACAACTTTATCAAGGTTTAGAGAATAAGCAATATTATGGATCAAATAAGCTATGGAAAAGCTTATTGATCTAAAAAGTACTAAACTTTAAACAAAATAAGCAAAGAAAAAGCTTAAAGATTGGATCCAATATCCACCCAAAACTAAGTTGTTCAAATCCGAAGATTAAATGCGAGTTGGGTATATTTAAGGACTAGATCTAAATAAATAAGCTAAAGATAAGCTAAAAAGATTAAAAAAAAAAAATTTTTTGATTTTTTTTTTTTTTTTTGATTTTTTGATTTTTTGATTTTTTTTTAAAAGAAGTTGTAAAAGAAAATAAATCTAAGTAAATAAAAGAGTTTTTTTGAAAAGAAACTAAAAATAAAAAGTGCTTATTGAATAAGCTATGTGAAAAGCTTACCCGAAAAGCTAGTCTTTTATATCTAAAAATAAGCTATAAAGAAGAGCTTATTCAAGATAAAAAAGGTATGAAGAAAACTTCAAAAGAAGCTATAAAGAGAGCTTATCACTAAAAAGCTAATCTAATAAGCTACAATAAGCTAATAAGCTAAAATAGATTATTAGATAAGAAAAAGAAAAAGAAAAGAAAGAAAGAGATGAAGAAGATAAGCACTTAAGTAAATTCCATAAACATTTTCATTAATAAGCTAAAAGAGTTTGATACAAAATAAACACTTGAAATTAAGCTAAAGATTACAAAATAAAAGAAGCTGCTACTAAAATAAAGGGTGATGTGGTTCACACTCCACTATACAATTTAGCTTTTACATTTTTCTAGAAGTAGTAATAAATAAAGGTCTTTGTAACAAAATAAAAATTAGTCAATTCATTGAAAACTAAACTGTTTTATACTCAACTTTGGAAATATCAAAGACTACATTGAAAACAAAAGGGACCAGGTTATTCAATACGATGGTATGTTTTTATTCATACGGTGGCTATTTTTTTATTTTTTTTATTTCTTTTTATTTTTATTTTTATAATTTTGTTTATATCAAGCTATAATCTGAAAATCGCGAACTGATAAATATAAAAGTTTAATACGTCAAGCAGCTTAAAAGCTGTCCAATTGAACTGGCCGATAAAATCTTTGTCTTGAAAAGTGGGGGGGACAAAGGTGGCGGGTCTATGGGATGACCCAAGTATGAATGGGGTATTCCCCAAGCAAAAACATTAAATGCGAGTCATGCATATAGACCCTTGCCATATTCGAGGAATATTCCTTTGTCCCCACTTTCCATAGCTACATTACAATGATTCCATTCATATTGCCGATTTCTGACCTGACGCTTGCTATTCTTTTATTCACCAGGGTTAACGATATAAACAAAATATAAAAATGTAATACCGTATGAATAAAAACATGCCACCGTATGAATAACTCCAATCCAAACAGCCTGAAACAACATATTTATTTTCACTTTTACTCTCTTCTTCAAAATTTCTAACGTTTTACTAGCATGTCACCGGCAAACAACTGAGAACCTACCTTTTGAGAGAGAATGCGAACATACTATTTTACTTAAGAGGTTTCCCCACTTTCTGTAGATCCAGATTTTAATGTCACTAACCCGGTTTACAATTTGGAAGCCATTGTGACATGATGTTTATGGTTGGTTGATGGAAGAGAAAAGAAAAAGATAGAGAGATGGTAATAGTTTGAGAGGGTTGGTGAATTGAGTGATGAAAAAAAAGAGAGAAGGTTTTTTATTTTAAAACTTTAGTCACGGGAGCGATAAAACAAATGTCACTATCATATAATACGTATATGCAGTGAAATGAAATTGTGATGCCTATTTTCTTGGTGTGTAAACACACCTCATGCAAATAAAGCAGTCGTGTAAAATTAATGTCTGTGAGATGCCGCCCCTTCTTGGATCTGGTGTTCTTGTATTTATAGTCACAATGATTCTCGATCCTTCCCATTAATCACCTAGTATTCCTTCTTTTGCTTGCCACGTGTCTCATTCTTATAGGTTGAAACAAATTAGTGGAGCGAGTTGTATTTGGGGCAGAAGGCAACACGCGCCCTTGTGAATTTATTTGGAGAGTGGAAGCCACGTGCTAGGAACACAGAACAGATACACACTTTGAAATTTATATCAAAGTTCATGTTTCATAAAAACAATGCATTTGCAATTTCTCTTCAAGTCTTTAAATCAAATTTCACTGGGCTGGACTGCGATTCAGTTTCGCAGCTGGGCTTAATTTTGCATTGGGCTGAATTGGACTGGACTGTCGCTGGGCAGTAGTGGGCTTTGAATGGAGCTGCAGCAATTAGGAGTAAATACAAAAAAGAATGTCATTAGTGGGGATAGAACCCTTGACGACTTGCTTCGCAAACATGCCCCCCAACCACTAGACAAAGAGTCTTTTTGTGTTAAGTCTTTTGCATTTAATTATTTATATCCCTCTTTCACTTGATCCGAATTTTAGATATTATCTCTAAAATAATCTTCGTTTGAGGTTCGTTTGATCTTTCAATTTTTCTTCTCTTCATCGATGCTCCAAACAAAATAACCATTTGACTCGATACTTCGTGATCTTTCCAATGATGTGCTCGGGTAATTTCTTTGCAACTTCGTTTGAACCTCAACATTGAAAAAATCAATCGACCTCAATCAGAAAATCACGCGTTTTGTTTTGTTTGAAACACTTAGCATATGAGAGACATAATAACACATATCCAACATATTTTCAATATAATTTGACATATCTAATAGTTATTAGTCATTTGCATATCTTTATATATAAAATGATGTGTATTTTATACACTTACATTTGATATTACCAGTTTAGATAAACATGACCGGTCGAGTTATACCATGAAACAAAAGAAAGATCGGGTCCCATAGTAGGCCAGCAGTTTTGTATGTGAGAGAACATTTATTCTAACGAGAGAATTTCAACGAAAAATGTTATTACTTAAACCGAAGGTAATGTTGAATACTTCAAATATATTTTTTATATTTAAATTTTAATAACTTATTTACTTTCACACATTAAAAAGTCATATAATGTTGCCTTAGTTAAATAGTTGCGTTAACAATGTTTCATCAAAAATTAAAATATGTGCATGACAACTTTTGTCAATTTTATTTATTTATTTTTTTTTCAGAAAATATCTAAAAAGAAATATATGTTTTGGGTATTTAATCTTAACATTAATAGTTTTTAAAAATTTATCCACAAACTCTATTATATATGATACTCCATTCGTCTAATATTAATTGTCCAGTTTAACATTTAATAGTCTTTCTTTTTCAACTTTGACCTTAAATATTTTTTTTGCGTTATATAATACTTGATGCAAAATATATGAATGAAATTTGTTTTAAATGTAGTTTCATTGGTATATTTTTCATCAAATATTATATAACACAAACAAAAATATTTAAAGTCAAAGTTGAAGAAAAAGACTACAAAAAGTCAAACTAAACAATTAATATAAGACGGAAGTAGTATCATATTTTTAATGATGTAACTTTTCACAGGTTTTACTAGATGTCCTTTTTAAATATTTGTATATACATTTTAAGAATTATTATTCTTTGAGTTAAATTATTGCATGTTTAACATTCTTCAATTAAATTTTGATTATTTTATTTTATATGTATAAACGATACATGCAAAATCCGCTGCTATGCACGATAACCTGGATGTCAAAAACCCTATTTTTTTTAGACATACCTGTTGGGGTGTATGTCGATGTTGAGGTTTGATAATCAACTTGAGAAATGTCATTTGTTGTGAGAAACAAAACAAAGGTCGTGATAACGGATACCACTAGGTGGTTACCGGATATCACTTGAAATCGTGTGATCACTTTCCAAAGTAAACTATTCGACCCTAATGCCTGGGTATCACGAATATCTACTTGGGATAAGACCAAATGCAGTTATAGAATTAGGCACAATTCTATAACCCTTTTGCTAATAAGTGTTTTGTGTTTTCTATGTCTTTTCATGCATGATCAGATATCCTATTTATAGGATAATACTCTTGGCTAGTTCAATAGAATTATGAGTATTAATCGGCCTATTAATAGCCTTATAATTATCCCCATTATAGCCGTTAGTGGTTACATGACCAATTAAACGTGGTCATTAAGCGGTTAAAGGCTACGTGAATAGGTCAAATTCTGATGCTCATCAGTACTTTCGGCTATCGGTGGTTACTTTAGCCGGTGGAAACACCCTTTGCTTCAGTGTAAACACTACTTGTGAATCACCCGCTTGGAAACACCACCGGTGGAAACACGATCGATTAAATCTGCTTGGTGGAAACACGATGTCATGGTAACCACAACAGTACTTTCACCAAACTATCAATACAAACCACAACAAGAGTCGAGGTGTTCATGGACCTTATGGGTGTACACTCCGTACATTCTAACCCATTATAAGGTGTGAACTATTCCCACAAGTGCACTAAATTTTCCAACAATCCTCCCCAAATTTAGTTCACTTCCTTTGCATGAAAAAATAAACATCAAGCAAAACATGTGCATAAATGAAAATGTCCGGAGGATTGAATTTCCATCTTAGTAAATTACACGTTTCAAATATTCGAGAATCAGGGTGTTCTAAGAATTGAACCCTTCAACCCATTTGAATACCTGAAGATAAAATACACACAAGTTTTCAAACACTATCGGCTCGACACTATACAAGCCATGTGTCCATATATCCAAATTCATAAATGTTGTAAAAGCTAAAGTCCAAAGCTTCCTGAAGCGGCAAAACTTCAACATTTACATAGGTGGTTCCTCTTTAGTCATGCTCCTGCCAAGCACTTTTTCAAAGAAAATTAACCATTAAGAAGTAAAGACTTCATCCTCCTTTGGTTCGAGCACAACCTTGGGATGTAAATAAAACATGTGCTCCAGTCCAATGAATGTTCAGCTTTCCACATTGAACTCAGCTCCCAAGATTCCTTAGGAGGGAGTTGGGTGTCCTAGCATTCAGTGACTAAGTTGGACTTAAACCCATCCCTTTAGCAGACTTTATAACCAAGTCTCTAGCCGACCCGTCAAGTGATCAGCTCAGTTCTGTTGAGATCTCACAAACTCTATAGATACCACCCCATTCATGATAAGCTCACGAATCATGCTATACCTGACACCTAAGTGTCTAGACTTACCATTGTACATTTAGCTATAAGCCTTAGCCAATGTAGCTGCACTATCACACCGGATAGAAATAGGTGCTATAGGTTTTGGCCACAATGGAATCTCAAGAAGCAAGTTTTTCAACCATTCAACTTTTTACCGCTGCTAAAGCCACAAATTCAGATTCCATTGTTGAACTGGTGATGCAAGTTTGCTTCTTGATGCCCAAGAAATTGCACCTCCACCAAGTAGGAATACCCACCACGGTAGACGAATTGTCTTGATTATTCTTGATCCAACTTGCATCGATGTATCCTTCAACATCGATGGGTAACGATTATGAGAGATTATAATCCATAGTTCTCTTCAAATACTTAGTACCCTTTGAAGCCTTGCGATTGATGGCGCTAGGATTACTAGTATCTGCTCAATTTTCCCACTACAAAACCAATATCGGTCTTGTACAAGTCATGGCATACATCGGTGATAATCCTAGAATACTCAAGTTGAGATT
>OU343221.1:335553271-335579080 GCA_910596185.1 Chrysanthemum makinoi
GATCGTGTAGCTACATTGGCTAAGGCTTATAGCCAGATGTATAATGGTAAGTCTAGACACTTAGGTGTCAGACATAGCATGATTCATGAGCTTATCATGAATGGGGTGGTATCTATAGAGTTTGTGAGATCTCAACAGAACTTAGCTGATCACTTGACGAAGGGTTTGGCTAGAGGCTTGGTTATAAAGTCTGCTAAAGGGATGGGTTTAAGTCCAACTTAGTCCTTTGAATGCTAGGACACCCAACTCCCTCTAAGGAAACTTGGGAGCTGAGTTCAATGTGGTGAACATTAGGTGGACTGGAGCACATGTTTTATTTACATCCCAAGGTTGTGCTCAGAACTTGCTGAAAGGAGGATGAAGTCTTTACTTCTTAATGGTTAATTTTCTTTGAAAAAGTGCTTGGAAGGAGCATGAATAAAGAGGAACCACCTATGTAAATGTTGAAGTTTTGCGCTTGAGAAGCTTTGGACTTTTAGCATTTACAACATTTATGAATTTGGATATGGACACATGGCTTGTATAGTGTCGGGGAGCTTTAAGTGTTTGAAAACTTGTGTGTATTTTATCTTCAGGTATTCAAATGGGTTGATGGGTTCAATTCTTAGAACACCATGATTCTCGAATATTTGAAACGTGTAATTTACTAAGATGAAAATTCAATCCTCGGGAAATTTTCGTTTATGCACATGTTTTGCTTGATGTTTATTTTCATGCAAAGGAAGTGAACTAAATTTGGGAGGATTGTTGGAAAATTTAGTGCACTTGTGGGATTAGTTCACACCTTGTAATGGGTTAGGAGGTGCGGAGTGTACACCCATAAGGTCCATGAACACCCCGACTCTTGTAGTGGTTTGTATTGGTAGTGCTAGTAGAAAGTACTGCTTGTGGAAAATACTGCTTGTGGTTTCCACTGATAGCGATGTTTCCAGGATTGGTTTCCAGGCGTGTGTGTTTCCACTGAATCAGTGTATCCATGATATCACTATGAAATCTCTGCTAGTGTGAAAGTACTCGCTAATGGTATAAATGTACTAGTGTTAAAGTAATCGCTAGTGTTAAAGTCTTGCTAAATGGCAGTTACAATTGCTTAATGACCACGTTTAATTGGTCATGTAACCACTAACGGCTATAATGGGGATGATTATGAGGCTATTAATGGGCGATTAATACTCATAATTCCATTTGACTAGCTAAGAGTAACCTCCTATAAATAGGAGATCTGATTATGCATGAAAGATACGAGAAAACGTAAACACTTATTGCGAAAGGGTTATAGAATTGTGCCTAATTCTCTAATCCATTTGGTCTTATCCCAAGTAGATATTCGTGATACCTGGGCATTAGGGTCGAATAGTTTACTTTGGAAAGTGATCACACGATTCCAAGTGATATCCGGTAACCACCTAGTGGTATTGTTGCTTGCTACTGATTATCTAACCCTGTTCTGGGACATACACACCAACAAGCGGGGCATCTAGCCCAATCAGCATCAGAGTATGCAATCAACTGAGGAGTAGAGGACCTGTAAAGCTGGAGACCCAAATATGTAGTACCGCGAACATATATGAGAACATGCTTGAAAGTGTTGAAGTGAGGTTCGCGAGGGTCATGCATATATAGACAAAGCTGCTGAACTGCATATGATAGATCCGGGCACGTAAATATAAGATACTGAAGGGCACCGGCTAGGCTGCGATATAAAGTGGGATCTGCAACTAGCGTGCCATTAGGACCAAGCTTCTTCTCTGTGTCAACCGGGGTCTTACATGGGTTACAGTTAAGCATGTGGGCCCGCCCAAGTAGTTCTTTCTCCTGAGAGAAAAATGCCAAATGAAGTGCGAGTAGCAGATATGCCTAGGAAATAGTTAAGCGGGCCAAGATCAGTCATGGCAAACTCTCCGTGAAAGGAGGCAATGATGCGCTATAGAAACAGGAAGAAGTTGTGAGAATAATATCATCACTTACCTCACGACCCACACTTCTACCAGGCCCAAACCTTCAGCCCACAATAACACCAATTGAACAGCCCTTGTCAACCCACCATACCACTCCACCATCTCCCTTGATCCAACAACAAACCCATGAAGCACCGGCCCATCAACAAACTCCCAACGAACCTTCACCAGAAAATATACCAGCCCAACAACAGGTTACACAACCTCAACCCGACCCAACACCTCGTCATCCCATGGTTACTCGCTCTCAACACGGTATCACCAAACCCATTAACCGCCTCACCCGTCTCTACACTCTCCCTTCCAAAGTCTCACATTCAAGCTCGTACTTGAGTCATCGACCATCCAAAAAAATGTTTTTACTCAGATCATGGTTAATAAGTGTATGAATAAGTAGTAGCTAGCACACCAAAATCTTTTGTCTAGGATTGCAAAACTCAAATTTTCTTGTCTAGTTTTTGCTTATCGTTTTCTTAAATCGCTTTTGTTTAATAAGTAAGTCGTATGAAATTAGTTTTTCTTTTAATAACTTCATGTCCTTGTTCATGTGAGGTGAAGTTCAATCGAATATATTTTTTTTGCAAATGTGAGAAATATATTAAAGATCAAAACAAATTACAACATTCTAAGAAGGATTAGACATACCTAACCATTCTATTAAAAATGAAACAAATAACAATGCAAATAAGATGCAATTATCTCTGATACTACAAAAGAAGATATCTTGGGCAAGCTAATAGCCTATATCTCTGGTAGATAAACCAAACATCCATATAACTTCATAACACCAGCAAATAATCACATTCTCACCTTAATGCACCAAAACCATAACCTCTTGACTACATTTCCATACTTAATTCAACTTCAAAACACTCAACCCACAATCACAGTGAATTAAGGAGAGATTAAGCTGGCATCATCAAGGGGTTATAGCTCCCATTCACATTATGAGGGGCTATACCTACCGAGCTACATTTCCTGACCATTGACTACTAAATCCATTCTAGCAGCTACATCCTCACTGAAAAGGAAAAGTAGTCAAGAGGGAAAGGCATCACTATGAAGGAACACACTCCTCATATAGATCCAGCCTTACCTCCTATTTCAAAGTATTGAGAGAAACAAGAAGGATCATCTTTCATACCTCTCTATTCCCCCCATCATACATTGACCACCCATGACCATTACACTTCACAGTGAGCACCCCTACAGTATGGTGCATTCATCGAGACAAGACCTCTTATTGTTCCAACCACAAACAACTAATTTCCTCCCAAGGCCAAATTAGGAAGACTACTATGAGGTCCAAGAAAGTATAGTCATGCGCACAAACTCCAAGGTACTAGTAACTACTCACTGTATGGCCTGCAAATAATATGTGAACTAGAATACAGTCCACCAAATCAAGCACTCATTGCTTTATACTAAGGCTATGCACAATGGTCGGTCATTTGACCAAATCGACCAAAGATCGCCGTTGGTTGTCCCGTTGTAGCCACTTGGTCGTCGTCGTCGGTCACCGGGCAAAAAAAACCTCAAATCGGTTGTATTTTCGACCTAGTTCTTGTGCTTGTTTCATGTGTATTATTTGAAATATGTAACCGTTTAGTTTGAATTGGAAAAAAAATTAAAAATAAATAATAAAAAATAAAAAATTCTTTAAAAAATTAAAACACTTTACTCTCTAAATACCCCATTATCAATAATACACAATTTATACACACTTTCATCATCATTTCTAAATGGCTTGTTCGCTTCCACACACCATGGATGAAATCAAAGCAATGGTTAAGCAACAAATCGAAGAGGATAAAGTTCGTCAGTTAGCCATGATGAAATTAGCCTTTGCGTATGAGAATGCTAGCATAGCTAAAGACGATCTGAGAAAAGCATAGGCTGAATGCAGTGACATACCACAAGAGAAACATGTTTTGATCGACGCTTATTTGAATCAAGCATCTGATTTTGATTACGAGATGGATAATGCTTTGTTTAGGAAGGCGAGAAAAGTAGAACAACAAATATTCCAAATTTGTTTGGATGCATGTTCAGAATAAATAGAAGTGTTGTATTATTTGTATTTTGTATTTTTTTTTTTTAAATTTCGTATTGTAATATCTATTTTTATTTAGTTTAATGGAAATTTATTTTCGAATATGAACTTTTATTCATTACATAAACAAAGTAGAAACAACATTGAAATGAAATATACATATTATGATACGAAAATTAAAACATGTACGTTCGTTAGCTAGATTATTCAACTTTCAGATTGATATGTGTAATAACCATTATTGTAAGCAGAAAAGTCCCCAAAATTCTCTTCCCACTCTTTATACGCTTCGTCAAACCGAAGTTCCTCTTTCCACTCCTTACGAGCTTATTCTTCCTTTGCTTCTTCTTCTTCAATTTCTCTCAATGCTTCTTCATCTTGAAGAAGTTGTCGTTCCTCTTCGCGGTGTAAAAGCAGACCAACTTTCCTCAATGTTCATCATCATCTTCCGTTGGAAATGACGGAAAGATATCTGAGGGTGAATTATTAACCATTTCTTTAGGTGTCGGGGGATTGTTTTCAGGAGTGTTTTCTTAAGACATTTTTTAGATCTGAGATAAGAAATTATGAGTTGATGTTTAAAGATGGATGAATGAAGGGGTAATTATAAGTAAAAAAAATTGATTTAAAAAAAAATAAAAAATTAAAAAATTAAGAATGTCGCTATTGTGGATACTTGGTCATTTGAAAGTTTTCGGAGAAGAAAAGCGACATGGCAGGAAAAATAAAGGTCGTCATCGGTCATCATTGTACATAGCCTAATAGTCATCACTGATATCCCATGTCTTGAAAATTCTAGTAATTGCAGATGTTTTCTTTACTTTCAAACTCATAATCTTCCATCTCACTTCTTCTTTTATGCATTGAATCACTTCATTCTCATTTCTCTTACATCCTTGAAACAATCTGAGATTTCTTTCCCTCCAAATATTGTACACACGGTACACCCAAACCAAGTCTTCCAAGAATACTTACTGATACTATTATTATAGGGACAACTCTGTATATATTGCAGAATATCTTGTCAAATGTGATTAGTTTTCTCCAAAAAAAACCAAATCTTTAACATGATTCCAAACTCTGCAGGAAAACTGACATTGGAAGAAAAGGTGTTGGACTTAATCATTTGTGGTTGAGCACAAAGGCATACCAAGATGCACAATATTCCATTTTCCCATCCTATATTGAGTTTGCAGCCTATTATGTAGAGCTAACCACATAATAAATGCATGCCTAGGACTACACTGTGAGAACCTAACTATCTTGAACCATTCAACTTTGGAATACTCATATCTCATGGTCTTCCAAACACCTAGAAAAAAGCTAATTTCTTATTATCACTGCCCAGCCATACCACCTTATCAGGGTTCTGAGATAGCTTAGGAACATGAATTTCATTAAGGATAGGATATTTATTCCACCAATCATCTCGCCAAATCCGCTTACCATCAATAATCATCTTTGCAACTTTTGACTCTTTGCTAAATCTTGCATCATATAAATCTCTACTAGAAATGAAATCACACAGAGGGCCATGAACATCCCATTTATCATACCATACAGAGTGTTAAGACCATTCCTAATCTTATACCAAACAAAGGGTTTCATTTTATCTTTTAGAGCCAAATACTTTTTCCAACTCCAACTATCTCCATTATCAATATCCCATAAACTCATTTGTTTTAACTTTACTCTGTTGACCCATTGGACCCAAAGAGTTTGTTTATTGACAATGATGTTCCAAACATGTTTCATAATGTAACATACCGTAAAAAAATAAATAAATAAAAAATAATATATAAAAAATCCTAGTTATTTGTAAACGCTAATCACTAAGTGTCATCCTCTGATTTAACCATTTTTCGTACAAATTTATTTTTTTTATATATATTATACGACAATAAATCAGTATATGTTAAGCGATTCACATTTCTTTGAAACGAGCTCACACTCGTACTACGATATTCCAAAACACTCACAATTCAAACTCTAGTATCGTTTTGATCATCAAGACATCACAAAACACTCACAACCCTCTCCCTCATACCCATTTTCTTTTAATGGGCCTAATCTACTGAACCGGACCCAAAATAATACCTAATAGGCCTCAACACACACTAAGCCCAATACTAAACCTATTATACACCAAACGGACCCTTAATCATTCTCTTTGGGCCTAAACTAATCCTAAGCCCATTAACACTTAACTAAACTAAACATAAATGACACAACCTCATCCTTCAACTCTCGTTTATGTAAAATCCGTACACACAAGATATATGACAAATTACATGGATCGATTTACCACATTACGAGGAATCATGAACGACCAAAGCCTAAGTCACAAACATTCATTTAGAGGTAATACAAAGACCAAAGAAAACCTTGTCTATCATCTTCCAAACAACTCATACAAGTGTTAAAAAAATTTCAAAACATGTACTTACTATGCCTCTTGATTCGTATAATCTCCCAAATGACTCAAACATCTTAAACGTGTCCTTATAATACTTTTGGTCACGTCTCCAAGGTTGCTTTGACCCTTTGAGTACCAAGCCATAACTGTACCCCTTGGAACATGAACACAATCGATCTATTTTCCAATCACAAACTCAAACGTGCCTTTCCGTTCCATTTGGTCACGTTAACCACAATGTTGGACCTAGTGATGGCCCTAACAAAACTACAAACCGACCCTTTGAAACATTTAACTAACCGGACATTGGGTATATTGTATGATCGATCATATGCAATCCAAGCCATCCTTGTCAAGCATTTCAAGCATTTCAAGCATCCAAGCCATCCTTGTCACAATCAAAACCACTTCTCGATTACCATTCTCGTAATCCTTATTCACTTTAGGTCCAGTTTAAAACTATCAAAAATCTCAGACTTCCCTATTATCTAGGTTCCGTGTTGAAGCCTATACCATTGCATACTTGACATTGGCATACATTGCTTACTAAATCACCGAGGTGAGTTCTTGACCCCTATTTACAATTGTTTTGTACAACTTTTGGGGGAGATACATGCTACAACCTTATAACGATCACAACTTTTCAAAACCGTATTTTGTACTATATCAATTCTTCTTGATTACGTGATATTGTTCTTGATTTGTACTATTGGTCTTGACTGTGTGTTATTGTTCTTGATTGCGTGCTATTGTACTAAGTCGAGTTATGTGCTATATAAATTGACTATCGATACGTTGTGCTACGTGCTATTGTTCTTGTTATGATGAAATATGTAACGTTTTTTTGACATTCCCAATTAACGTTTTCGGAAATCTTGTTGTCCGTACTTTAAACTATAAACTCTAAGAACTCACCAACCTTTGTGTTGACACTTTTTAGCATGATTATCTCAGGTCCATAATGAGCGAGGATGGCGAGAGGGCACGGTTACTCAAAAGGCTATAAATTTTACTATCATTCGAAACTTATTTAATAGAACTCTTGGGACCTCTTTTGTAAACTATGATATTCGAATGATAAAATCTTTTAAACGACTCAATTAGAGTTTGTTTTCTATTAATATAATTGTTGTGCCATGAAGTAACACCCAACTTTAATTCCGCTGCGTATCCCAAAATTGGGGGTGTTACACATAGCATGACTTCTTTCCAATCTTTCAAAGGTTTTTTTACCTAAACCCCCATGGTCTTTTGGTCTGCATACCACTTTCCAAGCTAGCTTTGACTTTGCATTTCCCTTATCACATATTCCATAGAAATCTTTTCATAACCTTGTCAACATCATTTATAATTGTCTTAGGCAGAAAGTAAACTGAAGCCCAATAGATTTTCATAGATGCAAGAAGAGATGTGATTATCTAAACTCTACCTGCATAAGAAATCTATTTATATTTCCAATCATCCACTTTATCTTTGACTCTATCAATCAGAGTTTAACAGATCAGCTACACCCAACATTTAGCCAACAGAGGGACCCCTAAATATTTCATTGGAAGCTTGCAAATACTGAAAGACATAACACTCGGAATATCACTTCTCTTTTGAGCATTAATACTTCCAAAGAATATTGTACTTTTAGCCATATTAGGATGCAACCCTGAATAACCACTTCCACTAGAGTCTTTTTGATAATTTGGACAGACCTCATATATCCATGAAAAAAAACCATGAGGTCATCTCCAAAGCATAAATGAGTCAGTTTCATCTCTTTGCAGCCAAAATGATACCTAAACAAGTACTTTCTTGAGTGTTTTTAGCCATTAAAACAGATAAAACTTCCATCACCAAGGTGAAAAGATAAGGAGAAATGGGATCTCCTTGTCTTAATCCTCTAGCCCCTTTGAAAAATCCATAAGAACAGCCATTAACACAAACTTAAAGGTGGAGGATGTGATACAAAGCATGATTCAGTGAACCATTTTTGACTGAAAGCCAAATTTGTGCAAAATAGATTCCAAGAAGGACCAACTGACAGTGTCATAAGCTTTCTGAAGATCAATCTTTAAGGCGCACCTTTGGGCTCCATTCTTCCTATTATAACCCCTTAGAAGCTCTTGGGTAATAAGGATATTATCCTGAATATACCTTCCAGGAACAAAAGCACTTTGGTTCATATTAACCACTTTATCCACAATTCACACTTGATTCTCTGTAATTATTTTGTTGATGCATTTGTACAGGACATTACAAGGCCTAAAATCAGACAATTTATGAGGAGTATTAACTTTTGGGAACAAAAGAAATGATAGTAGATTTAATTTCTTCAAGAGCTCCTAATGATCAATCGAATTCGGTTGGGAAGTCATCTCTCGTAAAAGAAATCAACAAGTTAAGATCTTAAAACTTTTCAGGTTAGGCTCATATAACCAACTCTAGCAGTTTTCAAATCGCCATGCCTTGATGGTATCTCAACGAGCATGGTTAATCATGTTCTCAAATTACCTTGAAAAGTTAGTGTCATAATTTCTTGTCATCCACAAGTCTACTTAGTGCCCGCAAGTTTATTTCAGTAAATAATACAAATAAATGAGTGTAAAAAGGCCGAAAGGGAAGAAAGAAGTAGTAACAATTTAGTGGTAGTTGTCAAGTTTTAATAACATAAGACACGCCAGAAATTAAATAACTTTCATAAAAGAAACCTCATTAAATTTCTTTTAACATATATGTATAAGTTATAAAGTTAACTTCACCATTATGCAAATGTATGGGGTGTGTTTGAAAGAGGACTTATTTGGGCTTACTTGAGGGCTTAAACTTTAAATTGAGTCGCCTTGTATAATAAGTCTCGCTTCAAGTCGAGGCTTATGGAGGCTTTTAAAACTATAAGTCCTAGCCCCATAAGTGGGCTAAAATTTTGCACGGAGCTATTAAATATTAATTACTTATTTACACACAAAAATATCAAATATATACAATAAGTTTATTTAATTATGTAATTTTTAGTAATTTAGAATTAATAAGCTCATGCCTAAGTTAATTTGCCAAACAAGTTTATGAAAATACAAATTTCAGCCGGATTATAATATAAGCCTCACTCAGCCTCACCCCATTTCGCCAAACATACCGACTAACAAGTTACTAGTAATCCATAAATTTTAAAGCATATGTAAAAAAGTTTAGAAATGATATGAAAAATTACAAAGATATCTCATTTGTGTGAGACCTAATGACCTATACAAAATCAAGTGCTTTCAATTTTTCCTAAGAATATGCCAAGATTTTCGCCCAAAAATAAAATAAATAGAGGCATGGCCTTTATTTCATTTCTTTAGAATCATGAAGTTTTTTTTTTTTAAAGCCTAAAACTAACAATGTGGTAAACAATAGTTGGATCATTTGAAGCTCTGTGGTTTAACAATAACAAAGATATAATATTGCACGCCGGAATAAACATAAGAACACTTTGTTATTGACACAAGGTTTTTCCACATCTTCCCAATTATATTTGATCGTAATATAACGTGTTACCTAACTGTAATGTGGATCAAAGACACCTTCGATCTTGGGATATTAAACTAGTTCTAGGCGCTACAATGAACCACACCCTAGAACACACACACCTTCTACTAAACGTCTACATTGTGAAAGACTTAAATCATAAAACCTACACCCCATGTCCTCTTTATATACTTGAGGATTAGGGTTTACAAGATACTACTTAATGACTAAATAATAAATCTTCTTTAGCAAGCAAGTCCTTCCATCTTTTTGTAGATTTGTTCTTTGTCACTTTAAGTCCCCTTGTTTCATTCTTCTATTTACTTTGTCTCATCAAATCAAGAATCCCAACAATCTTCCCTTATTTGATGATGACAAAACAAACAAAGTCGTAATTTAACTTCCCTAGACGGTAGTGGTTGAGATGTAAACATCTCTTTGAATGAAACAAATCTTGTCTTCCTTTGTCTTCCCCTTAATCCATGCCATCGCGACTAACATCTCTTCCCCTTTTTGTTATCAACAAATAGGGATGTAAGCATGAATTTCAAATGATTAAACACATCATAATCATCCTCTAAAATCAATGTGTTAACCATATTGTGTGTGTAAACCAAATAACCAATCTTGTGTGTGTCGTCCAACAATCAAAACACTTGAACAACTTCCCCTCAATTCCAAAACTATTCGAGAACCAATGATCATGTATCATCCGATATCGCATAATATAAGCAGTAGAAACATGTTATATCGATAACATTAGCAAGAAGAATAAATTATCCTCAACAAAGCAAGAGAAATATTACGCGACGCTGGTAAAACTAATAACACTAGCAAGTAGGAACATAATGACAAAGAAGAAAACACTAGCATAGCAGGGTATCAAAATAGGCTAGCAAAGTGGTTTCAGAAAGGCGGTGGTTACGCCAAGAAACACTAGCAAAGAAAATTGAGATACTATAGCGGAAAGAAAAACACTAGCAAGTTGGTTAAATATTGAAGGCGTTGGTTACGAAAAGCTAGCACCGGATACT
The DNA here is from genome assembly GCA_910596185.1 of Chrysanthemum makinoi. NCBI lineage: Eukaryota > Viridiplantae > Streptophyta > Magnoliopsida > Asterales > Asteraceae > Chrysanthemum > Chrysanthemum makinoi. Next base: position 335,564,231 of record OU343221.1, read on the forward strand.
CGAATAACTAGCAGTGGTAACGTGAATCGATGAACTCTCGTAGGAACATGTCAAAACAAAGAGTATCCAACCAATCATAATAATGCTGCGGATCACCGAGTCAATCCGCAGATAACTTTGATATAAAACCAAGACTAAAGCATGAGATCGGCTAGCATTTAAAGTTGAAGCCACCGACCATTCACAAGACCGGCCATATTAACTTGTATACTTTGGTCAAGATCAAGAAAATATATCGCATAACATATGCTTCATCCCATCAACCCACGGATCTTTCCATTTATAAATACAAAATATTAAACCGACAATACAAAACTCAAGAAGTTACAATACATTAATACAAGTGGTTCTATTTACTACTACCGGTTTAACTTCAAGAAGGATTCATTCTTCCTCCGCTGGTTTCATTAACTCGTCCGTGGTTCCAACACTTAGAATAATTCCCTGTTCAGGAACCTAAAACCCAAAAAAAGTTATAAAAAAAGTAAAAAAATTCTGGAAAATTATACAATGTTCTTTTTTTTTTTTTTTTTTTTTAAATGACATGAAAACTTGGAAAAGGTATCAAGTTCTTAGCAATAGTTTATAGGTGGTTTGCCAACTTTAAGTGTATTGCAAATATAATCATACGAAAAGAGAGTTCAAACTTCAAATCCCCTAAAAAAATAGTGGTTTTATAACAAATTGCTCAAAGTGTTATAATAGTAACTAGTGTAATTCATCTTGTAAGCCTCTAAGTTTACATGAAAAACAAAACACATTTAGAAGAACATGTTGCGCTCTATCGAATTTGAGAGAGATCTTCAAGACTGGCCTCTTTGTGGATACTTAATGGCCAAGTAATCCTACCTCTAACTTGTTTTCGCTAACTAGTATCCATCGGCTTGTAATCCTACTCAAACTGCCTTCGCTAAGTAGTATCCACCTTAAACTTGTCATTTAACTACATCCATGACATATGATCCAAGCTTCCTTGCTCAAGAGGAGAGAGAAATGTACCCTACAACACTCCATCACCGAATATACAAATAGCCCTTACATACCTTGATTTAAGCTGAGCTGAGCTCATTCATAAGCCACATGTTGTAGCCTAGGTTCTATATTACCTACCACTGCAATATGCAAATGTAAGTTCCCACATAAGCTCACATCGGATATTTCGTCAACTTTCCCACCCCGGCTTTTGTTTTATCAAGTCTTAATGGTTATTTTTGACTTCTTACATCTTATTGTTGTTAAGTTGTAGTAGCAGTTACAATGAGCCACCAAAGACACAAACACGGTAAAAAAAAATATTAGTAATACTAAAAAGATGATAACTTAATGACTAACCCGTAGAATCAAATTTGAACCCTAACCTCGATTAAAACCCGAATTTTGAGATCATGGTCGCCACAATAAGAATAATCTCTGCCTTATTGAAAGGACTCTAATCCATGATTTTAACAAAACCAAACCAAACCTATTGTGCACGCATTCACTCCTCTATGCCATTCTTCAAGAATATCATACAAAACCAAGCCCATACCGCAAAAATTCAAAAGAAAATAACAATCAAGTTCAAATGAATCTAACTTTTATAAATAATTTTGAAGCTTACCTAGTAATCAAAAATCTAATTTTTATGAATCAAATGGCACATACAAATAAAAAAAAAAAACACTGAATTATTAATATCTTGAGGATTAATAAACCTTTCATTCGTGAAACAGGAAACATACCTTAGATTGATAGATTGAGTGATGTTGATTTAGAGTTAAACCCGCCCACACCTTTGGTCATTGAGGAATAGCTAAAGGAATGGAATCACTACAAAGACACTCAATTCAAAACATACTTTGTTCAATCTATCTTCAAATCACGATCAAGTCATCTTAATAGCTTTAATTTTAGGGGTGGATCACGTAAAAAGCAAGCTAGAAGAAAGAGGGGACTGGGAATTCTGAACCGGTTATAAACGGACATGTGTTTTTTGTTTATTTTCATTTTTCTCCCTAAACATCTAAAACTTAACTCGCTTTCAAGTATTAATTTCTTTCAAATTTGACACATGTATTTTTTCAAAGATTTTTTTTCTCAAAACTAAATTGTGCTAACAATTGGATTGAATTTTGACTTTTATTAACCATTACATTGCTTGATTTTGCTTACGTGGCAAAATCAAGCTCTTCCAATGGCCCAATTTTTTTCTTAATATGAATGATTTTGCAAACTTACTCCTCAAATAATGTAATTCCTTTATTATATAAAGATCTTTATATTTCACATGGATTTGACTTTAAAATATATATATATATATATATATATATATATAGACAAGCGTTCAAATGAGAAATCTATTTTTTGTGAGAACGCGAGAAGGGATCCTAGCCATCCATCTAATCCACTCCATTTTTAGATCCTATGGCTAATATAAGTTCAAATATTTAGACTAAAACTATAGTAATCATCCCTTTACTTTCAATCCTACTATATAAATAAATAAAAACACACACACCCCTCATTTTAAGTGTGAAACCAAGAAATACCTCTCTCAAGTAACCACCATTCGTTTCTTCACAGTAACCAATGACCGCTAGCTTTTCACCACCGCTCACCCCGCCACCACCATTCACAACGGTAATCATCATCAATCTCCAGCCACCATCATCTCCTGCCGCTCTCCATCGCGACCTTCCTAATCTCCGCCGATCATGGGCGTTGACGATTAAATTGACGTTCTCGATTCACCGATAAAATTATAAATTTTAACAATCGCTTGATGATGAATGGTACTTATTTTCAACTAATTATTTATTTTATTGCTTTTAGGGTTTATGTTTATGTATCAGTAAATGTTAGAACTTGTCACATGTGAAGATACTATATGATGCTCCAAGTAATTGATTCTTTTAGATATGTTGCCTTTTAGTCTTGATTTTAATTGAAATTAAGCGTTTGGTTAGTGTTTTGATCTTAATCTTAAGCGCTATCGCAAGTCCGTTAGAGATATTGATGTTTAATAGATGATTATTTTAGTTTTATAAGAATATATTCAATGTGAAAATTTTCAAAGAAGGAAGCTTTTGATATTTCTAGTGTATTTTTTATACTAGAGTTGCAAAATAGGAGATATTGATGTTTTATAGACGATTACTTAAGTTTTGTAAGAGTATTTTCACGTGTGAAGATTTTTCACAGAATTGATGCTTTGGTCTTACTCGAAGTTCTATTTATATTAGAGTTGCGTAAATAAGAGACATTGGTGTTTTATAGATGATTATTTAAGCTTTGTAAGAATATCTTCGTGTGTGAAGATTTTCAACAAGGATTGATGCTTTGGTCATATTCGCGTTCTATTTATGCTAGAGTTGCAAAAATAGGAGATATTGATGTTTTACAGATTATTATTATTTGAGAGGCTTTGAATAGGGTATCGAATATCTTCACATGTGAAGAGATATGGTATCGAGTATCTTCACATGTGAAGAAATTTGCTTGACACTCGATTTGTGTCGATGGCTTCAAATAAGTTATTGAGATTTGAAAGGCTTCATATAAGGTATCAAATATCTTCACATGTGAATTAATAAGGTATCAAATATCTTCACATGTGAAGATATATGGTATCGAATGTCTTCACATGTGAAGAAATTTGCAAAAGTCAATATCTGATTTAAAACATGTTAGTTGCTTTAAAAAGAGCATAAAGAGGATAATAGAAAGAGCATCAGCAAGTATTTAAACTATAAAGAGAATTGCTTTAAAAACATGTTAGTTGCTTCATATAAAAATGATTGGTTTGTCTTCCCAAATTCTTATTCTTGCGACCAAGTATTATTATATGACCCTTGAATAGAATCCACATTTAATTGATCATGTACTCTAAAATCCTTATTGTGGAGTTAGAACATATATTTTACAAGCATGAGATGGTATAGTTGCGAGATCCGTCCTTTGACTGATTTATGAGTTGAATGTTGTACAAAATACTAAACGTAGCATTTAGTTTCTGCATGCTAGGACGTGTAAGAATCTTTTTAGGTAATGAAAACTAATTTGAAAGTCTTAATGCCCATAAGTCACGAAGCTTTAACAACCGTTGTTGAATTAAGTCATATCCCACCAATAAGCGAAATTTGGCCGGTCCAGCTCGTTCAGAACTACATCAACTTTATATATGCTGACCGCGCCATTTAAGTTGTGATAATTAGTTATGTTAATGAATAATTTAGTTGATTATGTAGAAACTGATCATGAAAATGGAGATATAGATGAGTGTCTTTGATGGTGGTCTATCAATGCACACGTGTGTTTGATAAAATGTATAGTTTTTCTTCACATGTGAATATAGTTATTTTTATGGTGGTTCGCCACCGCCAATCATTCCTTAGACTTAGTTCATCGGATCCGTTAAGATGTAGTCAACTTTTGCAATTTAGAGATTATGAGGCCAAAAATGATCTGTTTTTATTGTTTGTGCTAATGTTTGGTTTATTGAAAGTGAGACCTATATTTAATTTTCACATGTGAGCAAGTTCTTCAATCATTAATGAAACATTTTGCTTCTTTTAAATATATATACCAACTGCTCGATTAAAGTCCTACACTAATATTGTGAAAGTTGTGAACTTTATTAGTGACTAGGACAAGAATTATTGAATCTTCATGTGAAGAAAGGATATCGAATACCCTTCACATGTGAAGAAATTTGCATATATATATACATATATCGATTCATGTAGCATTAGCTACTAAATTGATCAACTCATGGTTGAGATTTGAGAAGTAATATAAAGCAACTCATGTTTATAAGGTCTCTTAACATTAATGTATGCTACTACAATTTTTTATGTTATGATTTTGGATCCTTTCACCGGGGCTTTTATATAAGGAACTAAAGGGAATTTTTGTAGGAACTTGCTCAACATGAGGACCAAATGAGCAATCACTCTTTACTTTTGTTTTTATAGCAGTGTCACCTTCTACAATTAGTATATTGTTTTTTTCACTTCTACAAATTAGATTGCTTTATATTTTCTGGAAGTTGCGCTAGTTGACTAAACATTATCGCAGTGAAAATTTCTAGCTAGTATTTTTTGTAGCAATTATATGAATCTATAAAACCTGATTGGTGAATGTGTCTTTGATGGTGGTTTGTTAATGCACATTAGGTGTTTGATGTAATGTATAGTTTTTCTTCACATGTGAATATAGAGGTTATCTTGTTTTTCTTTTCCCGTTGTTCTTCTAATTTTTTCTTTAAGGAATGGTTAAATTATTTTCAAAGTGCTTTTTGTTCACTTACTTTTATCTAAAGTGGGGTTGAGGGGCTGAAATCACTTTGAACGCGGATGAGATCAACTTGAGCCTAAATACACACAAGCAATGTCCAATGGAAATAAGATTAGATACCTAGCATATTGTTGATTCAGTGAATGATCGAGTACTTTTGATTTGGATTACAAATGTGATAATATAAGGTAAAAAACTATTAGCTCAAATAGTAGTTTATTCTCAATTCATGTGAAATATACGCCATGTTTGTAAGTTCAAGAAAACAATAAATTGTATCGAATTCACTTCACATGTGGACAAATGCTATCGAATATCTTCACAAGTGAAGAAATTTTCAAATAATTCGGTTTGTGTAGCAGTAGCTACTAAATTGATGATACAAGAATTTCATTTCCACTCACCTAATAATATTTTTGTATGACTAATCATTAGAACCAAAATTTGTAAACCAAATTTAATTTTGAGTAATTTACAGAGTGTATAATTTGCTTGAGGGAATTCTTACTTTATTTGCTTCATACCTGTTGGTATTGGGGAACTTGTGTGTTACTAGTAGTCAACATGATACTTTTGAACATTAATCTTATCAACTCAATACTTTTGAGTTCCAATTATATTTTACGATTATATTTATTTTGGGTAATGGGTAAAAAGTGGTTGTTTCTTGCTTGCCAGCTTTCACAGATCATGTACATGTTCTAAAATGTTGCTGCTATCTCAGTCTTCGCTCCACTGAAAGAAATTGATTAAACCTTTGCGTACCTTCTCTAAATGTCAGCTGAAAGGGAGGCTCCTATTAGTAATAAATCAAGAAAAAAGGTATTAGTAAGGAGGGAATTGTCAATGATATGACAGATATATATACATGGTGCTTGAGTATGGTAAATTCGATTTGGCTCACATGATGTCCCATAAGTGGAAAGAGCTGGACAAGTTTAAGTTGATCATAGATGAAAATTGACTTTGTTATTAATAGCAGGTACTCTTTAATTCCTTGAATCATTGCCGCAAGTCCATTATAATTACTACCCTACTGCATTTTGATTAGGTATATGTATTGTATATGACTAAACCGTTATAAACATGAGTTATTGTGTAGTCCTGTGATTGGTTTTATTATAACTACTGTAAGAAATCAAGATAATTACGAAAAAAAACCAGAGATAGCTTAAGTTGATAACAAGCAGAGACCTATCGTTTCATCAGGTAGTCTGTTTTCTCTAATGTGAGAATTATGTTATTAACAAGTAGCTAAAGGAGATATACGCAACGACCAACCCACATCTCGTCGTAGGCGACGTACGCAAAAAGGTGAGGGCTTGAGTTAACTAAGCTGGTAAAAGTTTTCGATACACGGTTTGACATATATAAAACAAATATAGAAAGAACATAACATGAAGTCAAACGTAAAACATAAATCCCATATATCTTAATAGAAAGGTAGTTCAGAATGATTGATTTCTAAGAAAAATGAAGTATTAAACATACTTAAAAACAGTTGTTCTCGGTTGTGAAGACCCTTATTTGATTTTGAATACTGTGATATTGTGTTAATTTATATATTATGAGTCTATGAAGTGTATACATGCAAATAATCTAACACGTCATATCTTTTTTGCTTTTATTATTATCTTTGTAGTGTACATCTGACTGCTGCTCTTCATTTGCAGATTGTTTCTGGATTGTTACTAGTCCCACTGAGCATGGCTCTAGGTGTCTTTTTGCGGTGGCATATCTACTCTACCTTACCGTACAAAACAAGACTACAATAGAGGTATGAGCAAAACAACATTTTAGTAACCGTAATAACTTTATATTTTTGCCCCTCCTCATGGACAGTGCGGACTATAAACGTCTAGCCCCTTCTCTTGGAGTTTCCTTAGATTTGTTGACATTCTTTTTTAACGGATACATGATGTTTGTAACCTGTGTGGTATGCAGTATTATGAAGGGGTAAGGGCTATGTTGCTTGCAGAAGAATGAGGGAATGTGTATTCACATCCATATGATCTTGGGGTCTTTGAAAACTTGATTACAGTGAGACTATTATCCCTTCTTGTTAATTTTAAAGTGGTATTATTGTTCCTACACGTAGGTACATTACTAGAATTCCTTTGTCAATGATCATTGAATCTCCACATTCTCTTTCAAGTTTTAGGCAACCTGTTTCAAATTGAGTAAGTAACTTTTTTAAGTTTAAGAAAAAATATCTTCACTTGTGAAGAAAATCATATAAGATTGAGTTTAGAGGCGATTATTTAAGTTTAAGAAAAAACTAGATCATCTTCAACCATGTTTCATGTACCTTTGACTTGTCTTTTGACTGCAACAATTGCTTTTCTTTTTCTTACTTCCCAGGCATTACTCTTGAAGATGTTCTGACATATGCAAAGGAATATGTTTTGGTCTCCAATCAAGTTCTAGATAACATAAGCTCTTATCCGAAAAAATAATTAGTCTTATTAAGGGAAATCCGCAAGCTAGAATCTTCTTTAACTCAACATATTTCTGCTGATGACTTTGCTACCCTCGGATTTGGAGACATTTTCACTTTCTTAGGCGAACATATTTCTCTACTACCTACCACATGGCAGGATTGCTTGACAGCATGCACAAAGTTATAAAACCTTCGGTTAAAGTTTGCATGAGCCAATGTTACTTGCTTGAATTCTTATCAGAAGCTGCTAATAGCTTAGGGGAACATGAAGCATTAAGAAACTTAATGGTTTCTCAGTTGTTGAAGACTCAATTTCCTTCTGCCGGTCTTACATTACTGGAAGATGAGTTTACAAATGATCTTTTGACTAATCTCAGCAAGAATGGTGATCATGTGAAGTAAGTATTGTGTTATTTTCTTCACTTTATCTGAGTTTATAGCAGAGAAAGGCTCATCGATACTCATGTTGGCACTGATGATGCATTAGAACTGTTACTTAAGGCTCCAATGTTGGTAGATTTAGGTTTATGGTCATGTTGGGACTATAAGTTTGCACCTTCTTTAGGTCCTCTTCTGGGGTGGCTGTTGAGCAATGTAACCACCAAGGAACTGCTTTGTTTAGTAACAAAAGATGGAAAAGTTTATGTTTAGATCATTCACCACAATCGTATCCATTTCTAGAATCTTTTCTGCATTGGTCTTCTTTTGAAACAGCTTCAAATCTCGTATCTTTGATTGATTTATATTGATGTTTAATAGACGATTATTTAAGTTTTGTAAAATTATCTTCACATGTGAAAATTATGAGCAAGGATTGAAGCTCTGATCTTACTAGCATATTTTTTATATTATAAGTGCAAATATAGGAGATATTGATGTTTAATATACAATTATTTATGTTTTCTAAAAATATATTCACATGTGAAAATTATGAGTAAGGATTGAAGCTTTAATCTTACTAGAATAGAATTTATACTAGAATTGTAAAAATTGGAGATATTGATGACGATTATTTAAGTTTTGTAAAAATATCTCCGCGCGTAAAAATTATGAGCAAGGATTAAAGCTTTGATCTTACTATCATACTATTATTAGTAAAAGTATAAAAGTATGAGATTTTGATGTTTAAAAGATGATTATTTAAGTTTTATAAGAATATCTTCACGCGTGAAATTATGAGCAAAGATCAAAGCTTTAATCTTACTAGCATATTTTTTATACTAAAAGTGCAAAAAAGATGTTTAATAGACGATTATTCAAGTTTGGGAAGAATATCTTCGCGTGTGAAGATTAAGCTTTGATCTTACTAGCCTACTTTTTATACTAGAAGTGTAAAAATAGGATATTGATGTTTAATAAACGATTATTTAAGTTTTGTAAGAATATCTTCACACGTGAAATTATGAGCAATAGTTGAAGCTTTGATCTTACTAGCATATTTGTATACTAGAAGTGCAATAATAGGGTATATTAATGTTTAATTAACGATTAGTTTTGTAAAATATTCTCATGTGAAAATTATGAGCAAGGATTAAAACTTTGATCTTACTAACTTACTTTTTATACTAGAAATGCAAAAATAAGAGATATTAATATTTAATAGACAATCATTTAAATTTTGTAAGAATCTTCACGCGTGAAAATTATAAGCAACAATTGAAGCTTTGATCTACTAGTGTACTTTTAATACTAGAAGTGTAAAAATAGGAGATATTGATGTTTAATAGACGATTATTTAAGTTTTGTAAAAATATCTTCACATGTGAAAATTATGTGTAATGATTGAAGCTTTGATCTTAGTAGCATATTTTTTATACTAGAAGTGCAAAAATAGGACATATTGATGTTTAATAGACGATTATTTCAGATTTGTAAGAATATCTTCACACGTGATAAATTATGAGCAATGATTGAAGCTTTGATTTTAGTTGCATTTTTTTTTACTAAAAGTGCAAAAATAGAAGATATTGATGTTTAATAGACGATTATTTAAGTTTTGTAAGTATATATCTTCACATGTGAAAATTATGAGTAAGGATTAAAGCTTTGATCTTATTAGCGTACTTTTAATACTAGAAGTGTAAAAATAAGAGATATTGATGTTTAATAGATGATTATTTATGTTTTCTAATAATATAATCGCGTGTGAAAATTATGAGCAAAGTTTGAAGCTTTGATGTATTTTTATACTAAAAGTACAAAAATAGGAGATATTGATGTTTAATAGACGATTATTTAAGTTTTGTAAGAAATATCTTCGCGCGTGAAAATTATGAGGAGGGATTGAAGCTTTGATCTTACTAGCATACTTTTTATACTAGAAGTGTAAAAATAAGAGATTTTGATGTTTAATAGACGATTATTTAAGATTTGTAAGTATATCTTCACATGTGAAAATTATGAGTAAGGATTAAAGCTTTAATCTTAGTAGCACATTTTTTTATTCTGAAAGTGCAAAAATAAGAGATATTGATGCTTAATAGACGATTATTTAATTTTATAAAAATATCTTCACATGTGAAAATTATGAGTAAGGATTGAAGCTTTGATCTTACTAGCGTACTTTTAATACTAAAAGTGTAAATAGAAGATATCGATATTTAATAGACAGCTATTTACACATGATCATATACTTTTTTCTACGTGTGTTAATAAACTTTATTCACTAGGTAAAAAAATTCACGTACATTTATTAATAAGCATATACTTTTTCTTTGCGTGTTAATAAAGTTTCTTCACTAGTAAATACACATATACTTATAAATGAGCATATAAACAAATTACTATAGCATGTTCACACAAAATTATAATCAATTGAAATGTAATAAGTTATACAATTACTATTCAAAACAACATATTAAAATTAATAATTTGTTTCTGAATCCATTGATAGAAAACATAATATAGAAAACTTTTTACTTTTTAAAAACTACAAAGTATCAAATTTGAGTTATCATATACACAATGCTGTGAGAAGATGAGACGGTACATCATCTTTTCACACTGTAAGTTGATACATATCGCCTTGAACGTAGCAGTTGATATCAATTTTAACCGGTACAGATTCTTCCTGCAACAAAGTTATAAGAGAGTGAGAACATATGAAGATTTCAAAGGCAAGGATGAGAGGTTTGTTCTGGGTTAGATTTAAAAAGAATCAATACATTCTGCATATTTGGAATTACCGCACTTGCAAGCACGCCAACATTTAGTCATGTGTATAGTGGTGGAAGAGATCTTTCTGTGAGTAACTTTATATGTCATTATGAGTGCGTATAGAGGTGGCAGTTTCGACCCATTTACTCCTAAAAGGATTGATTTTGGTTGTTTTTATCTAATATAGGTCAAATAAAACACTTTAGCACAAGTACAGACCTTAGACAAGTTGCGCGTAAAACAATTGAAAACATGTAAGGATTTAGTTTTTTGTAATAATCATCAGTAATACCGACAAATAAAGGAAAAAGATATATAGCAGATGTTCATGCTCATAATTTCTCACCTGTATTTCCATCGTAGTAGAATCCATAAGAAGCATCATAGTAATAATAGCCAGATGCTTCATCCCAAACAAAACTAGCTTGAGGAGCTGAAGCATCCTTTAAATCTACACTCTGGTCCTGCTTGCCATTAGATTGTTTGTCATCTGGATTGTATTCTTTCGGTGCCCATCCAACAGCATCATACTACAAGAATGAGAGCAAATATTATTTATAAAAATCCATTTTTAAGCTACATACATCTGTAAACTAAAACGAAATCAAGATCTACATTTGCATATTATTGGAGGTTCTTATAACTATCTTTTTAAAACATTACCTGTTGAGCAAACGCCGCAGCCTCGATTGCTGCAGCAGCAAGGCTACTGGAGTTAGAAGAGGATGCACCAGATCCTGGCCCCAGGGTGCTTTTTGCATATTCTATAGGTTATACAAATATAACTTTCTTCGAATATGTAGAAGTAAATTATTCAGACTTCAAGGAATGTCCATTATGAGCTAGATGTTAGCTCAAAAATACGAAACAGTGGTAATGGATGAAAGAGGTCCTAAATTTTAAGTGACCAGAGAGTCATCACAAGAAAATCCTAACCGGATCATCTCGGTTAATATGAGCTCAAAGAACACAAATCCTCCAATATGTTTATAAGAGTTGTTAATTCATCATGTTTTATAGAAACAAACATGATAACTTCTGAGCGGAATAGTTTGCCATCAAAATAGACAGAAAACAATCATTCTTAAGTATGTAACTGAACATTGCTGTCAAAAGGTTACATCCCAGGCACAGAAACATGCAGAGGCTGAAGCTCAAGCCTCTGGCAGCGTGCGCAACAAGATGTCTGCAAGCATTAGCAAGGTTATAGCTCGGCCTCTTTTATGCACCGAATTGCACTATAAAGACACTCCTAATTGCGTGAAACACCTTTTTAGCATCTGGGTGGTGGATTTTGTCGAGGTGAGCTTAACTGACATCACTTTTATAAGTTTTCTCAAAAAAAAATAAAATGAGGTCACTCAAGATCCACCCTGACAAAAACAGCCACCTTGATGATAAAAAAGAAGGCTTTCAGCGCTATTATTATTTCCCTTAAATTGCTTTTTAATGCTGAAATTAGATTGAGTTATGACCTCGGTATTGACCGTTAAAATTAAACATTGGTAGTGAAAAATGCTCCGGCCATCTGCCAGTAGCAAGTTTATGGGACACTTCACAAATACGAATCTTAAAAAATAACTGCTCATCTCATGATTCGCAACCACAACAAGCTCTGAATTAATAGTCCTAAAAAATATTCAAAAAATAACAATGTAAATGCTTATGACGAAGATTCACATGATTTCAAAGCAATACCAAAGTTTCAACATCAACGTCAGCTTAAGACCTATCACTATTGATTGGAAACCTGAAACAGTGAGCTGCTTTATTGGCTTACCTACATACATTACTCTAGTTTCCTATGTTTAGGCAAGGCATATGCATTTATCTCAAAACAGTTTGTCTATAAGTAATAATCACGAAACTATACTTAATACACAACAGATTTGCATAGTATTTATTCCTTATATTTAGTAACCAATTCCATGTTCAATAAGGGAAAACCTTGTGCTAACTCATGAAGTTTTTCATCAATAAGTAGCGACTAATATGACTCAAGTGATTTCACATGATTTGTGCCTTTCTTACATTGCCTTTCTTAAATTAGAGGTTTGAGGGTGTCAGAATAACTTTTTTATAAGCAAGTTTAATTAATATTTCCATTTCAATTATTTAATAATATAAGCTTTAAGGTCCTTAATGTTAAGTAATAAGTCTATTCCCGTGAACAATCTACAATTATCTCAGTTTCCTTATGTGGATCACCATCCTTCATCAAGCATTCTTTGTGTGCAACCTTGCCCAAAAGAAATTGTTCCTGTGAACAATCTACAGATCAGTAACTCAGTCTCCCTATGTGGAACACCTTCCTTCATCAAGTATTCTTGGCATTCAACCTTGCCCAAAAGAATTTCTAGCAATCTTTTTCCTAATTCTACCTAAACTTATTTTTCATCTATGTATAACATGGTTTATACTCTCAAACAAAAGATGCCTGTAAAAATTGCAACCAGGGAACAAGTGTACACTATATTTGGGATATTATGCTGACATAACTGTCCAAAATGCATTCATCATCTCCTATAAATGAATTATCGACTTTAGAACACAACTTGAGAAGATTTGTGTACCATCTATGTACGCTACTCGTGATAACAAATATATGCAAGTGAGTACGCAGTTGAAAAATATCAGCTCCATTGAAAACAAGAACATGTGACTTAATAAGCTTATACATGTCCTACTTCCCATTGTGATTTATTACCCAAAGTTTGCATAGCAAGAAAGAGTAGTAGAATGAGTATAACAATATTTATGATGAGATGATAATAACTGGAAGTTACATAAGAGGTGATTAACTAATTCTTGCCGAAAATGTAGATTTACTATTTTACCAGGGAAGTATAACAAAGTATGATACCAACTTACCTCATAGTTGTCGAGGTGCCTCTTTACAAGTGAAACCTTTGTTAAGATAAGTTGACGAGACACAACATCAACCTGTTTCCCAACTCCCCCCTTTGCGCCCGATCATTGAACCCAACCGTGGTGCCCCAAGTGTCCCATGGGCAGCAGTTCTAAATCTCATCACAGACCAACTGCCACAAGGAGTTTCTTCTGAATCGACACCGACTTTAGCTGCATTTACATGAACCATAATGATGTAATCCAGAAAAAAGTACAATAAATGACTAAATGTACATATATGCATTTTGAAATTGTTCACGCATGTGACAAATTTGTTTCACATATCTTACAAAGCTACAAGACATACATTTTCACATGTGACAAATTTGTTCACGCATTTTGAAAATTGAAGAAATAATATACCATGGTCACAAGTGAAACTATATAGTACTCGCTAGTTAAAGCTAAGAAATATCAAATAACTATTCTAAAAATTGTTTTTACCTTTGAACATATATAAATCCAATGATTGCAAGCTTTATTGGCTATGTAACAGTGAACATAAATCAATCAAACAATATGATTTACATACGAGGACATCACAGTGACCATAGTAGCTTAAATGTAGAATGGCCTATGAACCATGAGAAGTGTAAGCATCAATTAGCATATGGCAAGACATTCTTTACAATCCATAACACCCTCTCTTTCGACAAGAAACAATTAGATCACTAAAAGACAAAGTCGAGCATCAAAAACTAGTTGATATAAAAAACTAGTTGATATCAAAAACTAGTTGATATTTACTTGATTTTGTGAATCATTTGCAGGGCTGCTCAAGGTGCTGACAAGAAGAAGTGAAGTGTTGATTCACCTAATTTTGTCAAGAAAAACTAGTAGGAACTCTTGAGTATTATTAGTTCAGTAAAACATTTTCTATCTACTAGTTGTTTTCTCTGAAGTATTTTGGATCTGGATTTATGTACTTTTTCTTTTGAAAAGAATTATGTTCTCTATCTTAATCTTGCTCTAGTTTTTGTCTATTTTACACTACTGCAAGTTGTGTTCTGATCATGTTTATGAAAGGCTGATAGCCTTGTTTTTGCACATTTTAAGTATTCAACAAGTAA
>OU343221.1:335579180-335612560 GCA_910596185.1 Chrysanthemum makinoi
ACACCGGATAGAAATAGGTGCTATAGGTTTAGGCCACAATGGAATCTCAAGGAGCACGTTTTTCAACCATTCAAATTTCTTTACCGCAGCTTGCTAAAGCCACAAATTCAGATTCCATTGTTGAACTGGTGATGCAAGTTTGTTTCTTGGATGCCCAAGAAATTGCACCTCTACCAAGTAAGAATACCCACCAACGTAGACTAATTGTCTTCTGTTACTGATCCAACTTGCATCGTGTAACCTTCCAACATCGATGGGGTAAAGATATGAGAGACTATAATCCATAGTTCTTCAAATACTTCAGTACCTTTGAACTGCTTGTTGATGAGCACTAGGATTACTAGTATACTGCCAATTTTCCCACTACAAAACCAATATCGTCTTGTACAAGTCATGGCATACATCGGCACCAATTACCCTAGAATACTCAAGTTGAGATACAACCTTGCCAAGATTAGGCATCAGCTTCTCACAAGTATCCATAGGTGTACTCACTGGAGTACAATCAAAGTAATTGAATTTCAAAGACCTTCTCAATATAATGAGACAGAGAGATAGAAATTCTTTTACTTTCATGTTTAATCCTTATACCAAGGATAACATCAGCCTGTAACCTCCCCATGTCCTTCATGGAGAACCTTGATGACAAAAATTCCTTTGTCAAGTCAACTGATTTTGGTCGTACAAAGATCAACATGTCATCAACATATAGACAAATGATGACTCCTTTACCAGATTCATCAAATTTGCTATATACACATTTGTCAGCTCGGTTAAGAACATAACCACTAGACAAAACCACTTCATCAAATTTTTGATGCCATTGCTTAGGTGCCTATTTAAGTCCATAAAGAGACTTAATTAGTTTACACACCTTGTTTTCATTGCCAGGCATGATGAAGCTCTGAGGTTGGTTCATATACCTCCTCATTTAATTCACCATTCAAGAAATCTGTTTTACATCCATCGATGAATAATCGATTGTGAATAGATGCCATAGCAATCAGCAGTCTTATGGTAATGATACGAGCCACAGGGGCATAAGTATCAAAATAGTCTATCCCTGACTTTTGTTTAAAGCCCTCAATAACTAATCTAGCCTTGAACTTTTCAATAGTTCCATCTACCTTCATTTTCTTTTTGAAAATCCATTTGCAACCTAGAGGTTTGCAACCAGGAGGTAGATCAACCAACACCCAAGTGTTGTTCCCCATGATGGAATTCATCTCATCATTGATTGCTTCTTTCCAGAAAGCAATATCCTGAGACTTCATTGCCTCTTCAAATGTCTTGGGATCATCCTCAACAATGAAGCAATAGGAGTATTGGTCTGAGACCTCATCCCTTGTTCCTTCAACTAAGTATAGTTGAAACTCAGGGCCAAATGACTTTGGATTCTCGACCTTTTGCTCTTCCTCGAGCACAGGTTCAAGTTGTTGAACCACAACCTCATCAGGGACCACTGATGGTTCATCATCAGGGACCTCTGATACACCAGTGTCATGAGTTCCATTAGGAATCCTCTGACTTGGTCTAGGGACTGATGAGAATCTATTCTCATCAAAGTTTGCATTCCTTGATTCAATTATTTGAGTTAACGAAACATATTCATTAGGTTCAATAACATAGAACCTATAAGCCTTGGAATGCTCAGCATATCCAACAAAGATGCAGTCAATTCCTCTTTCACCCAAAGTCTTTTGCTTTGGATCGGAGTCTTACAACACCCTACAACCCCAGACTGAGATAGTTCAGTTGGGTTTCCTTTTAGTCCAGAGTTCATAAAGGGTAACCTTGTTCCTTTTGTTGGGAACCCTATTTAATAAATAGCAAGCGGTTAACATAGCTTCACCCCAGAACCCTTGACTCACCGAAAAGGACTACATGGAATTAACCATCTCCTTCAAGACCTGTTTTCTTTTTCGAAATACCATTTTGCTGAGGAGTATAAGGGGCAGTCGTTTCATGGATAATACCAATAGACTGAAAGTACTGAGTATCCATGTACTCACCTCCCCTATCAGTCCTTAATCTTTTGATCAAAGACCCAAGTTGTAATTCAACTTCAGTTTTAAACACTTTGAATTTATCTAATGCTTCATCCTTGGAATGTAACAGATAAACATAACAAAACCTAGAAGCATCATCAATAAATGTCACAAAGTACTTCTTGTTCCCCAAAGAAGGAGTGGCATGCAAATCACACAGGTCACTGTGTATTAACTCCAAGAGCTTAGTCTCACGACTAACACCCTGAAAGGGTTTCTTGGTTATCTTGATCAACATGCAAGTTTTACACTTTTCAGTGTCCATGTCAAATGCTGTGATTAAACCACCCCTAGACATATCTTGCATTCTTTTATAGTGTACATGGCCAAGTCTTGCATGCCATAGGTAGAGTCGGCACAGTCAGTGGTGATCACAAAAGCTGAAATAACACTATCAGTGACAATATTAAGCCTGAACACTTGTTTGTATCTATGATTATTCAATACACTACTTGAAACCAAGTTCTTCCTTATATCAGGAACATGAATAACATTAAACAAAGTTACAATCTTTCCAGAACTAAAATTAAGATCTACACAACCACGACCATGCACCAAGGCTGTTGACTCATTTCCCATGTGAAGAATGGAACCATCATTCAGTGACTCATAAGTCTTGAACCAGCTTCTATCTTTGCACACATGAACTGTTGCACCAGAGTCAACCCACCACACAACATCATCATCCTCGCAACATAATGAGATTCAGATACATATGTAACATAATAAATCTGAAAAGACTTATTAACCATATTCGAACCTTTCAGTGAGTTGGAAGAACCACCACTCCCCTGAACCATTAGTGCCGGAACCATTGGCTTTACCACCAACTTTAACACCCTCGCAATCCCTTTTAATGCGACCATATTTGCCACAGTTCCAACAAGTAGGTGTTGCCTTCTTGTTTGGATCTCCTTGTGTTGTCATGATATTTGCGTTTGCCTTTGTTGTCATTGTACCTGGTGGAGTTATTATGCTCCACCATATTGACAACAGATGAACCAAGTAGCATTGCTACTTTTGGCTTGTCATTATCCTGCACCTTGAGAGATTCTCAATGCGCAGATGACTTCAACTCAACCAGAAGTTAACTCCTCTTTCTTATGTTTCAAGGTATGCTTGAAATCTTTCCAAGAAGGAGGAGTTTGTCAATGACACAAGAGACTTTAATGGCCTCATCCATGTTCATATTGTGTTGTGTAAACCTTCCAAGTATTCCAAGAAGTTCATTGTATTGTTCCATAACCGGTCTTGAATCAGTCATTTTGTAATTTGTGAAATTACTAACAAGGAACTTCTTACTTGATGCATCCTCAACCATATATTTGGCATCCAAGGAATCCCACAGTTCTTTGGAAGATTCAAAGTTCTGATAAATATCAAACAGAGAATCCGACATACCATTGAGAATAAGACCTCTGCATATGTAGTCATCATTCTCCCATTTGCTCCTCCTCGATCCGCTCCATAGTAGCATCATCACCATCATCAGGAATAGGTGTGGTTAGTACATACACCACACTCATGCTTGACAGCAAGAAGTGCATCTTCTTCTGCCACCTCCTAAAGTCCACCCCTTCAAACTTGTCAAGCTTGGCAAAGTTTGAAGCCATGTGTTTCATTGCAGCAGCAGCCATTGATTATCACAAATAGTTTACTTTGATTGTTGGTGTGTATGTCCCAGAACAGGGTTAGATAATCAGTAGCAAGCAACAATACCACTAGGTGGTTACCGGATATCACTTGGAATCGTGTGATCACTTTCCAAAGTAAACTATTCGACCCTAATGCCTGGGTATCACGAATATCTACTTTGGATAAGACCAAATGCAGTTAGACAATTAGGCACAATTCTATAACCCTTTCGCTAATAAGTGTTTACGTTTTCTGTGTATCTTTCATGCATAATCAGATCTCCTATTTATAGGAGGTTACTCTTAGCTAGTTAAATGGAATTATGAGTATTAATCGGCCCATTAATAGCCTCATAATCATCCCCATTATAGCCGTTAGTGGTTACATGACCAATTAAACGTGGTCATTAAGCAGTTGTAATTGCCATTTAGCAGTACCTTAACACTAGCAGTACTTTAACAGTAGCAGTACTTTCATACCATTAGCAGTACTTTCACACTAGCAGTAATTTCATAGTGCTATCGTGGATACACCGATTCGGTGGAACACACACCGCCTGGAAACCACAACTTCAGTGGAAACATCTGCTTATCCGGGAAACCACAAGCAGTACTTTCCACAAGCAGTACTTTCTACTAGCACTACCAATACAAACCACTACAAGAGTCAGGGTGTTCATGGACCTTATGGGTGTACACTCCGTACCTCCTAACCCATTACAAGGTGTGAACTAATCCCACAAGTGCACTAAATTTTCCAACACCGCTACTCGCCGCTCCACTTCTGGCTATTATGTATTCCTCGGAGATAACCTTCTGTCATGGTCGGCTAAAAGTCAGAACACCTTGTCTCGCTCGAGTGCTGAATCCGAGTATTGGGGGGTTACGAATGCCGTTGCCGAGACTGCATGGGTTTGCAATCTTCTTCGTGAGTTACACACTCCTCTCCACACAACCACTTTAGTATACTATGATAATGTTAGTGGTGTCTACATGTCTGCTAACCCCGTGCAACACCAACGCACGAAGCACATTGAGATTGATATACATTTTGTTCGTGATAAAGTGGCCGCGGGACACGTTCGTGTCTTACATGTCCCGTCTCGTTTCCAGTTTGCAGATATCTTCACTAAGGGACTACCCTATCCTCTGTTTGCTGATTTTCGCTGCAGTTTGAGTGTTCGAAAACCTCCCGCTCAAACTGCGGGGGCGTATTAGAGGATTGTATTTTATGTATTTGCATGTTATGTACGTAGTTTTGTTAGGCCCATTAGCTGTTTGTAGGGCTCAGCCCATGTTGTGCTCATCACGCATAGAACGCGGTTTGTATTATGTATATATTTGAATTGATAATGCAATCTCATTCAAGGAGGAAATCATATTCCTTTACTAACAACATTAACAAACATACCCCTTGTTAGCAGCCCAACCGATATTAAGTTTGGTATCAAGATGTTTGCTTATAGCTAACAAACATAACCTTCGGAAATGGTATCAGGTCCAAGTTAGGCCATTCGAATACACCATACAAGGTTCATCACGACCATCCCAACATTATGTTTGTTATATTCAAGCTTTCGTTGTCATTTAGTTCAGAAAGAGTGTGCGCGGTTGGTTAGTTTTAGTTTCTTGAAAGTTCAAAAGTGGTGTTCCTTTTCAAGTTGGTTCAAGAAAAACATGTATTAACCAACTCCACAATCATATTTAAGCTGTTTCGAAAAGCCTCAATGAAGTATATTTTTATTCTCAAAATATAGCTTATAACACTAAAAACAACATATCTACTTATTACAGGGGTGTTTGGGAGAGCATAATTCTGGCCTATGCACAACATATCTACCAAGTTGTAAACCACCACCACCACCTCCGCCGCCGTAACCACCAGCAAAACCCAGGTCAATTCTCCGGCGATCTTTATTTATACCCGGTTGACTTTTGACATGAACTTTGATACTTTTTGGGGTATGATTTGAAGATTGACCCATTATAAGATTTTGATCATATGTACTTAACTGTTTTGCATCGAGTGCTTATATATCTTAGCAGATTCTATATTCTTTAATCATTGTTTGTTTAGTCAAATCATCTTCAATGCAGCAACAAGAATAGCAGCAAAATAAACATAGTCTAAAAAAAATCCAACTCTCCTTCTTCAACTCTAGACTATATTTTCTTATGAATCGACCTTTCTTGTTGGGTCAAAATGGGTAGGTTTTTTCAGCACACGTCAAAGTGGGTTAGATCGACACATAAACACTTGTGTATCTCTCTGCAAGTTCATCTGGATAACCACCAATGAAACAAGAGGTGCATGACATACAATGCTAAACGGGTCAAAGTTTTACAAGCCACGAACAAGTTTTACTACAACCTATTGCGAAATAAGCTAATATCAGTCTTGACAAACAAGTCATTCCGAATTTTGTGTTTAAACATTTATATCGTCTCAATCTCTTCTTTCTTGTGCTTACTCTTCTTTTATCCGTTACCGCTTCATGCAACTACATCAACTTCTGCCCTTGTTGGATACTTCCTTTTCAACTTGGTCCTTCATATACGAGTCGACAAAGTTTAACAAATTCAGATCAACAAATTTGCAAAGTACCTTGGCATGTACACAGCTCATATATGTCATATACTTTTACTAGGTATTCAGACTATACTTTCCCGTGTCTTCTCACTTATTTCATTAGGTCTTGGTTTCCTTATATGTAGTATATCCCCTACACTCAAAGTGTGGATGACTACACAATCACCATCAGACAGTATGGTGCTACAACTATGCTCAAGTAGTGTAATTTTCCATGTCAGCACACATGATCCTTTGACTGAAAGGAAATTAACGAACACACGAGCTTGTATGTTTTGGCAGCGACTGCAAGTTGTTAAAAATAGTTGTAAACTGACCACAACAAATAGAGTGGTGGCACGATGATATGTAGGGGTTTTTTACGGAGAAAACGCTTTTTATTGTAAGACCACAACACGTCGAAACTAACCCTTAACCCTTGTCCAGGCGGTCAGTTGTGATAACATCGTAATGTGTTTATTAAATCATATATATTTTTTTCAAAATTCCACGCTTCGTTTGGAAATATTTCAAATAAACTATGGTCTAATAGAAAACTTGTAAGAAATATAACTCGTGCTAAAAAAATGATAGAAAGCATGCAATTGATAGAATTTCAGAATCACAGTATTCCAAGACAACAAAAGCTCCCAAAGCAAGACACTCGTATTAAGAGATGCTAAAAAAACAATAATTTTCTAAGTAAATGACGTAGAACATACATACCAATGTTTCAAAGTTGAAACTCTGGACGAGAGAATGTCAAGACAATACGATCACGATCATTACCCTCAAACCAAACATACCTTAGAGAAGGCATATTAAACACAAAACTGGTAACAACTTGCTCACTAAAGGGACAATCCATCAGTTTTAGCTTTTTTAATTTTGGGCACCCTTCTGATAACTTCACAAGTCCTACGTTAGAATTTCCTGTACGAGTAAGTGACAAAGACCTCAAACTAACACCCTACTTCCCGATATATTCCAAACCCACATCTGTCAATCCTCCATGCCAAAGAGTGATATCTAGCCTTTCGAGTTTTCTGCAACCCATTAGCATAGCCTGAATCCCATTGTCTAGCGGTGGATCTGTTGTCCTATCTTTCTTGATCAAGTTCATATGGAATTTACTGAGATTCTTCAAATGCGTTCCTAAACACTTGATAGCTTTATTTAAAATATTTCCGAGTCTAACCTTTAAACACTCCAATTCAGTACACCCTTTTGCCAGAGCAATCAATCCCACGTGGGTCACAAGCCCATTATGGGTAAGTTTGCGCAATTTCTTGCAAAGCTTACCGATAACTTGCAACCCCTTGTCTCAACATAAATCCTTGGTATATAGAACTTCCAAATTTGGACAACACCTAAACGGTAAACAATGGCACCCATCATTCGGGTATGAAGATGCAAGATTTAATTTCCTTATATGATTCAAAAAAGGGAATGCAGTTGAATATTGAGTTACTGGAAAATCATTTATACTTAATGAACACATATTTGGGGGAAAATGGAAACGAACAAGCTCTCTCTCCCGATCACAAATATCTCCACCAAAATGTTCCAACCTAACAGCATATTTAAAGGCATCTCCTAGTTTACTTAGATAGCAAACTCCAATCTTCAACGATGTTAATGAGTTACAACAGTTTTTTGCAAGAAGTGTAAGATCTTCTGCATAAGAAACATCCGTATACGTAAAATGTAACCTTTCCAAAACCGTGCTATTCAATGCCAATTGATGTAACCAAATGTTATATTTCACTTCATAATAAATATTATCCAAACAATAAGTCCTCAATTGGTTACAATACTTAGAGACATGCCTTAATCCATCGGTCGAAAACCCTATACACTTACTAATCTTCAAACTACTTAAATTCTTACCACGTGTTCTCGCCAATGTCTCGAGATCTTCATCATGAACAACTAGACGATGAATATTAAGTTCTTTCAAATACCTAAACTCGAGAGCTAATTGTCCAATCAACGGGATGATTTGGATATCATTATGATATGTACATATGATATCAGATGGAGGCCCTTTAAGTGTTAACGCCCCATGAAAGGAATCTTTTACTTAAACGGGACGGATTTGGGTAGTAATGAGTGTGGACAGTTAGGCGCTTACGCATAATGCCATCAATCTCATAAAACTTACGGGAAACTAACAAAACAGAGGTTCGGTCCTCAACATTGTGTATATAAGATATAACTATGTCTAAAACTTCTTCCCCCGCTTTGGTATTTTCGGGCTTATGTTTGGTCTTACGTTCAGTGGGTGCCCTTAATGTTTGATTTGGTTTAAGGTTTGATGTTAAACTCTGAGTGAATTCCTTTCTTGAACCACTTAAACTACAACGCTAAGCCTGCAATAAATGGAATTAAACTAATAAGAAGAAATTTAACGATAAGATGTAAATTGCTTTGTAGTTCGTATGATTAGATCCGTCAAATTTGTTGTGTGAAATTTTCAAAAGTATTCAGATACTTTCAATCTATTAGCTTAATACTTCAACTTACAAGTTACAACCATATCATACACTGTGAATCCAAACATATAAACAAACCAAACATAAGGTATTATGTAATTTACGTACGTGTATATATATATATATATATATATATATATATATATATATATATATATTGTATAAGCTAACTAACATCTTAACTAAACAGTAGATCCAAATTACTTAAACATTTAAAAGTTTGAATACCATCATGATTAGTAATATCAAAGCTCCACATGTCTGCACATATATAACTAGATAATTACCTGTGTTTCACACGACAGTGTAAGTATATTCATTATATTTATGAATATAAAGCAAACTATGATCCTTGCTGACGAACTACAAATGAACTAGATTCGATATTATACTTTATACAGATAATAATAATCTATCAAAAGTCCATTAAGTTACTTTATATAAGAAATTTTTACACTTAAATTCTATTAGTTCTATCAACAAACACTATATACCTACATGTCTTCAGCTCTTGTCAAATACAAACAAAAACACATATATCTCACTTTAACGATTAGAAACACATAGTAAAAGTATATTAATCTCATCATGAGTTTCATTAAAAAAACGCAAAAATTAACCTTCTTATTACTTCCACAACAAGTCGATCGTGCTCTTATTTGCTTTTGCTCCTCGTAGATAGGTATATATTAGCTCTATGCATGTGTTTATCTTAAAACAAGAAGTGGATCAATCATCTTCTTCTGCTTTGTGTTTCTTTTTCTTCGTATGTGATAATAAGAGACGCCAAATTTTCATTGTATATATATTACGTATAACTTGAGGCCCTTGTTTAAAGTAAGCTTGGTTCTCACGGTTTCCTTTCATTTGAACAACCCAGGAATGACTTCTGGGCCGGGCTTTTATTTGATAATGTAGCTACTTGATGTCTTGATAAATATATCTTACCTAGCTACATGCTTTAAATCAATTACACGGTACCCGTCGTCGCAACACGCGAAAACCCACTTTAAATCAATGGGATATTTTATAAAACGCTTGGTGTGCATAGACAAATAACCCACAGTCAAGCTCCGTCCTAATGCAATTCTTAGAAGTTTTTTATAACATTTAATTCTGTTTGTTTTGATGGCGTAATTACTGTGTGTGAAAGATGACTCGAGTAACAATCTTTGTCTATGATATGAAGTTATAGATTTCAACTAAGAAATGATATAAGAACTTGAGAATAAGATGAAATCACAACAACTAGAATATGATTTGAACCTTATAACTCCATTGATGATTTTCAGTTGATCGAAATCAGTTACAAGTTTGTGGATTGAATTGAAAGAGAGAGAGTTTACAAAAACAGACTAAAATGAAATGATACAATTGAAGTGGTATTTAAAGGGGTTGATATGAGTTGTAATGGAGGGAAAAGCTATTTGGAGTAACACACGTGCACCTCACGTGTCTAGCTCTAAGGCTATGCACGTGCACCTCACGTGCCAAACAACTAACCATTTCTAACTCATATCAATCCATCCTTCTTGGATTGATGCTTGTCCTCAAGCATCTAATTGAAACTGAGGAAACCTTCTCTGTAAGTCTTCAACCCATTCCCAGGTAGCATCATCAGCAGACCCATTAGCCCATTGCACTAGCACATACACAGTTGCAGAGTTGCCTCTCTTCTGCATCCTCCTATCCAAGATCTTAACTGGCTCTACCTCTAATAAACCCTCAGTAGTACAAATAGGAAAAGTACCCATGCTCACCTCATTAGACTTGCATTTCTTGAGCTGTGAGACATGAAAAACTGGATGTACCCTTGCATTATCAGGTAATTTCAGTTTGTAAGCTACAACCCCTATCTTCTCCAAAACCTAAAATGGGCCATAAAACTTGGATGACAACTTATGATGTACTCCTTGCCTTATAGTGATTTGCCTGTATGGCTGCAACTTTAGATAAACCCAATCTCCCACTGAATACTGCCTATCTGTTTTGTGCTGATCAGCAATAGCTTTCATCCTATCTTGGGACCTCCTTAAATGAAACTTAAGCATACTAACAGCTTCCTCTCTTTCAGCCAAAGTTCTATCAACCATCTCCACATTACTAGTACCAACCACATAAGGAACATGAAAAGTAGGTGGTTGACCATACACCACCTCAAAGGGAGTGGTGTTGATACTGGTATGAAAGTTAGTATTGTACCAATACCGCAAGTGACAACCACTGAGTCCACTCCTTAGGTTTCTACCCAGTCATGCACCTCAAATAACACTCTAAACACCTGTTAACTACCTTTGTCTGTCCATCAGATTGGGGATGATAAGCAGTTGATAAGTGCAACTCAGTCTTCAATAGTTTAAACAATGTCTTCCAGAATAGGCTAACAAAAACTCTGTCTCTATCACTGACAATGGTTTGTGGTAACCCATGAAGTTTATAAACATTGTCTAGGAAGGCTTGGGCAACTTGTGTAGCTGTGTATGGATGAGACAATGCTACAAAATGGGCATATTTGCTTAGCCTGTCCACAATAACAAAAATGACAGTTTTGCCATGTGAACTAGGTAAGCCATCAATAAAGTCCATAGATATGTCTCTCCATACATGGTTTGGAACAGGCAAGGGTTGCAAAAATCCTGGGTAAGCTTCCAAATTGGGTTTATTCCTCTGACAAGTGTCACATTGTCTAACAAACATCTTAACTGCCTTTGACATACCTTTCCAATAAAACAGTGATGCCAACTTTTTAAGACTGACCTGAATTCCAGAATGTCCACCCACTGGCTCATTGTGAAAAGTAGCAATCAATTGAGTTCTCAATGTAGGATCATTTCCAATCATCAATTTTCCCTTCCTTCTTAACTCTCCATTTTCCCAAGTAAACTTCCTGTTTGGAACATCAGTAGTCTCTAATTGTTGTATCAGCAATTGAATGTCCACATCAGTTACCCAACTAGCCTTTATCTTGTCAAGCAAATCTGTTTCAATGGAGGATAAAATCATAGCTTGCAGTTCTGCACTAGTAGTTAACCTGGATAATGCATCTGATGCATTATCAGCCCCCTTCTTATAAGCTATCTCATAATCAAAACCCATCAGTTTAGGTAGCCATTTATTCTGGAAAGGAGTTAATAGTCTTTGATCTAACAGATATTTCAAACTGATGTGATCTGTCTTAATTTTAAAGTTCCTGTCCAGAAGATAACCTCTCCATTTTTCCAAAGTCAAAACCACTGCCATGAACTCTTTTTCATAAGTAGAGAGAGATTGATGCTTAGGTGCTAAAGTTTTACTCAAATAAGCAATGGGTTGCCCTTTCTGTTGCAAGACTGCACCCAACCCAGTGCCTGATGCATCAGTTTCAACTGTAAATTCTTCCTCAAAATTGGGTAATGCTAGTACTGGAGCTTGGACCATAGCATTCTTTAATTGTTCAAAAGCTTTTTGTGCAGATTCATTCCATTCAAAACCATTTTTCTTGAGTAAACTGGTAAGAGGTTGACTGATAGTTGCAAAGTTATTAATAAACCTTCTATAATACCCTGTCAATCATAGGAATCCTCTTAACTCCTTCACATTCTTTGGTACAGGTTATTCCCTCAGAACTTCAATTTTGGAAGGATCTGTTGCTACCCCTTTTTCAGAAATAATATGGCCCAAATATTCCACTTGATTTACTGCAAAGACACACTTACTTTGCTTGGCAAACAGAGAATTAGACCTCATCACTTGTAAGACAAAGAGCCAAATGTTGTAATTGAGAATCCATAGAATCACTGTAAATGAGTATGTCATCAAAGAAAACTAGCACAAAATCCCTCAAAAACTTCTTGAAAACTGTATTCATCAGAGATTGAAAAGTAGAAGGTGCATTAGTGAGACCAAAAGGCATTACAAGGAACTCATAGTGACCTTCATGAGTCCTGAAGGCTGTTTTGTGAACATCAGAATCTACCATTCTGATTTGATGGTATCTAGACCTCAAATCCAACTTACTAAAAACCTTTGCCCCATTCAATTCATCAATCAACTCTTCTATAACTGGTATTGGGAATTTGTTTTTTATGGTGTGCTTATTGAGTTGTCTATAGTCTATACACATTCTCCATGACCCATCCTTTTTCTTAACCATAACAATGGGTGAGGAAAAAGGACTATGGCTATGTCTAATCACTCCAGTCTCAAACAATTTTTTTACCATTAGTTCTATAGCATCTTTCTGAGAAGGGGGGTGTTTGTATGGTCTAATGTTGATTGGTGGAGTTCCCTCTTGTAGTACAATTCTGTGATCATGAGACCTCTGTGGTGGTAGGGTAGTTGGTATTGCAAAGACATCTTGAAAATCTTTCAATACATCGATAAGGTACTCCCCGCACCTCATTCATATCCACTGACTCACTACCCATGGACATCAGTGTAGCAGGATAAACACACAAAGACATGGAAGCACATTCCACTCTTATAATTTTCAAAACCTTGCCATAATCCTTTCCAGTCATCCACTGCAAAGTAGCTTGTTGGGTGCCTCTCAAAGTGAATTTCTTCCCCTTAAATTTGAATGCCATTCTCAAAGTAACAAAATTCCAAAGAATAGTTCCCAAGGTAGACAACCATTGACACCCCAAAACCATATCACAATTTCCCAATTTCAGTAAACATCACTTTGGAATTCCTCTCCTTGTAAAGTCTAAGTGAAGTTTTTGCAGGCTGCAGTGCTCAACATTTGATTGCCTCCAGGCACATCAATTTGTAAAGGGCACATACTACTTATTGAACACCCCAACCTCTTAGCACACTGAACATCCACAAAATTATGTGTACTCCCAGAATCTACTAAAATATGAATAACTTGTTTGCCCACATGACCTTTTATCCTCATAGTATGAAAAGTATTCACCCCAGCTAAAGCATTTAGTGAAATATGTGGGTGCACATTTTGTTCCTCTACTATAGTCTCAAGTGATTGTTCTTCCCACTGTATTTCTTCCTCTTCTACACTACCACTACCTTCTTCATCTGCCAGAACTTCTAAAGAAAACAATTGGCCACTACATTTATGCCCTGGTGTGTACTTTTGGTCACAGTAAAAACAGAGGTTCTTAGATCTTTTTTCCTCATATTCTTTTTGTGATAATTGCTTTCTTGGAGGTGCATTAGGAGTTGAATTGCCTCTATTATATGGTGTTGCGTGTAAAGCTAATTGAGTTTGTGGTCTAGTGTTATAAGTAGTGTTTCTATTAACAAAAGTACTGGCAACAGGCTGTTTTGGAGTTGGTAAAATAGGAGTATACCTCTTGTTGAACACAGATTTTGCAGCCTCTTGCATTCTTGCCAGATGATAAGCATCATAGAGACTCTTGGGTTTGAACATCTTAACCAACAATCCAATATCTTGTTGTAAGCCAGCCACAAAGAAACTGATAGCATACTTTTCACTTAACTACACCCTACTCAACAATGCTTCAAACTTATCCTGATACTCAGGTACTGTACCAGTTTGCTTCAAATTCTTGAGTTCTTCCTTAGGATCTTCATAACAAGTACCAAACATTCTGTAAATTTCTGCCTCATAAAACTCCCAATCCACTGTTTCTCCATGAATCTTCACAAATTGCCTATGCCATGCTAGATCCTTATCATATAGGTGAATAGAAACCAACCTAACTTTCTCTTCTTCCTCCACACTATCTACTCTAAAGAATTGATGACATCTGAACAACCACCCTTTAACATCTTCTCTAGAAAACTTAGGAAATTCTAACTTGGTCATTCTTATGTACATTCCCCTACTACTACCTTCACCATTCTTTATCTTGTTGACTTCAGTAGTCAAATACCCATAGTTCACGTTAACATTATCAAAGTTAGTGGACATTGTCTGATCCGTTTGAGCCAACTGAGCAACTGTTTCTTGCAAATTCCGAACCATCTCCCTAAGATCAGACTCCATCTCTAAAGGACTACTGCTAGAATTAGCAGTTCTGGTGGTCACCATCTGAACTAACTGTTTCTTGTGACCTTATATCAAACAGTTAACCTTCACCTACACACAGTTTCTTGATTAATGAGAATCAAGAAAAGTGAAATGTGAAGTAACAATGAAACAATTAAGAACAATGAGAATTGAAAATTTCAAGTGTTTAGAAAAACAGTTCAATAAAAAATAACTAATTCTTGCCGGAAAACTAACAGAATTTGACCGGAAAAAAAAATTTGCCAAGAAAGAGGCTCTTGATACCAATTGATATCAACTTATAGATTTCAACTAAGAAATGATATAAGAACTTGAGAATAAGATGAAATCACAAAAACTAGAATATGATTTGAACCTTATAACTCCATTGATGATTGATCAGTTGATCGAAATCAATAACAAGTTTGTGGATTGAATTGAAAGAGAGAGAGAGTTTACAAAAACAGACTAAAATGAAATGATACAATTGAAGTGGTATTTAAAGAGGTTGATATGAGTTGGAATGGAGGGAAAAGCTGTTGGAGTAACACACGTGCACCTCACATGTCTAGCTCTAAGGCTATGCACGTGCACCTCACGTGCCAAACAACTAACCATTTCTAACTCATATCAGTCTATGTTATTCTATGGGTGTTTCACTACAAGAATCAGTAGAACATGCGACGAACACAATGCCGCCGCCACTGTGGCGTCGGCAACATACGCTACACGACAAAAAAACCCTTTACCAGGTGGGGAGATGCGTTGAATTTTTTTTAAGATAATGCCGACAACAGGGCGTCGGCAATATAAAAGTCAAATTTGACTTTGTATTTTCTGGCAATTTTTTGGCTGGATTTTTGGCGCTCATATATTCCCGACGCCCCGTCGTCGGGAATATAAATCCATATAATTGCTGGGTGGATTAGCGTGTGATTAATGCTAATCAATTTTGTTTTAACAATGCCGACGCTAGCGTACGAATAATAAAATGATTACTTATTTGGTTATTATGACATGTCGTCGGCAAAGTTGCCTACATAAAAGTCAAATCAATATAATTGTTGGGTGGATTATGCATATAATCTTACTAATATTGATTTTATTTGAACATGTTGCTTATAATTATTTAAAAGTGTTCAATTTTAAATAAACTTATATAATTTTTATTTTACAGCTTAACCTAACCAATCATCCTCAATTCGGCAAAACACAAATAGACACAAAAACCCCAATCGTCAATTCGCACAAAAACACATAACGATGGCTAATTACACGCCGGAACGAGAATGTACAATGGTTTTATCGTCGATGTATCTCTTTAATGAAGTTCTTAATACGTATGGCGCCGAAATTTATAATGAATATGGTTCTTATCAGAAAAAGCCATATTACATACGTATTATTCCAACAACAACAACATCAACATCAAGGACAACAATAACAATTTCCGACGACATGTCGTAGGAAAAGTATTGAAAAAATGTTATTTTTTGTCACTTTACCGACGACAGGTCGTCGGTAATAAATGGGGATAAGTTAATTACGTTTTAATTTTGCTAACTAATTACATGATTAGTAATATGGTGCCGACGACGGGTCGTCGGCACCATATGTTTTCTACCACAAAAAACTTTGACCAGAAAACAATGTGGGTCCCACGTTGGCGTCGGGAAGGTTAATTTTTCGGCGTCGGGAAGGACTTTCCCTACGAGGCTCAGCCGACTAACTGTCGGCTACGCCTTGGCGTCGGGAATGAACGACGCCAACGCCCCGTCGTCGGGAAGGTGTTGAAAAAATCGTAGGGGGAAGTGTCGATTGTACTAGTGTTTGTATTTCAAGGATGTTATGGCTTAGCGTGTGTTTTTTAATCTTATACCTTATTTGAGTTTTGCTTATCTCCACCGAATATAAACAAAAAATGTTAGGTTTGTGATTTGTTTTGTAGCAAAGGGCAGTTTTAAAATTTGTTTTCCCGATTTAGATTAAACAATCACTTGAGGACAAGTAATAATCAACCTTCCGGATGTCGTATTCCTAGGCGAGAGATGAATTGAATTTTATATATTTGTTTGTTCGTTTAAAATGATGCTTGATTATCGTTTTGGTTTTTGTTTGGTTTTGTAGGCTAATTTTTTAAAACTTTTTATACTAATTAATAAAGCAACTATTTTAAGTGAGATAAAAAGTAAACTAATAGTAAATAATACCGACTAACAATATATGATAGCTATATGCTTGTCAAGTGTGGTGAAAAGTTCATTAAGTGTGGATTTTTCCTTAAAAGCACTTATGTAATTAATACCCGTCAAAACAAATTATTTCCTCACAACATTGGCTTATATTGAAAACAATTATTTTTCGAGGTAAAAATTAGTAGACTTTAAATAATTAATTATCCCAACGGCTTTTGCCCGTTAAAATAACCAATTAATCAAATCATCGATTAATCCAGAAATTATTAATTAACAACCTTTAATTATCCGTTTAGAAAGTAGATTTTTCTCACAACGTTGGTTTATATTGAAAATCCTACTTTATATCTAGATAAAATCTACTTGGTTAAATAGTTAAAATCCTTAACGCTTTTGCCGTTAAAGTTTTTAAATCAAACCAAGTAAACCAAAGGCTACCAATTAATAATCTCTAATATTCCACACTTAATTTCACAATTCACCAATCACTTAACAAGCATAATAAAAATCTACTCACTAATAGTCATAACTAAACCAACAAAGATAATAATAATAAGCTCAACAAACATCATTTTTCTACAAGCTAAAAGGGAAAGTAAGGAAAATAGCACCTGATCTACAATACGAGACGAATAAAACCACCCGATTTTATAAACTTATCAAACCCTAAAGTTTACTTCTTTATAAGCTTTAATAAGACTAAATATTTAATAAAGTTTGTGACTTTATTAACTAATTTAGCTTATTAAGACTAAAAAGCTTTAAAGTTTAGTTAATAAGTAAGCTTATAAAACCCTTAAGCTCCTCGCCTTAGGATGAAAATGATGAGAAACTAAGCAAGATCACAACTTTATCAAGGTTTAGAGAATAAGCAATATTATGGATCAAATAAGCTATGGAAAAGCTTATTGATCTAAAAAGTACTAAACTTTAAACAAAATAAGCAAAGAAAAAGCTTAAAGATTGGATCCAATATCCACCCAAAACTAAGTTGTTCAAATCCGAAGATTAAATGCGAGTTGGGTATATTTAAGGACTAGATCTAAATAAATAAGCTAAAGATAAGCTAAAGAGATTAAAAAAAAATTTGATTTTTTTTGATTTTTTTTAAAAGAAGTTGCAAAAGAAAATAAATCTAAGTAAATAAAAGAGTTTTTTTGAAAAGAAACTAAAAATAAAAAGTGCTTATTGAATAAGCTATGTGAAAGTTTACCAAAGCTAGTCTTTTATATCTAAAAATAAGCTTATAAAGAAGAGCTTATTCAAGATAAAAAGGTTTGTAGAAAACTTAAAGTGAAGAAGCTTTATAAGAGAGTTAATTCTTGAAAAAAAGCTAATCTTAATAAACTACAATAAGCTAATAAGCTAAAATAGATTATGATAAGAAAAGAAAAAGAAAAGAAAGAAAGAGATGAAGAAGATAAGCACTTAAGTAAATTCCATAAACATTTTCATTAATAAGCTAAAAGAGTTTGATACAAAATAAACACTTGAAATTAAGCTAAAGATTACAAAATAAAAAGAAGTTGCTACTAAAATAGTGCAAGTGATGTGGTTCACACTCCACTATACAATTTAGCTTTTACATTTTCTAGAAGTAGTAATAAATAAAGGTGCTGTAACAAAATAAAAATTAGTCAATTCATTGAAAACTAAAAACTGTTTTTATACTCAACTTTGGAAATATCAAAGACTACATTGAAAAACAAAAGGGACCAGTTATTCATACGATGACTATGTTTTTATTCATACGGTGGCTATTTTTTTTATTTTTTTTTATTTCTTTTTATTTTTTTTATTTTTATAATTTTGTTTATATCAAAAAGCTATAAATCTGAAAATGCGGAACAGTAAATATAAAGTTTAATAAGTCAAAGCTTTAAAACGCCGTAAATAATGAAATGTAAACCCACAAAAAATCGTATACTGAAAAAGTGGGGGGACAAAGGTGGCAGGTCTATGGGATAGACCCCGTATGAATAGGGTATCCCCAAACAAAATATTCATACGGGGTCTATGCATATAGACCCTGCCACTATTTCAGGAATATTCCTTTGTCCCCTAATTTTTCCAGTACAACACGCTTTTTGTCAGCTTTGTCTGTATTTCTGACAGTTTTAAGCGTTTACTATTAAACTTTATATTTACTGTTCCGCATTTTCAGGTTTATAGCTTTTTGATAAAAAAAAAAAAAAAAAAAAAAAAAAAAAAAAAAATGTAGCCACCGTATGAATAAAAACATAGCCACCGTATGAATAACTCAATCCAAACATAGCCTCAACAACATATTTATTTTCACTTTTACTCTCTTTCTTCTTCAAAATTTCTAACGTTTTCTGCCATGTCACCGGCAAACACTGCCGAGAACCACCACCTTTTGAGAGAGATGCCGGAACATACTATTTTTACTTAAGAGGTTTCCCACTTTCAGAACCGATCCAAGTTTTAATGTCACTAACCCAATCGGATTTGCAACTGGAAGCCACAGACAGATGTTTATGGTTGGTTGATGGAAGAGAAAGAAGAAAGATAGAGAGATGGTAATAGTTTGAGAGGGTTGGTGAATTGAGTGATGAAAAAAAAGAGAGAAGGTTTTTTTATTTTAAGCTTTTAGTCTCGGGAACGATAGAAACAATGTCACTATCATATAATCATATGTACGGAAGTGAAATGGTGTGTGATGCCTATTTTACTGGTGTGTAAACACACCTCGCCAAAATAAAACAGGTGCGTGTAAAATTAATGTCTGTGAGATGCCGCCCCTTCTTGGATCTGGTGTTCTTGTATTTATAGTCACAATGATTCTCGATCCTTCCCATTAATCACCTAGTATTCCTTCTTTTGCTTGCCACGTGTCTCATTCTTATAGGTTGAAACAAATTAGTGGAGCGAGTTGTATTTGGGGTGTAAGGCAACACGCCACTCTTGTGAATTTATTTGGAGATGGAAGCCACGCTAGAACAACACGTAATAGATACACACTTTGAAATTTATATCAAAGTTCATGTTTCTATAAAACAAATGCATTTGCAATTCTCTTCAAGTCTTAAATCAAATTAATCGGGCTGGATCAAGGACTCAGCAAGTACTGGCTTACCTGCATTAATACCAATGGACTCTCACCAAGAGTGGGCTTTGAAATGGAGCTGCAGCATTAGGAGTAAATACAAAAAGAATGTCATTAGTGGGATAGAACCTTGACTCCACTTGCTTCAAATAAACATGCCCCCAACCACTGTACAAAGAGTCTTTTTGTGTTAAGTCTTTTTGCATTTAATTATTTATAACCTCTACTTGATCCAATGATATTATCTTAAATACCTGTTTGAGGTTCGTTTGATCTTCAATTTTTCTTCATCGATGCTCCAAACAAAATAACCATTTGACTCGATACTTCGTGATCTTTCCAATGATGTGCTCGGGTAATTTCTTTGCAACTTCGTTTGAACCTCGAAAACGTGAAAAAATCATCGAACCTCATCCGAAAATCACCGTTTTTGTTTTGTTTTCAAACCCTTGTACCTGCAAGACATAATAACACATATCCAACATATTTTCAATATAATTTGACATATCTAATAGTTATTAGTCCGATTTAGCATATCTTTATATATAAAATGATGTGTATTTTAGCACACAACAGTTTGATATTCTCTCAAGTTTAGATAAACATAACCGGTCATGTTATCTCACAAACAAAATAAAGTAGACCCCGCAGTTTTGTATGTGAGAGAACATTTTATTCTAACTTGAGAGAATTTCAACGAAAAATGTTATTACTTAAACCGAAGGTAATGTTGAATACTTAAAATATCTTTTTTATATTTAAATTTTAATAACTTATTT
Organism: Chrysanthemum makinoi; assembly: GCA_910596185.1. Classification (NCBI taxonomy): domain Eukaryota; kingdom Viridiplantae; phylum Streptophyta; class Magnoliopsida; order Asterales; family Asteraceae; genus Chrysanthemum; species Chrysanthemum makinoi. The sequence goes on from OU343221.1 coordinate 335,599,921, forward strand.
ACTTTCACACATTAAAAAGTCATATAATGTTGCCTTAGTTAAATAGTTGCGTTAACAATGTTTCATCAAAAATTAAAATATGTGCATGACAACTTTTGTCAATTTTATTTATTTATTTATTTATTTATTTTTATTTTTTCCCAAAAAATATCTAAAAAAGAAAAGATATATGTTTTTGGGTATTTAATCTTAACATTAATAGTTTTTAAAAATTTATCCACAAACTCTATTATATATGATACTCCATTAGTCTAGTATTAATTGTCCAGTTTAACATTTAATAAAGGCCTTTTTTTCAACTTTGACCTAAATATTTTTTTATGCTATATAATACTTGATGCAAAGTATATGAATTGATTGAATTTTAAATGTATTTTGATTGGTATAGTTTTCATCAACTATTATATAACTACAAACAAAATATTTAAAGTTAAAGTTGAAGAAAAAGACTACAAAAAGTCAAACTAAACAATTAATATAGGACGGAAGTAGTACTATATTTTTAATGATGTAACTTTTCACTTGAGTTTTACTAGATGTTCTTTTTAAATATTTGTATATAAATTTTAAGAATTATTATTCTTTGAGTTAAATTATTGCATGTTTAACATTCTTTAATTAAATTTTGATTATTTTATTTTATATGTATAAACGATACATGCAAAATCCGCTGCTATGCACGATAACTTGGATGTCAAAAACCTTATTTTTTTTAGACATACCTGTTGGGGTGTATGTCCCAGTAGCAGGGTTTGATAATCAACTTCAGCAGAAATGCTCAACTGTTCAGCAGAAACAAAACAAAGGTCACAGCAATGTATACCACTAGGTGGTTACCGGATATCACTTGAAATCGTGTGATCACTTTCCAAAGTAAACTATTCGACCCTAATGCCTGGGTATCACGAATATCTACTTGGGATAAGACCAAATGCAGTTATAGAATTAGGCACAATTCTATAACCCTTTTGCTAATAAGTGTTTTGTGTTTTCTATGTCTTTTCATGCATGATCAGATATCCTATTTATAGGATAATACTCTTGGCTAGTTCAATAGAATTATGAGTATTAATCGGCCTATTAATAGCCTTATAATTATCCCCATTATAGCCGTTAGTGGTTACATGACCATTTAAACGTGGTCATTAAGCAGTTGAAACTGCCACTTGAATAGGTCAAACCGCATAAGCAAGATTTCATCAGTACTTTCATAGTTATCGTGGTTACACTGCTCAGTGGAAACACCACTGCTTCAGTGGAAACACTACTTCAGTGTATCACCACTTCAGTGGAAACACCACTTTAGTGGAAACACTGATCCAGTGGAAGTACTGCTTCAGTGGAAACACTGATAATCTGTGGTAACCACAACAAGATTTCTTCACCAAGCACTATCAATACAAACCACTACAAGAGTTAGGGTGTTCATGGACCTTATGGGTGTACACTCCGTACCTCCTAACCCATTACAAGGTGTGAACTATTCCCACAAGTGCACTAAATTTTCCAACAATCCTCCCCAAATTTAGTTCACTTCCTTTGCATGAAAATAAACATCAAGCAAAACATGTGTATAAATGAAAATGTCCTGAGGATTGAATTTCCATCTTAGTAAATTACACGTTTCAAATATTCGAGAATCAGGGTGTTCTAAGAATTGAACCCTTCAACCCATTTGAATACCTGAAGATAAAATACACAAAAGTTTTCAAACACTATCTCCGACACTATACGCCATGTGTCCATATCCAAATTCATAAATGTTGTAAAAGCTAAAGTCCAAAGCTTCCTGAAGCGGCAAAACTTCAACATTTACATAGGTGGTTCCTCCTTAGTCATGCTCCTGCCAAGCACTTTTTCAAAGAAAATTAACCATTAAGAAGTAAAGACTTCATCCTCCTTTCAGCAGGTTTCGAGCACAACCTTGGGATGTAAATAAAACATGTGCTCCAGTCCAATGAATGTTCAGCTTTCCACATTGAACTCAGCTCCCCAAGTTTCCTTAGGAGGGAGTTGGGTGTCCTAGCATTCAGTGACTAAGTTGGACTTAAACCCATCCCTTTATCAGACTTTATAACCAAGTCTCTAGCCAGACCCTTCGTCAAGTGATCCGCTAAGTTCTGTTGAGATCTCACAAACTCTATAGATACCACCCCATTCATGATAAGCTCTCGAATCATGCTATGTCTGACACCTAAGTGTCTAGACTTACCATTGTACATTTGGCTATAAGCCTTAGCCAATGTAGCTGCACTATCACACCGGATAGAAATAGGTGCTATAGGTTTAGGCCACAATGGAATCTCAAAAAGCAAGTTTTTCAACTCATCTTACCAAAGAGTCTAAAGCCACAAATTCAGATTCCATTGTTGAACTGGTGATGCAAGTTTGTTTCTTTGATGCCCAAGAAATTGCACCTCCACCAAGTAGGAATACCCAGCCACTGGTAGACGAATTGTCTTCAGTGTTACTGATCCAACTTGCATCGTGTGTCCTTCCAACACTGATGGGTAACCAGATATGAGATTATAATCCATAGTTCTCTTCAAATACTTCTCAACCCTTTGAACTGCTTGCCAGTGATGAGCACTAGGATTACTAGTATACCCGCTCAATTTTCCCACTGCAAAACCAATATCAGGTCTTGTACAAGTCATGGCATACATCAAGCAGCCAATTACCCTAGAATACTCAAGTTGAGATACAGCCTTGCCATGATTAGGCATCAGCTTCTCACAAGTATCCATAGGTGTACTCACTGGAGTACAATCAAAGTAATTGAATTTCCTCAGTACCTTCTCAATATAATGAGATTGAGAGATATAAATTCTTTACTTTCATGTTTAATCCTTATACCAAGGATAACATCAGCCTCCCCATGTCCTTCATGGAGAACCTTGATGACAAAAATTCCTTTGTCAAGTCAACCTGATTTTGGTCAGTCCCAAAGATCAACATGTCATCAACATATAGACAAATGATGACTCCTTTACCAGATTCATCAAATTTGCTATATACACATTTGTCAGCTTGGTTAAGAACATAACCACTAGACAAAACCACTTCATCAAATTTTTGATGCCATTGCTTAGGTGCCTGCTTAAGTCCATAAAGAGACTTAATTAGTTTACACACCTTGTTTTCATTGCCAGGCATGATGAAGCCCTGAGGTTGGTTCATATAAACCTCCTCATCCAATTCACCATTCAAGAAAGCTGTCTTCACATCCATCTGATGAATAATCAGATTGTGAATAGATGCCATAGCAATCAGCAGTCTTATGGTACTGATACGAGCCACAGGGCATAAGTATCAAAATAGTCTATCCCTGAATTTTGTTTAAAGCCCTGAATAACTAATCTAGCCTTGAACTTTTCAATAGTTCCATCTACCTTCATTTTCTTTTTGAAAATCCATTTGCAACCTAGAGGTTTGCAACCAGGAGGTAGATCAACCAACACCCAAGTGTTGTTCCCCATGATGGAATCCATCTCATCATTGATTGCTTTCCAGAAAGCAATATCCTGGGACTTCATTGCTTCTTCAAATGTCTTGGGATCATCCTCAACAATGAAGCAATAGGAATATTGCTCTGAGACCTCATCCCTTGTTCCTTCAACTAAGTATAGTTGAAACTCAGGTCCAAATGACTTTGGAGTCCTGACCCTTTTGCTCTTCCTGAGCACAGGTTCAGGTTGTTGAACCACAACCTCATCAGGGACCACTGATGTTTCATCATCAGGGACCTCTGATACACCAGTGTCAAGAGTTCCATTAGGAATCCTCTGACTTGGTCTAGGGACTGATGAGAATCTATTCTCATCAAATTCTGCATCCCTTGATTCAATTATTGAGTTAACTGAAACATGTTCATTAGGTTCAATAACATAGAACCTAAAAGCCTTGGAATGCTCAGCATATCCAACAAAGATGCACTCAATGCCTCTTTCACCCAAAGTCCTTTGCTTTGGATCAGGGAGTCTTACAACAGCCCTACAACCCCAGACCCTGAGATAGTTCAGGTTGGGTTTCCTTTTAGTCCAGAGTTCATAAGGGTAACCTTGTTCCTTTTGTTGGGAACCCTATTTAATAAATAGCAAGCAGTTAACATAGCTTCACCCCAGAACCCTTGACTCAGTCCCGAATAGGACAACATGGAATTAACCATCTCCTTCAGCACCCTGTTTTTCCTTTCAAAAATACCATTTTGCTGAGGAGTATAAGGGGCAGTTGTTTCATGGATAATTCCAAAGACTGAAAATACAGAGTATCCATGTACTCACCTCCCCTATCAGTCCTTAATCTTTTGATCAAAGACCCAAGTTGTAATTCAACTTCAGTTTTAAACACTTTGAATTTATCTAATGCTTCATCCTTGGTATGTAACAAATTGACATAACAAAATCTAGAAGCATCATCAATAAACGTCACAAAGTACTTCTTATTCCCAAAGAAGGAGTGGCATGCAAATCACACAGGTCACTGTGAATTAGCTCCAAGACCTTAGTCTCACGACTAACACCCTAAAAGGGTTTCTTGGTTATCTTGGTCAACATGCAAGTTTTACACTTTTCAGTGTCCATGTCAAAAGCTGGGATCAACCTATCCTTAGACATATCTTGTTCTTTTATAGTGTATGGCCAAGTCTTGCATATGGGTAGAATCAGTCTGTTATATGTGGTCACAAAAGCTGAAATAACAATCACATGGTAATATTAAGCCTGAACATTTGATTACATAAATAACCAAAACCAATAAACACACCATTCTTTGAGAGAACAAATTTATCAGACTCAATAACTTGTTTATATCCATGATTATTCAAAACACTACTTGAAACCAAGTTTTTCCATATATCAGGAACATGAATAACATCAAACAAAGTTACAATCTTTCCTGAACTAAACCTAAGATCTACACAACCACGACCATGCACCAAGGCTGTTGACTCATTTCCCATATGAAGAATAGAACCATCATTCAGTGACTCATAAGTCTTGAACCAGCTTCTATCTTTGCACACATGAACTGTTGCACCAGAGTCAACCCACCACGCAACATCATCATCCTGCACATAATGAGATTCAGATACATATGTAACATAATAAATCTGAAAAGACTTATTAACCATATTCTGACCTTTCAGTGAGTTGGAAGAACCACCACTCCCTGAACCATTAGTGCCTGATCCATTGGCTTTACCACCAACATTAACACCCTTGCAGTCCCTTTTAATGTGACCAGTCTTGCCACATTTCCAACAAGTAGGTGTTGCCTTCTTGTTGGGATCTGCCCTTGTGTTGTCATGATATTTGCGTTTGCCTTTGTTGTCATTGTACCTGGTGGAGTTGTTATGCTCCACCATATTGACAACAGATAGTCCAGTAGCATTGCTACTCTTTGGCTTGTCATTATCCTGCACCTTGAGAGATTCCTCAATGCAGATGACTGCCCAACTCAACCCGAGTTAACTCCTCTTTCTTATGTTTCAAGGTATGCTTGAAATCTTTCCAAGAAGGAGGGAGTTTGTCAATGACACATGAGACCTCAATAGCCTCATCCATGTTCATATTGTGTTGTGTAAACCTTCCAAGTATTCCAAGAAGTTCATTGTATTGTTCCATAACTGGTCTTGAATCAGGCATTTTGTAATTTGTGAAATTACTAACAAGGAACTTCTTACTTGATGCATCCTCAACCATATATTTGGCATCCAAGGAATCCCACAGTTCTTTGGAAGATTCAAAGTTCTGATAAATATAAAACAGAGAATCAGACATACCATTGAGAATGCTCTGCATATGTAGTCATCATTCTCCCTTTGCTCCTCTTCCTGATCTGCTCAACTGTAGCATCATCCCCATCATCCGGAATTGGAGTAGTCAGCACATAAACCACACTCATGCTTGACAGCAAGAAGTGCATCTTCTTCTGCCACCTCCTAAAGTCCACCCCTTCAAACTTGTCCAGCTTAGCAAAGTTTGAAGCCATGTGTTTCATTGCAGCAGTTGCCATTGATTATCACAAATAATTTACTTTGATTGTTGTGTGTCCCAAGAGTGTGGTTTGATAATCAACTTCAGCAAAAATGCTCAACTGTTCAGCAGAAACAAAACAAAGGTCAGCAGTAACAGATACCACTAGGTGGTTACCGAATATCACTTGGAATCGTGTGATCACTTTTCAAAGTAAACTATTCGACCCTAATGCCTGAGTATCACGAATATCTACTGATAGACCAAATGCAGTTATAGAATTAGGCACAATTCTATAACCCTTTTGCATAAGTGTTTTGTTTTCTATGTCTTTTCATGCATGATCAGATATCCTATTTATAGGATAATACTCTTGGCTAGTCCAATGGAATTATGAGTATTAATCGCCCATTAATAGCCTCATAATTATCCCCATTATAGCCGTTAGTGGTTACATGACCAATTAAACGTGGTCATTAAGCAGTTGAAACTGCCACTTGAATAGGTCAATACCGTTACAAGCAGTACTTCATCAGTACTTTATAATGCTAAGTGGTTACACTGCTTAGTGGAAACACCATGCTCGTGTAAACACTACTGAAACACCACTCGGAAACACCACTTCAATGGAAACACTGATCCAGTGGAAGTACTGCTTCAGTGGAAACACTGATAATCAGTGGTAACCACAACAGTACTTTCACCAAGCACTATCAATACAAACCACAACAAGAGTCAGGGTGTTCATGGACCTTATGGGTGTACACTCCGTACCTCCTAACCCATTACAAGGTGTGAACTATTCCCACAAGTGCACTAAATTTTCCAACAATACCGGCTCATATAACTTCATTATAATATAATAAACTTATAAAAGTCCGTAATTTTCAAAATAAGCTGAAAAATCCGAAGTTCTGTAATATGAGACGAAACTAAATAAGCTAGGGGCCGTTTGGTTTATTGCTAGGAATCGCAATGAGTATCGGCTTTTGTATGGGGTAGAATGACAATTGATATAAAAAAGTGTATCATTACGATTGTTTATGTTTGGAGGACAATATATGGAATGAAAAAATGTATAGATATTTGAGTTTTGTTGTGGAAAAGAGAGAGGCCCACAGAATGAATTTGATAGACACCTAATAGGTGAGAAATGAATCTATGACTATGATATACCCATTTCATTATCGGACCCACTAAACAAAAACCTTGAATCAGAATGAAATCCATAGATCTTTCTGATAGTGCTATACCAAATGCATCCTAAATCTTTCATATAAAGTCAAACTAGTAAATAGTTAAATAAAATAAAAAAATTATAACGCTAACATTCAAAATGCTCTAACACGAAGCTAACACCTACACTTTGATATGAACATAACCCATTTGCTAAAAAAAATGAAAGAACCTTCCCAAATAGAAGTAATGAACCCTTCCCCAACACAAAACAAAAGGCACCTTCAAACTTTTGGTTATCAATCAAAGAAAAATATCTATTCTTCTATGTGGACCTCTGCCAAAGTTCATAAATGAAGGTCCAGGTAAAGAGACTCAGTTCACTATTTATTTATTTTGCTTGGACCGGTGTTTTGGACCATATTCACAAGTGTATTTTTATTTTCTTTTTTGGACCCAATTCACCTATTTGAACTTCTTCGCCGCTGCATCTCTTTCTGCGAACCCTTGCTATAAATTGCGAACCTCTAATTTTGAACCTCGAAAATAAACCTTTTGTTCTTCTCCATCACCCAAAAACCTTCAAATAAACCCTCATTTCAACTCATAAAGTTGGTAACATATGGAGCATGCATCCATCACGAACTTTGCTTAATACTTAAAAGGGTCATTTGGGCTGCTTAGCTCGTGTTGCTTCCATCCAATAGGGAAGGGAGATGATTTGCACACTCTTAAGAATGATTGAGACACTCAAATTAGATGTGTTTGGATATTTATACCTTCATAGTCATACTTACATTTTCACCCTTGTGAGGGTAAAAATGTCCATACACAACTAATTTGAGTGTCCCGATCATTTTTAGGAGTGTGCAAATCACCTCCCGGATTAGGGAAGTATTTGGGTACAACTAGTTTTGACAACACATGGAGATTGTGGAATACTGAGACGGGTGAAGAGATGCTTTATCAACAAGGTCATAGCCGAGGTGTGTATGGTTTGGCTTTTCACCTTGATGGCCGGCTCACTTGCAGCGGTTGGCTCGTGTGTGGAACCTACGGCTAGGAAGAAGCATTCTTGCTTTGGAAGGTCATGTGAAGCCGGTATCATTTAGCTACAAGAGGTGAAGATAATACTTGTAGAATTTGGGATTTGAGGAAGAAGAAAATTTTGTACAAAATTCCTGCCCATGCAAATCTTATTTCTCAAATTAAATTTGAGCCTCAAAAAGGGATACTTTTTGGTAACTGCTTTTTAAGATATGATTGCTAAGGTATGGTCATCAACACATTTTAAGCCCGTCAAGGTCCTTTCTGGTCACGAATCTACTGTGACACCTGTAGATGTTGCCGTAGATGGACAAAGTATTGCCACTGTTTCTTATGACAGGACAATAGAGATATGGTCAACCAAAAATGTTGTTAGGCAGAACGATATATAGCTAACAGCAAACCAAAGTGATCACTAGGCGAAACACGTAACTCAACCTTTTCCCATCTTCCTTTTGCTTCTTTTGTTCACTCTAAAGTGATTCCAACAATTATAATTGTTTTTAATTTCATCCAGTGAAGAGAAACAAGAACAGCCGGAAAAGGAGGTTCATCTACTCGTAAAAGTAAACATTGCGAGGCCTCCTCGGTTGTCCTTACTGTCGTTAATTTTGTGCTTATTGCAATCTTTGCGCTGACTGTCTTTCTCTTGGCATAGGGCGATACCAAGTCCCGCCATGACCTCACGTTCAAGAATCACTACTCTCACTTATTTGGATACATTGTCTCGATGGTTAGTTTGGTGTATGCCACATTAACTGGAGGATATCTAATGCTGGACTACCTCTTTACCCACAAATAACTGGGATTCCCATATTAAATCAAGTTCCTACGATAATTTACTTTATGGTTCTGATAATCTTCGAGAGTGTGGATGGGTGGTTAGTTTTGTACTTGGGTACTTGGCATGCTTAGTCTCAGTTAGACTCCAAAATGCAGCAACAACAATAGCAGCAAAATTAACATAGGCTAAAAAAATCCGACTCTTCTTCGAGCAACCATAGACTATATTTTATTATGTTTCCACCTTTCTTGTTGGGTCAAAATGGGTAGGTTTTTCAGCACACGTCAAAGTGGGTTAGAGCGACACATAAACACTTGTGTATCTCTCTGCGTACCATATAAACGACGAATATCTAATAATACATTTTAAAACTCTTTTTTGATCCCATCATGCATTAATATGTTTCAAAGTAAATCAAATGAGTGACAGAATGCACACATAAGTGATTATGTCCATAATAATGGTAGTGCATATCCACTCGATCAACAAGCACTACACCAGTTCAAATATTTCTGCAAGTTCATCGGGATAACCACCAACGAAACAAGAGGTGCATGACATACCAGTTTTACTACAACCTATAGCGAAAAAAGCTAATATCAGTCTTGACAAACAAGTCATTTTCCAGAGGGCGATAGTAAGAAAGGTGGAAACATAGACTTCCATTTTGACTTGCCCCTTCCTATATGAGCAATAAAGATTAACAAATTCAGAGGTGATAGTAAGAAAGGTGGAAACATATATTTAATTGACATTTAAAAGCTGACAAAATTCTTTTTCTCAATTATAAAGATTAACAAATTCACGAAATGCTTTGGAATGTACACAGCTCATATTTGTGTCATAAGTTTACTGGTGATTTCCGACTATATTTTCCCGTGTCTTCTAACTAATTTCATTAGCTTTTGGTTTCCATATGTGTTGTTTATTAGTATATCCACCACACTCTAAGTGCGGATGACAATACAATCACCATCCACCAGTATGGTGCTACAACACACAACCACGACTCACTAACCAAACACACAACCACGACTCACTAACCAAACTGTTGTGATACCTAATCTGTTTATTAAATCAGCTATGGTCTAATAGAAAACTCGTTAAAAAAAAAAAAAGATAACTCGTGCTAACAGATGATAGAAAGCATGCAATTCAATCAATAGGATTTCACAATCACGATATTCCAAGATTACAAAAACTCCGAAAATAAGACACCCTTATTAAAAGAAAGTAATAACAACCAATATTACGAGTAATAGGAAACGAACAATAATTTGGAAGTAAATAACAAAGAGCTTACATACCAATTTCAAAGCTGAAACTATGGACGAATGAGAGCCGAAACAGTACAATCACTATTGTAAAGCCAAACATACCTTAGAGAAGGTATATTAAACACAAAATGGGTAACAACTTGCTCGCTAAAGAGACAACGTCTCAATTTTAACTTTCTTAATTTTAGGCACCCTTCCGATAACTTCACAATTCCTGTATTATAATTTCCTATACGAGTAAGAGATAGAGACCGCAAATTCGCACCATACTTCCCGATATATTCCAAACCCACATCCGTCAATCCTTCATGCCAGAGACTGATACCTAGCCTTTCGAGTTTGTTGCAACCAATTAGCATAGCTCTAACCCCATCATCTAGCGGTAAAATTGTTATACCATCTTTCTTCCTCAACCATATACGGAAATCACGCAGATTCTTTAAATGAGTTCCTACACACTCCAGAGCTTCATTTGAAATATCTTCAAGGATAACATCTAAAGACTCCAAATTAGCACATCCCTTTGCCAGAGAAATCAGTCCCACATGGGTCACAAGCCCGTAATGGGTAAGTTTACACAATTTCTTGCAAAACCGACCAATAACTTGCAATCCCCGGTCTCCACATACATCCTCGGTATATAGAATTTCCAAATTGGGACACCTCTTAAACAATAAATGTTGGTTTTATGGATATAAATTAGTAGACGTGAGTTAGGATCGAACTCGAGACTATGGGATTGCACACTTTACGTATGAGAATTTAAAGTTAATAATTAAATATAAATGTTATATTTATTTATTTATTAAACGAAATAACTAACGGACGTTAAGTAATTAATGTAATGGACTAACGGTCGTTAAAGGTATTTGGAAAATGACTTAATTGCAAAGTTTGAAGATTCCGAACCCTTGTTGAGGTGTATAGAACCGATCGGCCTAAGGGATTAGGAAACAATCCAAAACTTGTTCACCAAGCTGCTTGGGTATATAAACAAGGCTAGGGTCTTGTTTTGCACCTATTGTATACACAAGCTAAACCTAAAATTGTTTTGTGTGTTTCTTTGTTCTCCAAAACCGGTCGACACCCTATAGGGTCATCCAAGTCTTTCCACAAAACCAAGTTATTTGTTTGATAAAACTAGCATTACTTTAATTCGGTTTAGTACGTGTGTACAAGAACATAGTAATAACACATTATTGTTATTATCTTGGATTGAATTACAAAACGGTAAGGGGTAATTCATATAATCCTAACTAAATCAAATTAAGGTTCATCCGTTGCTAGTTTGTGGATTTGATTCTTGTTCGGCTAGAATCAACAAAGGTACGCATATTCTTTATGTTAATTAATTATTCGTTAATACATCCTATACGCTTCCGAAATATTACTTTGATGTTTTGGTGATTATTTATTTGAATGTCTTGATATCTAATTCCAACAGTGGCATCATGAGTCATTGGTTTTAATGAGTAATTAATTACATAAACGCGTAATAAAACAAATACTTGTATGTTGTTTGCTATGTTTATCTAGGGTTTATGTTTTATTCATGTTTTGGTCGATTTTTTTTTATTCATGGGGCTTTCCCTAATTTTTTTTAGATCGACACATGTATAAATTTTTAGGTTTTTGAAAATTGTTTGCTAACCTTATTAAAACCTAGAATTAATATTGATTACGTGATTAATTCGTGAATAATTTGTTATGTGTCATGGAATTTTATATGCGATCTTGTGACTTATGTGTATAATTGTTATGATATCCATGATTATACATGATTGTTAGTCATGGATAAGTTGCTATGAAAAATTGTTTAATTGTTATGACATATTTATTTACGATAAATCTTGAATTGGGGAAGACTCCAATTATATATATATTAATGAATCAATTATGTGCAATTTGGTATACTATTAATTACGGGTTTACGCAATCGATTCGTCGATGTATGTGGCTCACTTTCTATCGCCGGAGTGAAAGCCCTAATTAATATATACATTAATTTAACCTAGATATTGATTATTAATAGGATTTTATCAAATAAGTTGCATGTGGCTACTTGTTTACACGTATAAATTGTTTATTATGTGCGCATTGTTTTTTAGTAGTTTATTTTTATTTGTTACTTGTTTGTTTATTATGTTAGACAGTTTTAAGCAAAGGGTAATGTTGAATAGAAAAATAATAATGGACTAAACAATAGCGAAATTTGATTTGTTTTAGAAGAGTTAAGTTTTCAATAGTTTGATTGATTGGTGACTTGGTACAAAATGGTCCTGAACGGCTCACCCATGAGAATGAACTACAAAAGGGGTTTAAAGAAGTAGTCAACTGAATGGATGTCTTAGGTTGTGCTTTAGCGCTGCATCTGCCCCCTG
>OU343221.1:335612660-335725329 GCA_910596185.1 Chrysanthemum makinoi
CATTTTGTTATTGAACGTTGAATTTATTGACCCTTTGATATTGAAACTTTGATATTGAACCTTTGACATTGAACCTTTGCCATTGAATCTGGATATTGGACCTTTGTTCTTTGAAACTTTGATATTGAACCATTGCTATGAACCTCTGAATTATGAACCCTTGATATTGAATCTTTGATTATGAAGACTTATATATTGCTACACTTTGGACCTTTGTTTGACCCTTCAGATTGATACCCGAGCCAAATATTGTTATCCTAGCCATGAAGGTAACATGGTCGTGTCATTGATGCACCAATGGCATGACTCTATTGTGGTTGAACTCTACACCGTCACTATATTGTATTGATTATGCGCGTTTCATTGTTATTGTTATGGCCACTATTGTTCTGCAGAGGCGTATGGATGCATCCTAGATTTGTATTGTATTGGATTGATATTGATATATTGTATTGGTGATGTGGTGTGTGTGTGCAATACACCCCTCACATTCAAGGAGCTAGCTACTCTATTGGTTTGGTATTTCGAGGTCACCCCTCCGAATACAATGGCTACTATTCGATACTGGGCTGTTGATGCCACTATTGATTGTATTGTATTGTATTGTTGGCTCGGGATAGATTTCTGATAACCCTTACACTTTTGATATACTTATATTGTACCTTCTGTATTCCCCAACGCACCATATTCTGTATTAATTGTCCATTACTCAGTACCTGATAACGCTCAAATTGTACATGTTTTTAGTAGCATTATCCGTGCTTTTATGTATGTTATATGGCTATAATCATATGCTTTTGTTGCTTGATTGTACAAAAGTGTGTTTGCAAGTTCATTTGTAGCCAAGTACCGAAAATGGAGAAAAGAGCCAGGAAAAGTAAAATCTGAAGATTTCTCCATATCACGAAGAATTCCGTCAAAAGCATGACTTGTGGGTATATTGAGAAGATAAATTCATCAAGATGGTGGTCAGACTCAAGAATAAAGTTCTCAAGAAAATGAGAAGAAATGAAGAAAACAAGCTTATCGAAGAAATATTGGAAGACTCGTTGTTGGAACACACCTTCACCATTTTGGCCATAAATTTTGCATCACGGACTCCGTTTGACCCCGGTTGACACGGGAAATCTAAGAGAAAAGATCTACAACTTTGGTTGTTTTATGATTTTTTGTCAATTGCTCCAACGATCGGTAGTGCCCCGCAACCGTTTCGGTTGGAGAGTAGTCAAGAGACCGGCTGGAGCCCACCCGATTCGGTTGGGAGGCCTGGTTATGCTATTTCTTCATCACTAAAACTCTAAACTTGTCCCAAACAATTCTAGGTCCCTCCTACATGTATTTTAGGTCCTTCCAAGCTCCTTGGAGGCAAAGTTGAGCATTAAACACCCTAGGGCTTGAGAGTAGTATAAATAGGACTGGTGTGTATGTTTTCATCATCCAACAAAAAATCCCAACTTGAGAGAACTCCTCTGTTAGCCTTAATAGTTTTTATTAGAAGTGATGGTCATTCACACTTAGGAACTTTGTATCGTGTGTTAGATATCGTGATAGAATAGTCAACGGGCTCGGTGGATTGGGCTAAGCTAATGGTTAAATGTTAAGGTATGCTAAGCCGTGTGTATAAGCTTAAGCATCCCAAGCCCAATCCAAGTCCACGAAAAGCCCATAAGAAAGCCTTTAGGGCATCAAGTCCCTTGGACTATAAATACCCCTCAAATGGTCATTTGAGGGGTGTTCTTGAAAGTGTGTGTGTGTGTGTTTTCTTTTGAATATACAACATATTGTGTTTATCTATTCTATCATCATAACATACACGATTTTTATATCATTCAAGTCACCATCTTTCTTTCTTTCTTTAAAGCATAGCGTTTGTGTTTGTGTTGGTTTGTGTGTTAAGCTTGTATTTGTGTTGGGTTTGTGATAAGGTTGATATATCTTAGGTCCTACAATTGGTATCAAAGCCTAACAATGGTTTAGGAGTGTTTTGGTTGAAGTTTTTTTGTAAGGTGTTGCGTAGCTCTCGCTATTCAAAGTTTTTGTCAAGCATAAAGCTTTTATTTTTGCACTTAAATCTTCAAGATTCTTGTGGTTTAAGGTTTATTTAGTGTTAAAGATTTAGTTTTGGCAAAAGTTGAAAGCTTTCACGTGTTTTCTTCATTTTTAAGCTTCGTTTTTGGTTCGGTCATTTCTACTCGTAACTTTTCTAAGCACTTTGGGTGAAAAAGGTCAACATTTTGGGTTATTCGAGTGTTTTTAAGGCTATCACGGGTAAAAGAAATCATTTGAATGTTGGAAATTTCTTCAGAGTAGAAGTCAAAAAGTCAAAACCTAGTTTTCTACTCATAACTTTTGGTGAAGAATCTTAGTGCTATAAGCATTTACTCGATTAGCTTCCCTCACTTGGATAAGTGTGTGGAACACTTCGACTTGTGGATATCCCTTACACTTTGATAGTGTAAAGGATTTTTGGATTCTAAGCGTAAGCCATTCCTCTGCGTAAGCCATTCCTACTTAACGTAAGCTATTCCTACAGCGTAAGCACTCTTGCTTCTGGCGTAAGTTGGGTTCTCGCATAAGAATTTCCTACGCCTAAGGATTCCTCGCCTAAGCATCCTACGCTAGGATTCCCTACGCCTAAGCATCCTACGCATAAGATCCTACGCTTTATAAGCACCGGATCTCGCCTAAGCCTCCTACTAAGTAACTTACGTTTCTCGCCTAAGCTCTTTCTCGCATTTTAAAAGTTTAAAAAAATTCAAAATTTAAATTTTTGAGGAGACTAAGCGTTCAATTTTTATAGCGAGATTCAAATTTTGGTTTTAAGCGTGAAAATTTTGGTCAAAAATTCAAATTTTGGGCCTAAATTCAAATTTTTCGGGTCAAATTTGGCGTCAAAATTGTCATAACTCAAAATTTTCATACGACCTTAGAATTGATTTTTATAGTGAATTTCAAATTTTGGTCGAAAATTTTTTAGAACCAAGGTTCTGATGCGACTTTCAGAATCACCTCAACAGGGCTTAATCTTCATCAACCACAACTCCTTTATCGTTGAATCGATCCTACATCAACTTTATCGGATCATACCTTCATCAATGGCAACTCAACAAGATATTCATGCGGAGTCTTGAAAAAGTCCTCCTATGTTGGAATAAGGTGGTTATCTTCAATGGACAAGTCGAATGCTTCGTTACATCAAGACAAAACCTAATGGAAAATTGATAATCAAATCCATTCAGGATGGACCCTTCATACCTCGACAAGTCAAGACCACGGAAATCCGATGCAACACCTCCCGTCCCACCATTTTTAGTCTTCAAAAAGACGAATACTCGAAGAGGATCGAAACAAGTCGAAGCGAGATGACATGGCAATTCATATTATACAAGCTGGGTTTACCAAGAGACATCTTTCTTCTTTGTAGGCGGTTGTGAAGCTGCTTTCGACATGTGGGAGCGTGTTAGGCGACTTTGTCATGGAGCGTGGGTCAACAAGACCTGAGAGAACAAGTTGCTAACTGCATGGGAGAAGTTTACATCTACTCCGGGAGAATCCATTGAATCCTACTATGGAAGGTTTGTACTTTAATGAATGAGTGATCGAAACAAGTTGACACCGAACTATCGTTCAAAACATCAAGTTCTTGAACAATCTTCGGAAGAATGGGGGCGATATGTCACTATTGTCAACCAAACAAAGACTTACATCGGGTGAACTTTGATCAACTATGAATGATTTTCGAAACAAAACCAAAATGAAGTGAATGAAGTCGGGCAAGAAAGATTAGCAAAGAATCATGATCCATTGGCACTCATTGCAAAGACTCAAACCCGATGAATACACAACAACAAGCTTCATCATCTTCCAACAACAACAACTTGCAGCAATACATCCCTCAACAACAAAACTATCCACCTGAACAACAACATTACGGGGAACAAGGAATCGATCTTGAAATGGAACCCGGGAAGCTTTGTCACAAGCATTTGTATTCTTGGGTAAAGCATTCAGCAGTCGCTATTCCACACCAACTAACAACAACCAAAGGATTTCATCAAACACTCGCATAGCAGGCAAATTACACGGCCGGGTGTGAACATGGGCAATCAAGGTCAAATGGTTGGAGTTATTGGGAATCAGCAAGGATATGCTACTAGATTTCGCATGGGTATCGGCGGTTCGAATCGGGGAGTGTCGGATGGGTGAGAATGTTGGAAATAGAGTAGTGGGTATCGGAATGGGAATGTTTACTTGCGACTCCGGTCGAATTGGGAATTATGGAAATGTGAATGTCGGAGTATCGGGTTAAGTGTTATAAGCTGTCAGGGATTGGGTCACATGGCAAGGAATTGTCCAACTAAGCCGAAAAAGAAGGATCTTGCGTATCTTGAGAAAGTTATTCTGTTGGCACAAAAGGAACAATCGGACTTCAATTGAGTCTTTGAGGAACATGACTTTCATGGCTATTATGGATGATTTGGAAGACCTCGAGGAACTCAATGCAAACTGCATCTTCATGGCAAATCTTGAGGAGACTAAGTGCGACAACGATTACGGCGCACCTCCTGTCTATGGCGCCAGCGATGCTCGAGGTACCAATCATTGATCCTTGATATAACAATGTCATATTTGATGTGTTTACTCATGACGAACAGCGTGCGTGACATCGGCACCTACTTATGATACATACATGGACAATCCGAGTTGTAGCAATACTAACTCTGAGACTCCAAATGTGGATCCTAGTGGAGGCTGTGTGGCACAAAATCTTGAGGCTGATGAGGAAACTTCGGCTTATTTTGAATCATTAATCAACAAGTGTGGCATTGAAATTGAGAAAGTTAAAAGGTCAATGCGATGTTAAGGCGCGAATGCCAAATTGACGTTGAGCTTGAGAGTTACAAGGAGAGCATAAAAGCTTTTGAATTTCAGAAAAACAAAAGAATCGAATTAGAAATTGGTTATCGAAATTTGGTTTCTAAAGAAATAGAATTGCAAATCAAGTATAACACACTTGATGTGAATTCGAACTTGAAAATTAAATCTTTAAACAAGGAAATTTATGATTTAAATAACCAACTTTCAAACAAAAGACATGTTTTCTAATCTTGAAAAAGAGAAGAAGCGAGTTGATTCTGATTTTTCAAAACGAGAAGATTCTCTTCTTGATGAAATTCTTGATAAGAATGAAAAGATAAAAACTTTGGAAAATTTGCTTCTTACAGCGGGTCATTCTGCTCAAACAATCAAGATGCTTTCTAATCAAGTAAATCCGCGTTTTCATACTAATAATAGAATGGCACTTGGTAACGACCCTTCTTCGTTCCTCAAGAAAGCTCGAGAAATCTCGAGAATGTGTTAAACAATGGAAAAGCTTTACATGAACCCATTATTGTTCGTGATTCTCTTGAAGCGTTAGAACTATCTGAGGAGAGTAGATCAAAAATGAAACAAAAGAATCCGGAAATCAAACCAATTGATTATAACAAATGGAACAAAATTAACGGAATTACTTTTGTCAATCAAAAGAAAAGTCAAAGTTCTCCATCACACAAAATGTTTCAAACAAAGAGTCAACACACTGTTTCAAAATCAGTTTCAAAACCGGTCGTTGTCTCAAAATCTCTATCGAACATTGAACAAATGTCTTCAAACAATCCTTTTAACTCAAGTGATGCGAGAAGTATTTTTAGACAATGTGAAAGCTAGAATTGTGGATCTTCAAGACAACTGTAAAACTAAAACCACTATTACACCTAATAAGCGGTTCTCTAGTTTTGACATGAACAAAAGAAAGTTTTTGAAACTCAAATTGCCCCTCGGTGAATGCCATCGGTGCAAGGGTAATTCATTTTGAACAAGCGTTTTTGAAAAAACAGTGACTTTGTCAAGGACCATAAATCCACGGTAAAGCAAGCTAATGTTGTGTTGAACAAATCAAAGTTTTGGAAAATTTAAATGACTCTCTCTTGAAGATGTTACGACTCTTGATATTATGTCCATCATTTTGCAAACATATTACATTGAAGATCATGAAAGACTCGATCGAGACCTCCAAAATTGTTTCAAAATATGAAAAATCACTTGAGAAACTTGAAAAGAAAATGTCTCATATTTTAAACAACTTGATCAAAAGCGAGGAATGCAAGTATGACAAATTGTCATATGGCGTGCCTACAATGACATGGCGAAAAATGATCTTTTGAGGGCTCAATTTGGAATGTCAAAAGGAAAGCGTGGATCTTGTGATTAAAAACCATTGACTGCGGAGAAAGCAAATGTTCCCAAACGGTTTTAAAACCAAAATATACATTTCTATGCCTCCTCCAAAAGTCAATGAGAAAAATGTTTCATCAAAACCGGTCCTCCACTGCCCTACCTAAACAAAATGTTGATAGAGGAAATGCGGTTATCGAGAAACCAAAAGTTTTAGCTCTTGGCCTCTTTAAGATGAGTACCACTAATGCGTCTGCCTCCACATCTAAAACATATGGAACAAGCGACATAAGTTTAGAAAAGCACTCTAAAGAGACTAGGAAAGCTGAAACCACTTCTCTAGATAAGAATGTGAATCCTAATGAGTGTGCCTTACCTTCTACAGGACTAGGAAGCACCTCTAGGAGCAGCAGACTAAAGCCTAAGAGCAATACAAGGAACAATAGAGTCTCGCCTACCTCTAAGAGTAGTAGCTTGAATAAAGAGAAGAAAGTAGAAGAACACCCTAGGAATTTACCACTTTGTAATAAGAAAGACATTTCATCTGAATGTAATGAACCCATGAAATCTGCTAAGTTTAATGAATCTGTTGAATCTGTTTGTTTAACTTGCAAGAAATCTTTAAGTAATGTTCATGATGATTGTGTTTCTAAGAATGAGATTGTTAAGCCTGTTAAGAAGAATGTTCCCAAAAGAACTTATGCTAAACGAATAGGAAGACTAGTTGCAAGACTTAGGCTTTACACTACTGATAGGGAGCATAATGTTTACTTTAGGGATGACATTTGGAAACCACAGGTAGAACTTTCACACTCGAGAATGGTAAGAATGAGTGATGCACTGTCTTACAATAGATGACTTCTTTGAGTGTGATCAGGATTTTACCTCTAACCCAAAGGAACCAAAATCAAAGCGGTTTCCAAAATCTTCTTCGTGATTGGCGGGTTATCGAAATATGTCTTTGGATCGTCGATTTCGGGTTGCTCCAAGCACATGACCAGGAATCTGAAGGCTGGCGATCAATTTAGATGCGGAAATTCATGGGAACCGTCGTTTGGAAATGATCATGTACCAGCTATCATGGGTTATGGAGATCTACCTTTTGGAAATTATTTGATCACTCGGGTTTACTATGTCGAAGGGTTGGGACACAATTTGTTTTGGTCGGGCGAGTTACGTGATGCAGATTTAGAGGTTGCTTTTAGGAAAAATGCTTGCCGTTAGAAACTTGGATGGCGATCTCTTAACGGGAATCGTGATACATACTTGTATGCTATCGACATCAATCAAATGGCCTCTTCATCACCAATATGTCTTATGACACGAGCATCGGAACAGTCACGGTTGTGGCGCGACGGTTATCCCATCTCAATTTCGACACCATCAACAAAATTGCCAAAGACAACATCGTCAGCGGACTTCCAAAGTTCAAATACACCAAGGATCACTTATGTCCATCATGCGAACAAGGAAAAAGCAAAAGAGCATCATATAAACCCAAATCCGTACCTAGTTAGGAAGCAAGGTTGCATATGTTGCACATGGACTTATGTGGCCCAATGAGAGTTGAAAGCATTAATGGGAAAAAGTATATTCTTGTTATCGTCGATGATTATTCGAGATATACATGGGTTAAGTTTACGAGATCAAAAGGCGAAGCACCGAGGCATCATCATCACCTTTACGAAGCGTATTCAAGTACTTCTTCAAACTCCGATGGGGTTGTAAGAAGGAACAACGACACGAAATTCACTAATCGAGGAGTTAAGAGCTTATTTTGAAGATGTTGGAATCACTCATGGACATCGGTTGTTAGAACTCCACGTGAGAATGGGGTAGTTGAAAGAAGAAATAGAACTCTTGTGGAAGGCTTTCGCACAATGCTAATCTATTCTTGTGCACCGTTATTTCTATGGGCGTCTTTGTTACCCTTTGCTTGTTTCACTCATAACCGATCCCTCATCCATCCAAGATTCAATAAAACCCCATATGAGCTTGTGAACAACGAGAAAACGGATATCTCTTACTATCACGTATTTGGCGCTTTGTGCTATCCTACGAATGACAGAGAAGATCTTGGAAGCGAAAGCAAAAGGTGATATTGGAATCTTCATTGGATATTGAGATAACTTCGAGGGCATTGGGGTGTATAACAGGAGAACTAGGAGGATCATGGAGATGATGAATGTGAAGTTTGACGAACTTTCACAAACTTACGAGAGACTTCGCTCTAGAACCCGCACTAAACCGGCGGACTTACGGACACATCGGTTCAGGACTCATACCTCAAAGAGCTCAATCAACTTCGTTTGACAATCCTAAAGAACAAGAATGGGAGAATTTCTTGGAGTTAATGTTCGATGAATACTATGGTGGAACTTCGACAAATGCATCAAACCATCATTCCATTTGCACCGCTCAAAATCATCCTCCACCACCAGCGAAGATGCATCTACAACAGTCGAAACCAATGCACCAACTCCATCTACATCATCTACATCTACTACGGTTATTGCACCCGTTCTACCGGCGGTTGATGAGCAAAACCAAAACCAAAGCGATGAAGCGTTAGATGAAGACTTATTTGAAAACCGTTTGCTACGAATGGTGAATCTTCTTCAAGCTTACGAGAACCATCTAACTTCGCATCGTTATAACCAGCGGTATCCTTCTACTCTGAAGTGGACTAAAGACCATCCGATTGAACAAGTTATTGGTGAACCTTCAAGGCCAATTGAGCGAGGCGTCAACTTGCCACGATTGCGACTTATGCATTTACCTTTGCTCAATTAGCAATATAGAGCCAAAGAACATTGTGAGGCAATGGCGAGTCCGCATGGATAGAAGCAATGCGGGAGGAACTTCTCCAATACCGTCTACATGACTCTTGGGAAATGGTTCCAAGACCCATTGACGTTAGCGTCATTGATCTTAAATGGTTATGGAAGAACAAGCGGGATGAAGAAATGACGTAATTACAACAAAGCTCGTCTTGTGGCCAAAGGATCTGAGACAAGAGGAAGGGATAGACTTTGAAGAGTCATTCCAGCGGTAGCTAGACTAGAAGCGGTCGGGATTTTCTTAGCCTATGCAGCTCACAAAAACATCACGGTTTATCGGATGGACATTAAGACCGCGTTCTTGAATGGAACTCACGAAAGAAGAAGTGTCGTGAGTCGGCGAAGGCTTCATAGACATGGAACATCCGGACTACGTCTACAAACTCAAAAAGGCAATCTATGGATTGAAACAAGCTCAGGCGTGGTATAATGACTGTCCTCTTTCCTAATCCAAAACAATTTCACCAAAGGAACAGTTGATCCTACCTTGTTTACACAAAAATGCAAAACGACATTTTGATTGTTCAGATTTATGTGGGCGACATCATCTTTGGGTCCACTAATCCGAATCTTTCAAAACATTTTGAAAATCTCATGAAAAGCAAATTTGAAATGTCCATGATGGGGAACTAAAATTCTTTCTTGGTTTACAAATACATCAATCCCCTCGTGGAATTTTTATAAATCAAGCTAAATACACAAGCGAGATTTTGAAAAATCATGGTATGGATAATTGTGACTCGGTCAGAACACCAATGGTAACTTCACCAAAAATTGGAGCAGATTTGTTTGGGAAACCTATTGATCCGAAGAAATATCGGAGCATGATTGGTTCTCTCATGTATCTTCTTTGCTAGTCGACCGGATATTCATTTCTTTGTTTGCTTATTAGCACGGTTTGAGGCAAAGCCTACGGCTGCACCTCAAAGAGGTTAAGCGGATCTTCGGTACACGAAGACATCCATTCACATGGGACTTTGGTATCCGAAGGAATCTGGGTTTGATCTAATAGCCTTTTGGATCACGGACCACGCGGTGATCAAGTTCTGACAAAAAGTACATCACGGAGGAGCACAATTTTGGGTGAAAAGTTAGTAAGGCGGTCTTCAAAGAAACAAGATTGCCTTGCACTTTCAACGGAAGCTGAGTATGTGTATCTATCTGCGTGTTGTGCTCAAGTTCTATGGATGAGAACACAACTCACAGATTATGGCTTTACTTTCGATAAAATACCTATGTATTGTGACTCGAAAAGTGCCATAGCCATATCATGCAATCCTGTTCATCACTCAAAGACTAAGCATATCCGTGTCTGCTACCACTTCATCAAAAGTGCGTCGAAAATGGTGCTGTTGAATTATTCTTCATGAAGGCAGATTACCAACTCGCCGATCTATTAACTAAAGCCCTTCCAAAAGAAAGGTTTGAGTATTTAGTTCGACGAATTGGAATCGAAGCCTAACCCACGAGGAGTTAGAGCGTCTTCTCGATTTCTTCTTGAAAATGATTTTCCAAAAGCTTACATTTGTAAATATTTTTTTGAAAAACAAAATACAAAATTTGAAAAACCAACAAAAGCAAAATATAAAAATATAAAACTTTCAAAAATACAAAAACAATATAAAATCAAAAATCCAAAAATATTCTTCTCACGACATGTCTCTCGTATAATCGATATTACATGCGTTTCTAGAAATGTCATTCAACAATGATCGGGTATGTCGGATGCTTGGCGAGAGTTCTTTAAATGATTTCTAAAACATGTCGTTTCTCAAAATTTCTTCAAATAATGGCTTTCGTATACATGATCTGAAACCGGACTAAAATGATGACTTTTGATTATTTTCAAATCAAAACTTCGTGTTTTCAAAGAAATATGTAGTGTCTTGAAAAGATACTACATTTAAAAATGGTGAGAAATCATCATCATCTTGAGCACCTTTTCAAGATTGTTCAAAAGATTTTTCAAAATCTTTCAAAATACTTTGTGCTCAAGATAACTCCCTCTCAAACCCTTTAATTGATTATGCTTTATTAAAGGGAGAGTATAAAACAAAATGTTCCAAATTCATGCTTAAATCAAATCCGTTTGTCTCCCAAAAAGATTCTAAAATGTTTTTTAATCCGTTGATATAAAAAATATCACGAATATGCTATTTTTGAGGGAGAAGCGTGATTAAAATGTGATCAAAATGTTTAATGATCGGTGTTTGAATCTCACAATGAGCTCGACTTAGACGGAACCAATGAATTGACGAGCAATCATGTACCATCTCGAGAAACTTTCTATGGACTTGACCGGGGCTTTTCAAGGGTAATAATTTCAAGCTAGTTCTCTAGTGATGTAAGCGTGTCTCGAATCGGTCTAGTTCATTTAAAGTCGATCAATTCAAAAGTGCAAACTCTACCCTCTATGTGCAGATTTCTGTCAAAACTTATAAGCACATGTGAAGGGGGTGTTTACGAAAATATAAAACTCTCAGAGTGTCTCAAACATGTTTTCTATCATAAACACTCTGAGAGATTTTCAAGAAAAATGGTTTTATGGCAACAATAGGGCGATCATGGAGTTATAAGGTGACTAAGGATAGGAAATCCGTCCTATGATCCGCCAGAGCGGGAGGGATCTACCCAAGGACATCACCAATAGTTAGTATTAGAAGTCCTTAGGTATGATTGAAAAAAGGAGTAATGTGAGAAAGGAGAAAGAAGGGGTTGAAGAATTAAAAGAAATGTAATGAAAGGGTGAAAAGAAATAGCCCTCCATATTCAACCTTAGAGGCGAAACCGGGTTCAATACATATACTCTTGGTTGTCACTAGATGACACTGGTATTGAAGACAAAGGCGTCATGGACCCAGTGGCGCTTGCACTAAACCTTCTAGCAACTCAATTCCTCTTAAAAGGATTTGTTTCATTCTCACTGGGAACCCTACATAATCTATCGACCTTCTCTTAGAGATCGTTGGTATTGAAGAAGGAGACCCTCTCCCTAGTCTCCGCTTAGGAAAACCAAAATGCACTAATTGAGTCTAGAGCCACGAGATTCATCAAAAGATCTCATAGGAACACTTGACATGACATCGCTTGTTGTTCATCATTAAGGACACAAGTGATATATTATAGAGTCCTACACAGATCTTAGCAATTTGCCAGAACATTTATGAGAAGTTTCACATCTGTGATCTTGAGTGATTGAATGGAAACTCTGCCGGGGTCAACATCAAGCCCACAGCGGTCGCTCGGTAACTCCTCGTGGATTACGCTTAGTGTGTCTCAAACGGTCTCGATCGTGGGGTGATGCTTGTGTACCTCGGCGACTCATCGAACTGTAGATGTACTTGGTATATCGCGTTATCTCACTTGTGGGACTCCAGGTTCGGAGCGGCCTTTGTGAGAACTAGAGACGTGTTTTCACACTATGCTGTTAACACCCTCGAAATTCAAACTTGTAAGTGCGGGAATCCGCTTATTACTAACATGTTTTATGTTTTCTTCTTATGGAAGCCTCGGGCGGATGGATCGTGCAGTCTCGCCACATGCTCATACCAACAACACATGAAAGTTCTCATCATAATCAAAGGAGATGATTCTTCGTCAATGTCAAAGAATCTACAAAGTTTAAAGACTCGAGAACTACATCATTGGTAACCAAAAGACAAATAGAAGTGTGAGCATGGTGGAGAAAGGAGAGGAGACACCTAACCAACGAAGTTGACAACGGCAAACAACCACATTATCTGATCACAAAGCATGAAGGAACAAAGAATCAAGACTATTCAATATCTACACACAAAGTCCTAGCTCAAGAAAAGTAAAGACCTAATCAAGTGGAGCATCATTTGAATGACCACCCCTTAGGGGAGATTGTTAGCCTTAATAGTTTTTATTAGAAGTGATGGTCATTCACATTTAGGAACTTTGTATCGTGTGTTAGATATCGTGATAGAATAGTCAACGGGCTCGTGGATTGGGCTAAGCTAATTGGTTAAATGTTAAGGTATGCTAAGCCGTGTATAAGCTTAAGCATCCCAAGCCCAATCCAAGTCCACGAAAAGCCCAAGCAAAGCCTTTAGGGCATCAAGTCCCTTGGACTATAAATACCCCTCAAATGGTCATTTGAGGGGTGTGCTTGAAAGTGTGTGTGTGTGTGTTTTTCTTTATTGAATATACAACATCTTGTGTTTATATCTTATCATCACATACACGATTTTTATATCATTCAAGTCACCATCTTTCTTTTCCTTACTTCTTAAGCATAACGTTTGTGTTTGTGTTGTTTGTGTTAACGTGGTTATACTTGTGTTGGGTTTGCTTGGTAAAGTGATAAGGTTGATAGATATAAGGTCCTACATCCTCTCACACCTCTCCTACCACCACTACTCTCTCTTTAAGCCTAAAATTCGTCCATAAAGTTCCAGGAAACTTTGGAGGTCCAAGAAGTCATCATTTGGAGGTTAAAACATAAAAAGTCATCACCAATACTTGAGGCATCATTACTTCATCATTTGTAATCTCATTTCAATCATTGTAAGACTCTTAATCATGTTTTATAATGTTAACATGTTTTAATTCAATTTCAAGTTGATTCTAAGATCCAATTGTGCTTAAGTTTCATAGTGGCATTTGCTAATCAAGTTTGACTAGTTGATAGTAATCGTAGAGGTCGAAAGAAATTATTGTTATTCAACTAGTTATAATCATTTTGTCTATGGATGATTGTTTTTACCCATTATTCTTGGTTAAACAAAGGAACTAAAGTGTGGTTGTAATAAGAACACTTTTTTATTATCAAGTTGGATTGATTGAAAACATCTAAAAGGTCTTAACCTTTTGTCTATAATCGGTTACCTTTTGTATTGACCATTTCTTAAGCAAATTTGATAAGACAAACGGATGTTTTTGTGTTTAAGTTTATGAAAGTAAACTTATGAAACTTGAATTGATCTTGAATTGATTGGTTAAACATGTTTAGAAGAGGTTAACACAATCATACTAATCAAGGATAAGAAACTAGTTTAAGCAAGTGTAGTTTTAATCTTATTGAACTCTCTTAATCATTATTTTCGTGTTACTTGTTGCTTATATGGTATTTTGGGACGTGACAACCATTTACCACTTTCGTGTTAATTGCTATTACATAGATTCTTCACAATTGAAAGCACCCAAATCCTAGTTAACGACCTCGGCTTACCAACCAAAACTAACTACATACGAAAGGGTCATACTATCCCGTGTGTTCTTAGCTTAATTCGGTAATCTTTATTATAAATTTAAAACTAGTAGTCGCGAGACACATCAGTACCCTTATGTGACTCACTCTACTACCATGATATATTATCCATTGCATTGATCTGTCATACTCTTATTCCGTCACTTTAGACTATCATTCCATTCACGTATCGGGTTATTATATGATTATTGAAATTGATTATGCTATTCATGTTTTATGTGGCTACCGTTTACCCTGCTACGATATGATTAATATGCGATTATATGATTCACCTGTTGTCATCTGACTATATGTTATCCTACTGTTATGTAACCCTTTGATTTTTCTGGTGACCATGTTAGTGTGTAATCGATTGTTTTATCTGTTTATCATGTATACTTTCGTTCAGTTAATCTCGTGGACTATGATTATCCGCTAGTATCTTTATCTGCTAATTGTTGACCTGCCAGATTCACACTCTTGCTTATACCACTGTTTGATGATGTAAATGTTTCAGCCTATGTTATCCGTCTAGTTAATGTGTTTTGTTGCCCTATTATGCCCTTAATTCATTCAATTATAACGTTCATGCTGTATTCCTACTTGATACGTGTGGCTACCATGTTTTGACTGGTGATAGTATTTCCACTGTTATAATACTTGTTATGTTATTAACTGTGAGTTACTTGACTTATTTGATTGCCATGCTCACTCATTAATTAATTGCTTCCGCTTGCTTTTAGATTTCTGTTCGGCTTATTTGTATTCTGATTTCCCGACTAATTGTATGCCTGATTATTTAGATGTGCTTATGTATACGTCATCGATGCTTTGCTTTGCTTCGTTCTCCTTGTTATCTGTTCTTTTTGGATATCTGTATAATTGTGTTATGCAGGATCCTCATTGACTCATTGTTCCCATTTTGTTACGACCTTGTTATCAGCTTCCTTGTTTCATTTTGCATTTATGATTTTGTTTAGCTTTCATTTGTTATATTCGTTCACTGGTCTTTTTAAGCTCAACCGCATTTCTTTTCCTGCGGTTGGTTTTAGGTTGGAAGATGGGCTTTGATGGGCTGAGAGTTGGATTATTTGAGTGGACCGAACCTAGTTACCTTATTATTTTTGGACTTATTTTGAAGAGCCATTGTTTTGATTTTCATTTCATTTTGATATTTTGGATTTTGTAATCTTCTTTGTAAGTCATTCGTTTATATGACTTGGTATTTCATTTTGTAAGGTTTCTGTTTGCAAAATTTTAGTTGTATGTTCTGATATTACAACAGAATGTAATACTTCTACCCTTGCCATAATTGTAACACTCCAACCCGGCAAGGGTAGAAGTATTACATTCTGGTATCATATCAGAACATACAACTAGAATTTTGCAAACAAAAACCTTACAAAATGAAATACCAAGTCATATAAACGAATGACTTACAAAGAAGATTACAAAATCCAAAATATCAAAATGAAATGAAAAACAAACAATGGCTCTTCAAACAAGTCCCAAAGATAATAAGGTAACGGCTAGAATTCGATCCACTCAAATAATCCAACTCTCAGGCCCATCAAGCCCATTCCAACCTAAAACCGCGAGCGAAAAAAATGCGGCTGACCTTAAAAAGCCCAGTGAACAAATATAACAAATAGAAAGCTAAATGAAATCAGAGATACAAAATGAAACAAGGAAGCCGATAACAAGGATGCAATGAAATGGAAACGATGAGTCAATGAGGAACCTGCAGAATGTAATAGTAACAGATATCCAGAAGAAACAGATAATAGAGGAGAACAAAGCACATAACACATCGATGACATATACATAAGCACGTCCAAATAACCAGGCATACAGTTAATCACGAAATCAGAATACATATAAGTCAAACGGAAATCTAAAAGCTAGCGGAAACAACTAATTAGAAAGTGAGCATAGAAATCACACAAGTCAGGTAACCCATAGTTAATGATATAACAAGTACCATAAACAGCGGAAGTACTAACAACAGTAAAAACATGGTAGCCACATGTATCAGGTAGGAATACATAACCACATCATAACTGAATGGATTATCTAAACAATGTCCTAGCATGGCAACTAAACAAGTTAACTAGACCAATAACATAGGCTGAACCATTTACATCACCAAACAGTTGCATAAGCAAGAGTGTAAATATGGCAGGTCAACAATTAGCAGATACAGATGCTAACGAGTAATCATAGGCCCGCGAGATATTAACGGCGAAGTATACATGATAAACATATTAAACAATCGATTACACCGGCAGCATGGTCACCGACAAATCAAGGGTCACATAACGATAAATAACATATAGTGGATGACAACATGTGAATCATACAATCGCATATTAATCATATCGTAAATTGCGGTATACGACAGTCAATAAAACATGAATAGCATAATCAAATTCATAATCATATAATAACCCTTATGCGTGAATGGAATGATAGTGAAGTAACGGAATAAGAGTATGTCGAATCAATGAAATGGAATATAGCATGGTAGTAGAGTGAGTCACATAAGTGTACTGTAATGGAACAATTAATACAAAATACGGTGCGTTGGGGAATACTGAGAGGTACAATAGAGGTATATCAAAAGTGTAAGGGTTGTCAGAAATCTATCCCGAGCCAAAAATACAATACAGTAACATCAATAGTGGCAATAGCAGCCCAGTATCCAATAGTAGCCATTGTATTCGGAGGGGTGACCTTGAAATACCAAACCAATAGGAGGGGAGACCTCAGTAACCAATGGAGTAGCTAGCTCCCAGAATGTGAGGGGTGTATTGCACACACGCACCACATCACCAATACAATATATCAATATCAATCCAATACAATACAAATCTAGTGGCCATAACAATTACAATGAAGCGCGCATAATCAATACAATATAGGGACGGTGTGGAGCATCACTCAACCACACTAGAGTCATGCCATTGGTGCATCAACGAAACGGCCATGTTACCTTCATGGCTAGGATAACATATTTGGCTCGGGTATCAATCTGAAGGGTCAAACAAAGGTCCAAAGTGTAGCAATATATAAGTCTTCATAATCAGAGGTTCAATATCAATAGTTCACAATTCAAAGGTTCATAGCAATGGTTCAATATCAAAGGTTCATAACATAAGTTCATAATCAGAAGGTCCGTATCACAAGTTCAATATCAGAGGGTCAATAATAAAGGGATCATGGAAATGGAATATCATAAGCGAAACAAATTTAAAGGATCACAAGTCATGAGAAACCCCTACTGAAAAGGGATAAAATATATGTATCTCAAACCGTAAAGCAAATCGCCCGAAATACACAAGGGAAACAAAAGCTACTCCTTCCTCCGAGAATCTACACGAATAATGGTCGCTTAATAATTAGGAAGCTATTACATAGTTTTAGGGTTCATCGTTATTCATATTTCATAATTAAAGTTTCTTTCCATTTTTAGTAACTTTCCAATTTTAGTACTAAGGATGCCGAATTAGTAGATTTAGTTTTACAAATGCTAATTAGATAAATTATAGTCTAACAAAATTAATTATCATGGTCCAGGGTTTAAAATATAAATAATTCAAACTTAGGGTTTAAAGTGTAACTTATCAAAGTTTAGGGTTTATTGCGACAAGTAATTAAACCTAAGGACTTAATATTATCAATATGATAGTTTAAGGTTTTAATATGCCAATTCATAATTCCAAGGTTTGCATGTGACATACCCTAAAGATGAGGGTTAAAAGTGAAATATCTTAAATATAACATATGGTTTCAATGCTACTGAATTGAATAAAACGTTTCCATCTTCATGTTCGGTCCAAGTTCATGCTCGATCGCGGTCCTTAATATTAATATTTACGGCTAAGTAAACGTGCCAAAGGGCTAACCCCCGACTCATCTTCCCGACACACTTTCAAAATTACAAAACGGTTTACTCATTTTCCCCGCGATCGCCCTTAAACATGGCCCTTAAGACACCTTACATACATGTACTATGCTCAACTTAAAATTCTTTTACTGGTTTAAGATTACATGCCTAAAGCATGCAAATCGGATTCAAAACTTGAACATGAAATCACATTTATATTCTAGTATACGCATGCAACACACTCGAACACACACTGATAAAATTCAACTTGATAACTTACACAACCACAAACCTTATTTGACCCATGTAATGCATGCGACACCAGTATGACCTGACTCACACAAAAACCCACACAAACACCAGTAGCAACAAAGCCTCATGACACCAAGTACTTACGCATACCATACTGAGAATAGCAAGGCAGTCAAGCAAACTGACCCCCACATAAAATCATGGCCATCTTTCATTTGTTATCCCATGTAGTCATTACATGATTTAGTGTAAAGTCTAACGTGTACATGCATCCCCTTTTTTTTCAATATGTTATGTAGCATGAGTATGATTGTAAGTACCATTTATCATATTATTTCATGTAGTCAATATTTACGTATCAATCATGTGACAAAAGTTGTGATTTCATGAGTTAGTCCTATGGTTTCATGCGCCAACAGAAAGGAGTCCACAAAGCATTTTATGTGACCATTTAGTTTATCATGAATGTTACTCGAATTCCCTATTTCATGCATGCATTCGAGTGAAAAAAAAATAAACAATCAAAGAGAGGATTACATGAGGTCGAATACATTACCCTCGAAGCCTGATTACAAGAACGAGATACGGACTAAAAGGATTTGGAAAGGTTCGAATGAAAACACCAACAGTAGCAGCCTTCAAGACCCTCGAACACGAGACCCCTTCCCACGAATGGAATCCAGTTACACACCCTCGATCACAGGCCTTACCACCCACGAACGAATCTCCCTTTGACCTCCTTTTTGATCGACAGAAAGTGAAAAAAGAATGGTAGCCGTCACTTTTGAAACTAGGGTTTAGGTATGAGCATTATTTGTGTGATACGTAAAAAAAATAAAAGGGAAGGGAATGATTATATGTGGGTTTCGGATTGCTGGAACAAGGAAAGAACAAAGGGCCAAGCCCAAGTCCAATTTTAAATTACAAGTTAGATGGGCTTTTAGTTTAGTTAATATTGTTAGCAATTTCGGCCCATGCAAAGCATTACAAAACGTGTGATGAAATTTTTAGATGCAAGTGCAAATCGATCTCGTATTTTAGGTTCTTCAATTATTTATAAGTTAGATTAAAATTACTTTTAATGAGAATTGACATATTTTACGTATTTTATAAGTTTTAAATTAAAGGGGCAAAATAGTCTTTTTTACGCGTTTTAGATTTTAGGGTTTTACAAAGCCGGTATCATTTAGCTACAAGAGGTGAAGATAATACTTGTAGAATTTGGGATTTGAGGAAGAAGAAAAGTTTGTACAAAATTCCTGCCCATGCAAATCTTATTTCTCAAATTAAATTTGAGCCTCAAAAAGGGATACTTTTTGGTAATTGCTTTTTAAGATACTAGGCGAGTACCCGTGCCTAGCGGCATCGGTTTCTAGCGACAAACAATTAACGATATGCAATATTGTGGTTTTGAAGGCGGTTGCTAGGCGAGTACCGTGCATAGCAGCGAAATTCCTAACGGCATATAATTACGATTTTTGATATTGTGGTGAGTGTTTTGTGTAGCGTTCAAAATAGAACATGAACCGATCCAAATGTAATTGCAAGCGGTTGTACTATACGATAACTAAAGTCTAGAAAAAAAAATCTTAACATCTATCAAACAACATATAAAAGCGTTTAGAAGCTGAAAGTAAACATTACATCGGTTTTGAGATAAAACTAACAACACCGTTACTCGTCACGTAAAACTTCTTGATACACAACATTTGAAGTGTAGATTCTGCTTCTACCAGAACTCTTTGGCTGGTTTAATGCGACGTAAATTATTATTACATTAGAATCCATAAATATTAATACATAACGATACAATCAAAAACGGCAGAGCTAATGTTACAAAGACCACCAAGTAGGGAAGGGAATCATTGAACGGTTGACCCACTAAGCTAACGAAAAACAACACTACGCCTATGAGAGCGAGAATCATGAATGGAAGCAGTATCTTGATTATTCTGTATAACAAATATAAATCAGTTATTAAGCATGCTGAATGAAATACCAAATACATAACTCTATATATAAGAATCTTGAAAAATCTATAAACAATATTAAACGCTTCCTTTTTATAACAAAAAGTGGGCTTCAACCCGTTAGTAAAACTATAAAACGTGCCTCGGCCCAGATTACATAAACAAACACACCATTAAACGTATTGAGTTTCAACCCAACAGCCAACACAAGACCACAACTCAATAAAAAAGTAGTTCTTTGTTCAAGCACCTGTCGCATGCTCAATCAAAGGAATCATTTTTATTAATAAATCTGATAGTGACTTTGGTTCACAAAATGGTCCACTTATTGTATTATTATCAACCCTTATTTTGTTGATTTCTATATATCACTACACAAGAACGTTTTTTATTGATTGATATCTAATCAAACATACTTTAAAAAGTAATTTATTACGATCGTTTAGATCATAAGAAAGAAACATTTATAAAACAAGATTAAAAAACAAGAAATAAATAAAAGAGATGAGAGAGTAGTGAGAGGATTTTTCAACTATGTTGAACTACAAATATGAAGTCTCAATCTTTAATAATGTAATGGTGCAGTTTTCACTTGTAGGCTTTGTTCATTGTTGACCATTTTTCAAGATTCAATCTTTAATAATGGAATGGACAACAGAGTATGGGTTTTAACTTAGAAAGTACAATAGGGAGACAAGACATAGCACACCAAGTATGGCAAGAGTAAAATAGTACAGAGTATGGGTTTTAATTAATATGGCATGACACCATTATACTGAAACTCGTTTGAATATATGCATGGCTTAAGCTAGAATCAAACCTTATTATGTAGTAGAGATAGACAAGTTGGAAATATAGAAAAGTTGGGTAATATTTCATTTTTCTATGTGTCAAAGCTAATGGCATCGGAGTATCAAAATGAATTTCCACGGTGAATTTCACTTTTACTTTGCAGTTTGCTTTTTGTCGTTTTGAATCTTTGACAGCTACTTGTACTATTTTGATCATGTTACTCTTTCGTCATTAAGTTGTTAATATATGTATGGTAATATGGTCAAAATGCTTTTTTTGAGAATTCAAAATTCAAATTCAATGATATATTTAAGGTATATGGTCCCATTGAAACACCAAAAAGTTGTCGGCCACCATAAAGCGAATTTATAGAAAGTACTACAATTATTATTTACGAAACTCGCATTTTTTAGTAATTTATAAAGTATTTTGATATAATATTTCGAAAAAATAAGACTACTCAGGAACGAAAAGTGATATATATGGTGTCCAAAGTCTTCTCTTCCCAAATCAAAAAAATATTCCTTCTTACCAGACAAGATTGGGACATGAAATAAAACCATATCTTTACCAAATCAATTCTCAATTATTTATTTCCCCGAAACTTTAAAATCCATTGTTGAGTTGTTTCCACCCATCTTTTTTCTTTTTTGTTTATTCAATCCATATATATTGTCAACTAAATCTTTTTAAGAAAAAAAAAAAAAATAAGTAATCTTTTTCCAACAAAATTTACCAAAGTATAAACATGGATAATTCATATTGTGAAGTATGAAGGAGACTTGCACAAGGGTTTATAGCATCAATAATCAAAATAAAAATTTCTGTTGATATATATATAATCAAAAAAAACAAATCTTTTGCCTTGGCTACAAAATCTTGTATTCTGCATAACCCATTTTCAAAAATAAACCCATTATGCAGATCAGATTTCAGTTCAAATCATACACTTACAAATTACCAATAAACTTACACATGGCCAAGAAACATAAAAATGAAAAATATATTTACCGGCGACAACATCGTGCTCCGGAGGCGGCAGCGGCAAGAATTACGGCAAGGGAAATCGATTCCGACGACATTGGTGGCAACAACCGCAAACCTAAAAAATATAAAAATGTTATAAAACTCCAAACAAACATATTTTTTTTTAATGTTAACTATACAGATCTATAAAAATAAATCTTCAAAACATGAAATACATATAAATCTAACAAAACAAACTACAAAAAACCTCAAAAATCAGCTGGTGGTGGTCCGCTCATGGTGGGTTGGTGGTGGTCGGCTCGTGGTCGGATGGTGAGGGTACGTTATCTGACGGCGGTTGGGAGGATTCCGTCGGTGTGGCAGATCTACAAAGATTTCTAGTCAAAATCACCTTCAAAACTTACAAAATAAATAGATCTATCTATAAAGAATATGATTTATAAAAAAAACACATTCGAAACTTTAAATAATAAATGTAGATCTTAGAGTGAAGCTTTAACATGTCACTTTTCATTATAAATTGTAATTAAAAAATGTCAAGATACAAGCAACATTTGTCTCAACAAATTTTAACGAAGAGTCAAGGCTAACTTACTTCTACTGCATCAGTACCCTTGTCCATAAGATCGAGCTTTGTCAAAACACCAAGAGTCATCTCCCCTGTGCATTTTACATTTAACCAATCAGAAAAACCAAACATATGAAAAATATCATAGGAAATTAACATATGCATAAACTAATTCCGGCCAAAAAGTTCGATGGGTAACACAGATTCCGGCCACTGCAGCAGAAGATTCCGGTGACCTGTAGCGACAAATCTGAAAAAAAATTGTCAAAAAAATTATAGAAAGCTCGGATATATAAACACAACACATATATCCATACCAAAAGTAAAGCTAATATACAGATTTTGGCTGCGGTAATGAATGATTCCGGCTACGGCAGTGAAAGATCCGGCAGCGGCATCTGAAAATTGTCATAACCTTCAAAACCGAAAAGAAAATGGTAGTCCGGTGGAGGGTACGGCGGTGGAGAACGGTACGGCGGTGGTGATGGGTTTTAGGCTATGGTGGGCTTTTGATGGTGATGGGGTTCTGTCAATTTTATGGTGTATTTGTGCTAGAGAGAGAGATTGTGTTAGAGAGAGAGAGATTGGTACCGAGAAAAAGAGAGGACAAAGTGTGTGTTTGTGTTATGTGTGTTTTCTTTGTGGTTCGGTTTTTAATGATTCAAGTTTTCAACATTCAACAGTTGACCATTCCTCCATATTATGTAGTTAAGATTATGTAGTTAAGATAAGATATTGTGACATTTGAAAGCTTTGAAAAACTTTAACTTTCAATTTCAATTTTCAACTTTCAACTTTTCACATTTCCTCTTGAGTGTTTTTCCATTTTAGATAGTAGAGATGATTGCTAAGGTATGGTCATCAACACATTTTAAGCCCGTCAAGGTCCTTTCTGGTCACGAATCTACTGTGACTCCCGTAGATGTTGCCGTAGATGGACAAAGTATTGCCACTGTTTCTTATGACAGGACAATAGAGATATGGTCAACCAAAAATGTTGTTAGGCAGAACGATATATAGCTAACAGCAAACCAAAGTGATCACTAGGCGAAACACGTAACTCAACCTTTTCCCATCTTCCTTTTGCTTCTTTTGTTCACTCTAAAGTGATTCCAACAATTATAATTGTTTTTAATTTCATCCAGTGAAGAGAAACAAGAACAGCCGGAAAAGGAGGTTCATCTACTCGTAAAAGTAAACATTGCGAGGCCTCCTCGGTTGTCCTTACTGTCGTTAATTTTGTGCTTTTTGCAATCTTTGCGCTGACTGTCTTTCTCTTGGCATAGGGTGATACCAAGTCCCGCCATGACCTCACGTTCAAGAATCACTACTCTCACTTATTTGGATACATTGTCTCGATGGTTAGTTTGGTGTATGCCACATTAACTGGAGGATATCTAATGCTGGACTACCTCTTTACCCACAAATAACTGGGATTCCCATATTAAATCAAGTTCCTACGATAATTTACTTTATGGTTCTGATAATCTTCGAGAGTGTGGATGGGTGGCGTTAGTTTTTGTACTTGGGTACTTGGCATGCTTAGTCTCAGCTAGACTCAAAAATGCAGCAACAACAATAGCAGCAAAATTAACATAGGCTAAAAAAAATCCGACTCTTCTTCGAGCAACCATAGACTATATTTTATTATGTTTCCACCTTTCTTGTTGGGTCAAAATGGGTAGGTTTTTCAGCACACGTCAAAGTGGGTTAGAGCGACACATAAACACTTGTGTATCTCTCTGCGTACCATATAAACGACGAATATCTAATAATACATTTTAAAACTCTTTTTTGATCCCATCATGCATTAATATGTTTCAAAGTAAATCAAATGAGTGACAGAATGCACACATAAGTGATTATGTCCATAATAATGGTAGTGCATATCCACTCGATCAACAAGCACTACAACTGTTCAAATATTTCTGCAAGTTCATCGGGATAACCACCAACGAAACAAGAGGTGCATGACATACAAGTTTTACTACAACCTATAGCGAAATAAGCTAATATCAGTCTTGACAAACAAGTCATTCCAGAGGGCGATAGTAAGAAAGGTGGAAACATAGACTTCCATTTTGACTTGCCCCTTCCTATATGAGCAATAAAGATTAACAAATTCAGAGGTGATAGTAAGAAAGGTGGAAACATATATTTAATTGACATTTAAAAGCTGACAAAATTCTTTTTCTCAATTATAAAGATTAACAAATTCACGAAATGCTTTGGAATGTACACAGCTCATATTTGTGTCATAAGTTTACTGGTGATTTCCGACTATATTTTCCCGTGTCTTCTAACTAATTTCATTAGCTTTTGGTTTCCATATGTATTGTTTATTAGTATATCCACCGATTTAAGATCATTTGAGGACAAAAGATTATTTACATACTAAGGGATCAATCTCCACCATCCAATTTTATTTTATTTAATGGATGAGATTAATCACAACATTTTAAAAAACCCACTTTCATCATCTTTTTTTAAATATTAATAACTTTCAAACCGTAAATCGTTAAGTGAAAAAAAAAATATCATTGCGACGAGCATTTAATTATCTTTCTATAGATAGGCACTTTGATAAACTTTCGACAAAAAAATTTTTTCATGTATTTTTCACGTTTTTTTTTTTAAGTTTTGTCGTTTTTTTACATTACTGAAAATTGCATTAAAAAATCATATATGATAAAACACTAATTTGAATATCACATGTGATATTAGTGTTATATCATATATGATATTAGTGTTATATCATATATGATATTTAATATCACATGTGATATTAGTGTAATATCACATGTGATATCACGTATCATATATGATTTAACACTAATATCACATGTGATAATCAAATTAGTGTTTAATCATATATGATATTTTCATGCAAATTTCAAGTAACGTAAAAAAAGACGAAAAAACGTGAAAAAAACGAAATTTTTTTCTCTTTTCAAAAGTATATCAAAGTGCCCGTCTATAGAAAGATAATTAAATGCTCTTCGCGACAGTGTAAATATTTTCACTTAACGATTAACGGTTTAAGAGATATTTAAATTATAAAAAATATGTGAAATAATAAAATGCTTTTAATCTCATCCATTGATTTATTTTTAGATGGATGGTGGAGATGAGTCCCTTGGTATGTAACAAAAGTTTGGTATGTAAAATAACTCTCCTCATATCCACCACACTCTATGTGCGGATGACAATACAATCACCATCCACCAGTATGGTGCTACAACACACAACCACGACTCACTAACCAAACACACAACCATGACTCACTAACCAAACTGTTGTGATACCTAATCTGTTTATTAAATCAGCTATGGTCTAATAGAAAACTCGTTAAAAAAAAAAGAAAAAAAAAAAAGATAACTCGTGCTAACAGATGATAGAAAGCATGCAATTCAATCAATAGGATTTCACAATCATGATATTCCAAGATTACAAAAACTCCGAAAATAAGACACCCTTATTAAAAGAAAGTAATAACAACCAATATTACGAGTAATAGGAAACGAACAATAATTTGGAAGTAAATAACAAAGAGCTTACATACCAATTTCAAAGCTGAAACTATGGACGAATGAGAGCCGAAACAGTACAATCACTATTGTAAAGCCAAACATACCTTAGAGAAGGTATATTAAACACAAAATGGGTAACAACTTGCTCGCTAAAGAGACAACGTCTCAATTTTAACTTTCTTAATTTTAGGCACCCTTCCGATAACTTCACAATTCCTGTATTATAATTTCCTATACGAGTAAGAGATAGAGACCGCAAATTCGCACCATACTTCCCGATATATTCCAAACCCACATCCGTCAATCTTTCATGCCAGAGACTGATACCTAGCCTTTCGAGTTTGTTGCAACCAATTAGCATAGCTCTAACCCCATCATCTAGCGGTAAAATTGTTATACCATCTTTCTTCCTCAACCATATACGGAAATCACGCAGATTCTTTAAATGAGTTCCTACACACTCCAGAGCTTCATTTGAAATATCTTCAAGGATAACATCTAAAGACTCCAAATTAGCACATCCCTTTGCCAGAGAAATCAGTCCCACATGGGTCACAAGCCCATAATGGGTAAGTTTACACAATTTCTTGCAAAACCGACCAATAACTTGCAATCCCCGGTCTCCACATACATCCTCGGTATATAGAATTTCCAAATTGGGACACCTCTTAAACAATAAACACTGGCACTTTTTATCATCATCTAAATATACAAGTTTCAATTTCCTTATCTGATTCAAAAAAGGAAATACAATTGAACGTCGAGTTACTGGAAAATCCTCTATACATATTGAACACATATATTGGGGAAACTGGAAACCAACAAGGTCACTCTCATCGTCGCAATTATCTCCAGAAAAATGTTCCAACCTAACAGCATATCTAAAGGCATCTACTAGTTTACTTAGATAGCACTTTCCAATCTTCAACGATATTAATGAGTTACAACAGTTTTTTGCAAGAAGTGTAAGATCTTCTGCATCAGAAAAATCAGTGTTCATTATATGTAACCTTTCCAAAACCGTGCTATTCAATGCCAATTGATGAAACATTGAAACCAAATCCCATCTTTCACTTCTATAAGATAACCATTTTCCAAAGATAAAGTTCTCAATTGGTTGCAATAGTTAGAGACATGCCTTAATCCATTCGTTGAAAACCCTTGA
Organism: Chrysanthemum makinoi; assembly: GCA_910596185.1. Taxonomy (NCBI): domain Eukaryota; kingdom Viridiplantae; phylum Streptophyta; class Magnoliopsida; order Asterales; family Asteraceae; genus Chrysanthemum; species Chrysanthemum makinoi. The sequence continues at coordinate 335,640,079 of OU343221.1, forward strand.
CACTTCTTAATCTTCAAAATTCTTAAATCCTTACCACGTGTTCTCGCCAATTTCTCGAGATCTTTATCATGAACAACCAGACCACGGATATGAAGTTCTTTCAAACACCTAAACTTGAGAGCTAATTGTTGGATCCATGGGGTGATTCGGATAGCATAATAATCACTAAACTTAGATGGGGGACCTTTAAGTGTTAACGACTCGATGAAAGGGAATCTTTTACTCAAAGAGGCAGGGTTTGGATAGTAAAGTGTGTGGACAGTTACGCGCTTACGCGTAATGCCATCAATCACAAAACTTACGGGAAACTAACGAAGCAGAGCTTCGGTCCTCGATGTTGTGTATATAAGGTATAACTAAATCTATCACTTGCTCCCCCACGTTGGTTTTTTCGAGCTTACCTTTGGTGGGTGCCATTAAGGTTTTGTTTGGCTTAAGGTATCAAAATTCAACTAACCCTTTAAGTCACTTGGTGTGCAAATGCAAAGAAGCTTTCTTCCGATGTAATTCTTAGGTTTTTTTTTTATGACAGTCAATTGTGTGTTTTCATTATATACTACGTACAACTAGAGGCCCAAGTTTAAATCCCCTAATTTGTAGTCAAAGTATAGTTTAACCCCTTTACCTTTACTATACAATACTAGATTCCAATCCGCATAGACCAAAAGATTAAGAAAATAATAACCGATCTTTTATAAAATATTCATAGCAAAAGCATTCCTCTGACATCGAGTTTAACTAGTTTTATCATAACAAAATTTCTGAATAAGACTTTTTTTAAAGTCAAATGCATGTGAAATACAAAAGATCTTTTATATAATAAAGGAATTACATTGTTTCGGAGTAATTTTGCAAAATCATTTTTATTGAGAAAAAAATTAGGACAGTAGAAGAGCCTGATTTAGCCACGTAAGCAAAATCGAGCAATGTAATTGGTTAATAAAAAGTCAAAATTGAGTCCAACTGTTAGCTTAATTTTGTTTTGTGAAAAAAAAATGCTGAAAAATTACATGTGTCAAATTTGAAAGAAAGCAAAACTTGAAGAAAGCGGGGTTAAGTTTTAGATGTTTAGGGTGAAAAATGAAAATAAAGAAAACACATGTCCGTCTATAACCGGTTAACAGAACCCCCCCCCCCCCCCCCCCCCCCCCCCCCCCCCCCCCCCCCCCCTCCCCGCCCCTTTTTTTCTTCTTCTCTTTTACCCGGCGATCCACCCCTTCAAAATTAATGCTATTAAGATGACTTGATCGGTGATTTGAAGATAGATTGAACAGGGTATGTTTTGAATTGAGTGTCTTTTTTAGTGATTCCATTCCTTTAGTTATTCCTCAATGGCCAAAAGGTGTGGTTTTTAACCCTAAATCAATATCACTCAATCTATCAATCTAAGGTATGTTTCCTGTTTCACAAATTAAAGGTTTATTAATCCTCAAGATATTGATTTATGTAATAATTTAGTGTTTTTTTTATTTGTATGTGCCATTCGATTCATTAAATAAAATTGGATTTTGATTAGTAGGTGTGCTTTAAAATTAATTATAAAAGTTCAGTTTCATTTGACTTCGATTGTTCTTTTCTTTTGAATTTTTGCAGAATGGGCTTGGTTTTGTATGATATTCTTGAAGGGGCGGCATAGAGGGAATGGTACGTGCACAATGGGTTTGGTTTGGTTTTGTTAAAATTATGGATTAGAGGTCCTTTCAATCAAACGAGATTATTCTTATTGGCGGCAACCATGATCTCAAAGTTAGGGTTTAATCGAGGTTAGGGTTCAAATTTGATTCTACGGTTTAGTCATTAAGTTATCATCTTTTTAGTGTTGCTGCTATTTTATTACCGTGTCTGTGTCTTTGGTGGCTCATTGTAATTGCTACTACAACTTAACAACAATAAGATATAAGAAGTCAAAAATAGCCATTAAGACTTGATAAAACAAAAGCAGGGGTGGGAAAGTTGACAAAATATCCGATGTGAGCTTATGTGGGAAATTACATTTGCGTATTGCAGTGGTATGTAATAGAGAACCTCGGCTACTACATGTGGCTTATGATTGAGCTCAACGCTTAAATCAAGGTATGTAAGGGCTATTTTTATATTCATGGTCGTGTTGTAGGGTACATCGATTTCTCTCCTCTTGAGCAAGGAAGCTTGGATCATATGTCATGGATGTAGTTAAAAGACAAGTTTAAGGTGGATACTACTTAACGAAAGACGAGTTTGAGGTAGGATTCGGAAGCCGGTGGATACTACTTAACGTAACACAAGTTTGAGGTAGGATTCGCAAGCCATTAAGTATCCACAAGAGGTCAGTATTGAAGATGATCTCCCTCAAATTACGATAGACGCAACCACACAGGTTCTTCTAAATGTGTTTTATTTTTCATGTAAACTTAGAGGCTTACAAGATGAATTACACTAGTTACTATTATAACACTTTCGAGCAATTTCTGTTATAAAAACCACTATTTTTTTTAGGGGATTTGAAGTTTGAACTCTTTTCGTATGATTATATTTGCAATACACTTAATGTTGGCAAACCACCTATAAATTATTGCTAAGAACTTGATACCTTTTCCAAGTTTTCATGTCTTTCACCAGAAAAAACATTGTAAAATTTTCCGGAATTTGTATACTTTTTTTATAACTTTCAAAAAAAAAAAAATAATAATAATAAAAAAAAAATCTCACATTATTAAAAAAAACATGAAATAACGGTCATGCCTTTATTTATTTTTTATTTTTTGGGCGAAAGTCTTGGCGTATTTTTTAGGAAAAAATTGAAAGCACTTGATTTTGTATAGGTCATTAGGTCTCACGTAAATGAGTATCTTTGTAATTTTTCATATCATTTCTAAGCTTTTTTACATATGCTTTAAAATTTACTGATTAACTCGTTAGTCGGAATGTTTGGCGAAATGGGCTGGAGCTGGAGCTGAGGCTTATATCATAATCCGAAACTGAAATTTGTATTTTCATAAACTTGTTTGGCAAATTAACTTAGGCTTGAGCTTATTATTGCTAAATTACTAAAAATGACATAATTAAATAAACTTATAGTATATATTTGATTTTTTTGTGGGTAACTAAATAATTAATATTTAAAAGCTTTGGACTAAAATTTTTAGCCCCTTTAATTGGTCTAGGGCTTATAGTTTTAAAAGCCTCCATAAGCCTCGACGTCAAACGAGACTTATTATACAAGCCGGCTTAATTTAAAAGTTTAAGCCCTCCGTAAGCCCAAATAAGCCCTCTCCCAGACACACCCCATACGTTTGGATAATGGTGAATTTAACTTTATAACTTATACAGATGTTTAAAAAAGAGAACATTTAATGAGGTTTCTTTTATGAAAGTTATTTAATTTACGCGTGTCTTACATTATTAAAACTTGACAACTGCCACTAAATTGTCACTTTACTTCTTTCGTCCTTTCGGCCTCTTTTACACTCATTTATTTGTATTATCTACTGAAATAAACTTGCGCGCACTAAGTAGACTTGTGGATGACAATAAATTATGACACTAACTTTTCAAGGTAATTTGAGAACATGATTAACCGTGCTCGTTGAGATACCATCCAGGCATGACGATTTTGGCTTTGCTAGAGTTGGTTATATGAGCTAACGCGAAAAGTTTTTAGATCTTAGCTTGTTGATTTCTTTTTTTACTCGAGATGACTTCCCAATCCGAGTCGATTGATCATGGGAAGCTCTTGAAGGAAATCAACTCTACAATCCTTTCTCTTGTTCCCAAAGTTAGTACTCCTCATAAGGTATCTGAATTTAGGCCTTGTAAAGTCCTCTTCAAATGCATCAGCAAAATAATCACACATAGAATCAAGTGTGTTCTGGTTAAAGTGGTTAATATGAACCAAATTCCCTATGTTCCTGGAAGGCATATTCAAGATAATATTTGTATTACCCAAGAGCTTCTAAAGGGGTTATAATAGGAAGAATGGATTGGTCCTTCTTGGAATCTATTTTGCCCAAATTTGGCTTTCTGTCAAAAATGGTCCTCCACCTTTTCTATTTGTATTAATGGCTGTTCTTATGGATTTTTTAAAGGGGCTAGAGGATTAAGACAAGGAGATCCCATTTCTCCTTATCTTTTCATCTTAGTGATGGAAGTTTTATCTCTTCTAATGGCTAAAAACACTCAAGACAATACTGGTTTCAGGTATCATTTTGGCTGCAAAGAGATGAAACTAACTCATTTATGCTTTGCAGATGACCTCATGGTTTTTTGTCATGGAGATATGAGGTCTGTTCAAATTATCAAAAAGACTCGAGGAATTTAATGGTTATTCAGGGTTGCATCCTAATATGGCTAAAAGTACAATACTCTTTGGAAGTATTATTGCTCAAAAGGGAAGTGATATTCCGAGTGTTATCCCTTTCGGTATTGGCAAGCTTCCAATGAAATATTTAGGGGTCCCTCTCTGTTAGCTGTACATTAATGTGTTTATTGATTTGAATGACTGAAATGTACAGAGATATGCATTACATATGGCTAAATGTTTGGGTGTAGCTGTAAAATCCTTATTGATAGAGTCAAAGATAAAGTAGATGATTGGAAAAATAACTAGCTTTATGCAGGTAGAGTTTAGCTAATCACATCTCTTCTTGCATCTATGCAAATCTATTGGGCTTCAGTTTACTTTCTGCCTAAGATAATTATAATTGATATTGACAAGGTTATGAAAAGATTTCTATGGAATATGGGTGATAAGGGAAATGCAAAGTCAAAGCTAGCTTCGAAAGTGGTATGCAGACCAAAAGACCAAGGGGGTTTGGGTAAAAAACCTTTGAAAGATTGGAATGAAGTCCTGCTTATGAAACATGTTTGGAACATCATTGTCAATAAACAAACTCTTTGGGACCAATGGGTCAACAGAGTAAAGTTAAAACAAATGAGTTTATGGGATATTGATATTGATAATAGAGATAGTTGGAGTTGGAAAAAGTTTTTGGCTCTCAAAGATAAAATGAAACCCTTTGTTTGGTATGAGATTGGGAATGGTCTTAACACTATGTATGGTATGATAAATGGGATGTTCATGGTCCTCTGTCTGATAAACATACCAAGGAACGATGAATATCTAATAATACATTGCAGAGTAAATAAAATGAGTGACAGAATGTACAAATGAAGTGATCAAGCTGCATACCCACTTATCAAGCAATTTGACGCATATATTTTTGCAATCGCTTATGGATAACCACAAACGGAACATGAGGTGCATGACATATAACGATAAAAGAGCTAATATCAGTCTTGACAAGTCATTCCAGATGCGAATTTTGAGTTTAAACATTTTTATCATCTCTTAATTTCATGTCATTACATCAAATTCCTTTTCGCCTTGCCCATTCCTATACGAGTCGATAAAGATTAACAAATTCATAGGGTGGTAGCAAGAAAGGTGGAAACATATATTTAATTGACATTTAAAACCTGAAATTTAATTTCTCTCATCTATGAAGATTTACAAATTTATGCAGTGCTTTAGCATGTACACAGCTCATAACTGTCATCTACGTTTACTAGTAATTTTAGACTATATTTTCCCGTGTCTTCTTACTAATTTCATACATTGAATCAATGACATAACCTTTATCCACTTATAAAATCATTTGTCTTTATGCATAAGCCAGTTATCACCTCTCCGTAGGAGGATTTGGTCCCAAGTTGATAGGAGTATTTAAAACTGGGATGGTGCATCATTTATACAGAAACCCCTTATTTGGTCTAACAGAAAAACTCATAAAAAAGGAAACTCGTGCTAAACAGATGATAGAAAGCATGCAATTGATAAAATTTCACAATCACGATATTCCAAGATTACAAAAGCTCCCAAAGTAACAACAATTTGCAAGTAAATGACGAAGAACATACATACCAATGTTTCAAAGTTGAAACCCTGGACGAGTGAGTGCCCAACCATTAAAATCAACGCTGTAAACACATACATACCTTAGAGAAGGTATATTAAACACAGAGTTGGAAATAGCTTGTTTGTTAAAGGGACAATACCTTAATATCAGCTTTCTTAATCTTGGGCACCCTTGTGATAACTTCACAAGTCCGGAATTAAAATTTCCTAGACAATCCAGAGCAAAAGATCTCAAATTAGCACCATACTTCCCGATATATTCCAATCCCACATCCGTCAATCCTCCATGCCAAATATCTAGCCTTTCGAGTTTGCTGCAATCCATTAGCATAGCTCTAACCCCATCATCTAGCGGTAAAATTGTTATACCATCTTTCTTCCTCAACCATATACGGAAATCACGCAGATTCTTTAAATGAATTCCTACACACTCTAGAGACTCATTTGAAATATCTTCAAGGATAACATCTAAAGACTCCAGATTAGCACATCCCCTTGCCAGAGAAATCAGTCCCACATGGGTCACAAGCCCATAATGGGTAAGTTTACGCAATTTCTAGCAAAACCGACTAATAACTTGCAATCCCCTGTCTCCACATACATCCTCGGTACATAGAACTTCCAAATTGGGACACCTCTTAAACAATAAACACTGGCACTCAATATCCAAGTCTGAAAACGCATGTTCCAATTTCCTTATATGATTCAGAAAAGGGAGTATAGTTAAACATCGAGTTACTGGAAAATCCTCTATACATATTGAACACATATGTTGGGGAAACTGGAAACCAACAAGGTCACTCTCATCGTCGCAATTATCTCTAGAAAAATGTTCCAACCTAACCGCATATCTAAAGGCATCTACTAGTTTACTTAGATAGCACTTTCCAATCTTCAACGATATTAAAGAGTTACAACAGGTTTTTGCAAGAAGTGTAAGATCTTCTACATTAAAATAATGCGTATTCGTAACATGTAACCTTTCCAAAACCGTGCTATTCAATGCCAATTGATGTATGTTGGAATCACTCCTAAACTATAATTCAAGTGTTAGTAATTAATATGTAATAGTTAGCTTAATTATGGCTTTTATGTTAGTAATCATGCCAAGGCTTATGTAGAAATCCCATGAGCCTTGGACCAAGCCCATAAAGGAAAGGAAGGGAACTTGCATGTTGCCCTAGTTCCTCCCTATAAATAATCCTTGTAAACCCTCACTTGAGGGTTGGTTGTTCAATTCACTCTTTCACTCTACGTATAACTCTTCTTTATATTCATACGTGTGTGTGTGTGATTGTTCATCCAATCATCTCTTCTCTATTTATTCTATTGAGGCTTGTGTTACAAATATGGGAACCTAACAGTTGTATCATTCGCCAAATAGTTGGGTGAAAAGGTTTTGTTTTTGAAGTTGTTTTTGGTCTTACGCGTAACTCTCGGTTCACAAACTTTGTCACGCTTAAAAACTCATTTTTTACACTTTTCAATCCAAGATTCTTGTACTTTCAAAGTTTTTAGGTGTTAAAATATCTGTTTTTGGCAAAAAGTTTCGAACTTTACGTGTATTTCATTGATTTTAAGCTTGATTTTAAACGCGTATTCATTCTTAAGCGTAACGTGTCTACGAGTTTTGGATCATCAAGTTTCACACTTTTGTGTTATTTTGGTGATATTGAAGCTGTTTCATCACAAAAATCTGGTTTAGAAACACTTTGGGCTAAAAATCAGTTTTGGTTAAGTTTTACGCATAACAAAACCCTAAAGTTACGCATAAGTTTTCCTTGGATCGATCTTCAGTGAAATTGGTTTACTCAGTGTTTTCTTGCTTGGATAAGCCTGAAAACACTTTGACTTTGGATATCATTTACACTGTGATAGTGTAAAGGATTTTTTTGGGCAAAACCCTAATTTTACGCATAAGCTTAAACTTACGCGTAGAATTCTTTACGCCTAAGTATTTTCTTACGCCTAAGCCTTGTCTTACGCATAAGCTAATCTTACGCATAAGTTTTCAACGTCTAACTTTCAGTTTACGCATAATCTTAGTGTTTCTCAATTCTTATGCGTAAGCTAATCCTACGCGTAAATATTACTTTTACGCGTAAGTTTGGTGTTTTTACGCCTAAGTGTTACTTTGCCTAAACTTGGTTTCTACGCCTAAGGATACTTCATCAACAACATTTCATTCGACTACAAAGATCCATTTAACTACACAAGTTTTCAACATGTCTCAACCACCATACTCTAGCTACTTTCCTTATACGTATACTCAACAACAACAACAACAACTAAGTCCACAACATCAACAATTTAATCAACAACAACAAATTTATCAACAACAATTTAATCAACAACATTATCCACAACAAGGAGCAATTCAACCACAAATGGTTCAACCACCACCTAATCTTCAACTACAACCTTACACAAACGTTTACAATCAACATCCATCCAGGAATACTATGAAGGAACCGTCTTGGTTTGCAAAGATGTGTGAAGCTTTAAGTAGCCAGCAATCCATTCATGAGGCAGGATCACTTGATAGACCTCCAATGCTCACTCCCGGAAACTACGATCAATGGGTGATTAGGTTCTTTAGGTTTTGTTATCTAAAGAAGCCACATGGAAAGTTCTTAAAGAAGGTCATCTTGGAAGGTCCATTTCAGATGCCTATTCTCGTTACACCCGGAGATCCAAATGATGTTCCACCAAGAGATGATCTCACAAACATTGCAACTATTGCTGACCTTTATGGTGATGAACTTCTCCATTTCGAAGCTGACGAGCTAGCAATGCAATATATCCTTTTAGGATTACCCAATCCAATCCTTCGAAGTGTTGATGCTAAAAAAACTGCAAAAGCAATGTGGGAAAATATTCATCTTCTCATGGAAGGCACTGAACTCAATCAAGAGGATATGGAATCCAAAATCTACTTGGCTTATGAACACTTCATGATTGAACCAGGAGAGACATTAGAGTCTTATCATCATCGATTCTCAGACATCATCAATGACTTGGAAAAACATAACATCAACATGCCAAGAATTGCAAACACTAAGTTCCTAAATAGTCTTGGTCTTGATTGGGAAAAGTATGTCATTTTCATCCGTTAAGCGAAGAATCTCCATCATGCTACATACGGATTGTTGTACGACTATTTGAAGCCTCATCAAAAAGAAGTTGATAAGGAAAGGGTTATCCGTGGACAAACTGTTTCATCTTCACTTCCGGATAATAAACAACTTGCTTTGTGGGCTCAAACTAGTTATCCTCCTCAACCCACTCCTCAACCAACTGCCACAATTACACCATATGATCCATCACAACAACAATCTCAACAAACTCAATTGGTTCCATACAACAACAACAATGATCAAGCATTTTACAGTGAAGCTAATGAGGACTCCGATCCTTTCGATGCATTGCAACAAGGATTTGTTATGATTGCTAAAGCTTTTGGTCGTTATACAAACAAATCCAACAATCGCATTCATTCCTCATCAAACATAAGGAATCAGGCTGTTGTAAACAATGGATGAGTTGAAGTTCAGAATCGTGGTTATGGTCGTCAGATGGGCGGTGGTCAAGGGTTTAATGCTATGGGAAGGAAAAACATGGGTGCTCCACAACAAAAGAGAGCTCAAGTGGTTGAACAGGGTAATGCTTAGAATGGGATAAATGGTCTTCGTTGCTACAACTGTAATGAGAAGGGTCACCTGGCTAATGCATGCCCAAAGCCGAGAACTAGAGGCAGTGCTTATCACAAGGAGGCTTTACTATTGGCTCTTAAGGATGAAGCTGGTGGAACTCTCACAAACAAAGAACAGAGCTTTATGGCAGATGCAGACTCAGATGATGATATGGAGGACTTGCAGGCTAATGCAGCAGTTATGTTGATGGCTAATATGCACGAACTCCACATGAGTGACACATGACCAGTGTATGACACTGATGGCTTGTCTCAGGTGATACATATCATTCTTTGGCTTGTTGATAGCGGATGTTCCCGACACTTGACATGCAATCTCAAACTGTTATCAAACTTTATTGCAAAGTTCATTGGCACTGTCAGATTCGGGAATGATCACTTCGCAACTATCATGGGCTACGGAGATTACATCAATGGCAACATCGAAATTAGCAGGGTTTATTATGTGGAAGGTCTCGGTCACAATCTCTTCTCAGTAGGTCAATTCTGTGATGGAGATTTGGAAGTTGCTTTTCGGGAGAAAACTTGTTTCATTCGTGATCTACAAGGAAACGATCTTATGTCTGGCTCTCGCAATTCAAGTCTCTACACTATCTCCATGCAAAACATGATTGCTTCATCTCCCATCTGTCTACTTTCAAAGGCAACATCAAAAAAATCTTGGCTATGGCACCGTCGTCTCTCACATTTAAACTTTCAAACCATAACCAACCTTGCCCGATTCAAACTAGTTGAAGGTCTCCCGAGATTCCGATATTCTAAAGATCACCTACGCTCAGCGTGTGAACAAGGGAAAAGCACTCGTGCTCACTTTCCTTCAAAGGTGGAACACAGCTCTCAGCATGTGCTTCATCTTCTTCACATGGATTTGTGTGGCCCGATGCTCGTGCAAACGATTAATGGCAAACGCTACATTTTGGTAATTGTTGATGACTACTCAAGATGGACTTGGGTCTACTTTCTTCGAAGTAAAGATCAAGCTCCACAGATGATCATCACCTTTCTCACGAAAATTCAAGTTCAGCTCCGGAACACAGTCCGACAAATCAGAACAGACAAAGGAACTTAATTTGTGAATCAAACTCTTCGAGAATTTTATGAGAAAGTGGGAATTGAGCATCAAACATCTATTGCACGTACACCAAAACAAAACAGAGTTGTTGAAAGACGAAACCGTACGTTAGTGGAAGCTGCAAGAACAATGTTAATCAATGCTAAACTTCCAGATTACTTGTGGGCAGAAGCTGTATCAACTGCATGCTACACTCAAAATCGATCAATGATTACAAAATGCCACAACAAAACACCGTTTGAGCTTATCCACAACAGAAAACTGAATCTCAAACACTTTCATGTATTTGGATCCCTTTGCTACCCAAATAATGATCATGATGAATTTGGAAAGCTCAAAGCCAAAGCTGACATTGGAATCTTTATTAGATACTGTGAGAATTTGATAAGGTTTTAAAATGTACCTTTTTGAGGGGTCGTTTAAGCCCTTATTTGATCACTTTTGTATCCGTTATTACTTAATATCGTTCCTTTTCACTTTTTAGGTCTCTTGAAGGCAAATTGCTGTAATGGCACTTATTTGGATGAAAAGGCGCGGATATACGAAGAAAATGGCCAAAGTCAATAATCGAGACACTCAAGCTGCTGAAATACAAGGTGACGGCGTCACTGCTTAACTGCGACGCCGTCGGAGCATTTTGTGATGGCCCAGAAGCCAAATTTCTTATTTTCAAGTGCCGGTGTTAGGCTTTAAAAGAGTAGGCCATCGCAACTCAGACGGCCTATATTTGATCCAGACGGCGTCAGAGACTGAAGGGGACGGCGTCACAAGCACAAGGTGACGCCGTTGCAAGGCTAACGTGTCCAAGACAAAACCCAAATGACGGCGACCCGACGGCGTCACAAAACATAAGGTGACGCCGTCGCACATGTAATCTTATATATAGAATCCAAATTTTTCAGTTTTAGTGGGTAGTCTTTTGGAGTAAAAACCTAAACCGAACCAAGGCTGTCTTGTACAGTATTTTAGGGTTCCAAACCCTATCTTACATCAAGATAAGTGTTTTACTTCATTAATTCAATTATGTCTTTGATTATTTGTGTGTATGGTTGCATGTTCTCCATGTCCGGCTAATTTACTTGTGTGTTTGCTTAGGGAATATGAAACTTAATTATTGAATATTGATTGGTTGTCTCTTATCTTAATTGTTAATGATCTAGTAATGCGATAGGTCATTCGTTGTGTAATTAATGCTTGATTAATCTTTGTGAACCTTAGGCTATAGCACTTAGAGCGGTTGTAGGCTAAACCATCCAAAGAGGCCTTAGAGTTAGAGTTTATAATCCCTAGAGGGTTTTGTAGACGAGACCCTTTGGTAAGTTCAAAGAGTTAGGGATAAACGCATACCCTACGACTTTAGACACACAACGCGATTAAGAATAAGGACGTGACAATTCAACCATCAATAGGAGATAATTAAGGAGTAATAAAACCTAAGTAAACACATTTTTAAACTATCATACGAGCACACAATAATTAGACATAGACTACCCTCATCTTAGTTAATTAGATAATTAGATAAGTAGAGTAATCGGTAGAAATACCAACCCCCCAAATCCAAACCCCGAGATTCGTACCTTTCCATTTCCAAAAAAACATAAAAAAAATAATCTTCGTCAACCCCAACCTTAGCGTAGTAACTTCTCACTAGCATTCCTATTCCCCTAGAGAACGATATCAATACCCATGGCTTACCCTAATACTACACTACAACGATTAGGTTCACTGCCTAGGGTGTTATAAAACTTGCTCGAAGAAAAGGAAGTTCCTTTGACCCCGAACGACGCGTGTAGCGTTATCAAGTTTTTAGCGCCGCTGCCGGGGAATAGAATAGCTAGTTAGTAGTCCACCTCGTTTAGGTTTCTTTGCTTGATTCCTATCAAGTAAAATTTTCTCAATTTTTAGCTTTCTCGTAGTCTATCCCCCTTCTTCGTGACCTTTGTTCGTAACCCCATCACTTTTCATCATGGAAGGTGATAACCAACCACCATTCATCAACCTACCAACAAATGACCTGCCAAGAGCCCGTACTCTTGGTGAATACTTGAGACCAAGCCATCTAGGCTATAGGAACACCATTGAGCTTCCCGACCAAGCCCAAACTATGGCCCTGCGATCCGACACCATCCGGTTGGTGCAAAACGGATGTGCATTCCATGAACTTCGTTCCGAAGATCCAAATCAGCATCTAAGGGATTTCCTTAAAATTGTCGATTCCATTGACCTTGATGCTACTACTCGGGAGACTACGCGCCTGCGTCTCTTCCAATTCTCTCTACGGGACCAAGCTAGTAATTGGCTTGAGCGACTTCCCGCCGGCTCCATCTCAAGTTGGGATGATCTCACCTCTCGCTTCCTTGCTCAATTTTTCCCACCTGGGAGAACCACTAAACTTAGGCGAGATATCTTAACGTTCCAACAACTTCAAGGCGAGTCTCTCTACAAAGCATGGACTCGATTCAAGGACCTGCTCCGTAAACTCCCCCATCATGGCATTGATCTTTGGCTTCAAATCCAAATCTTTAATGACCATATTGATTTTATCACTCGACGATCTATTGATCAAGCCGCCGGTGGAAGGCTCAGCGACTTTAATGCAGAGAAATCTTGGGATATTATAGAAGAGCTTGCTGATCAAAGCTACGAAGATTGGAATGAATCTCCTGAAACCCCTGTTAACATGGTTAATGCCATATCAACTCCTCTTGAATCACCCGACACCATCGAAGAGCAAATGAGTGCTATTGAGAGAGGGATTGATTATCTTATGGAAAGGCATAAAAGGGCCCCCGTACAAATCCCTCGAGAAGCAGTCAATTCCGCCAACTCCACCAACCACCTAACACCTTTTTCGGAATCCCCAAGTCGTGAGCAAAACCCCAATTCTGAAAGGCGCTTCCGTTCTACTTCCCCAATACCACTCTCACCAAGCTTTAAGGAACAAATGGGGAGTACATGGCACCTCATACGGAAAGATTAGCCAAATTTGAAGAGGAGGTTTATAGGCAGAGAGAGGAAATGCAAGAAAAAATGACGGAAATGATGAACTTGGTAAAAGAATATACCAAAACAAAAGTTCCCGAAAAGGTACTAGTAAGAAGCAATGATTGTCCTCCCACTTCGTTTGTAAACGCCATTTCCATTATGCCTGAGGATGGAAAGGTTGAGGTGAGGAAAACTGAGGAAAGCAAGAGGGAGGAGGTTGAACCCAATGATGAGCCTGAGACCATTGAGTACTACCTTAAGCACGAAATTAACAGAAAAACCATTGCAAGCCAAGTAAACAACTTTAGGTACAATTAGGTTCTTAGGGAAGCCCTTTAAGGAAAAATAACAGAAGAAGAGTATGACGCCTTGCCTATGGGACCTCTTTATGAGTTGGTTCTAAAAAAACCATTAACAAATAAATGAGACACCACAGGGAACTTCGTGATACCTTGTAGCATAGGTGATATTGATAATATAAATGCTTTAGCTGATCAGGGGACTGATGTGAACATAATGCCATTATCAATCTATAATAAGTTGACTAAGGAGAAGCCAGCCAAGACCGATCTTAGACTTTCCTTAGCTAATCACACCTATGTCTACCCCATAGGAATCGCGGTGGATGTTCTAATAGAGGTGGCTAATATCGTTTATCCAGTGGATTTCGTGATCATAGATGTTGAGGAATATAAAAACGTGCCACTCATTCTTGGGACACCATTTCTGGCCACCACCAAGGCAACCATCAAATGCGGAGAAGGCATCATGATACTTAAAAGCGAAGGGTACGCTAGGATACCCATCGTTCCAAGGTATCCTCTTAAGATCATGGAGATGATTACGGGTGGAAATCCACAAGCCCCTGGCAATATTGTTAAGAAGAAAATGAATGGTTGGGAAAAAGGGCTTAGGGACTTTATGGTTCAAGGATTGTATGCAACATTGTGGAAACCCGATAAGAAGTTAGGAAATAATCCCACTTCGATACCAAAGGCACAAAGGAACCCTAAGGAATTTCTAAATGGAGAAAAAGTACTTTTGTACAAATCACGGATAAGGGAATTACGAGGTAGAAACAAACCAAGATGGTTTGGGCCTTTCACAGTGAAGGAAACCAATCTAAAGGATAAAACCGTTACCATTATAGACGACGTTGGCAAGGAATCCACGGTAAGCATACAACGTCTACGCCCTTTCGACGAAGGGAAAGCGAAGGAAGGACATGGCGGTAATGAAGTCACGTAGGAGCACGACTACGAGTCTAGCTACAAGACTCTTAAATAAAGAAAAGCGCTTCGTGGGAGGCAACCCATGCTTAACTGTTTGCTTGTTAGTGTCGTATATCTTTTATTATTGTTTATTCTCATGTTTAAATTTATAAAAATGCTTTATTTTGTTTTTAACCTCGTCTTAATTGCATATAAAGGTATTTTATATAAAGGATAAGTGTAGGGAGGATTACACACGTTTTCAAAAGAAACGTAAACATGAGAATATCAATTCATTAAAAGATATATATGTGTGTTTGTTCGAGTCAAATGCTTGTATCGAGTCATAATGTATGTTTGGCAGAAATTTTTCCAGATTCTAAAGATGTAAATTTTCCAGAATTTTTTCCAGAAAATCGCAGACCAGTTTTTGTCAGGATAACCTGACGGCGTCAGGAAGGAGTAAAAACAACAGACTACTTTTTTTTTTCTCGTTTTCTGAGCTACTTATAAAATTTTTGGAATTTTCCATGTCTTAATTTTCCAGAAATTCTGTAAACATCTATTCCACAAGCATTATATCCTAGTTTAGTCGAGTATTATATATATTATTACTGCCGATTTTACGCGAAGGTTTCGTTTGTTTTCTTCGAATGTGCAGGTTTTATTTATCAAGAAGAAGAAACAAAAGATTGGAAGGAGCTTTTCACGCACACATTTTTCTTGGAAAGGATTTAACCACTACTTCACGCACGGATCCTACCGAGCTAATCAGGGGAGTACTAGTTTCTTTCGTTTTTAATTACCTTCCATTATCATAACTTTGATACTTTCGGGGAACATTGGGGACAATGTTCAGTTTAAGTGTAGGGAGGGAAAACAAAACGGGAACTTAGAAACTATGCTCATCCTTGATTATTTGCTTTGTCCAATTGTATTTGTGTAATAAACCATGAGAAAATGTCGGTTAGGGTAATTTTGACACCAAATTTAAAATTTTTCATGACATATAGGAGTGGGCCATTAGTCTTAACAAAAGCGTCTCACGGATAGGAAGTTGCATGACTAGCACAAAAAACCCTTTACCACCTAAATTCCACCCAAAATGTGAGGATCGCCCTTAGATTAGTAGGAATTAAAAGCATTCATCTTTAATGCTTAGAGTGTGAACCGGTAGTATAATAGATTCTAGAACTTGTTTTGTGATGTATTCCGAAGTCGCTAGTAAGACTACACTTGTGTAGTTAGGAATAACTAAATGATAAGAGGCATTAGGATAACCCTTGTTTGATACCCGTAATATAATTACTTCTTCCACATCGGTTGAGTAATTCCCCCACACCTTTACGTTGTACTCATCTTTAGTACACGATACCCCTAGTTAACCCCTCAGAGCCTATCCTTTTCGCGGTTCTCGTGATGTTTCGGTTTTTCCGGAATATCAATAAAGAGCATTGTTTACACCCCACCCCCAAATATACACCCAAATCGCCTTAGCCTACCATGTATGCACTCACTTTTAGTGCATTATTGTTATCACCCCAAACCCTTAGTTCAATTATCTAGTTGCTTGCATGAGTTGCTAGTCGAGTCATATATTTTGTACACAGTTTTGGGACTATTGGGACTCATGAGAAAAAAGTTAAAGTTTATGAAATGATTGGAAGGGAACGTTAAATTCCCTTATTTGCGTAATAACATACCCCAAGTGTTTTGATCTTTTCAATTCGGGTCAAATTAGTGTTAGAGTAATAAAAACTCAAGCGTAGGGATGTGCCTATAAATCCCTATCATTTTGATGTTACCGTAGAGGATGGTAGAGTAAAAGTGTATGAAAAAAAAAGAAAAAAAAGAAAAAGAAAAAAAAATAGAGTGTTCAAAAAAAAAAAAAAAACATACGGGCTACCATCCTACATCTATCTTTTAAATTTATGTTTGTTTGTTTCAGTTATCTAGAGTTTAGAGTGTCGAGTCTTGGCTTAGCAACACCATTCTTCGTATGCTTGTAACATAAAGATTTTTGACTTGCCACCACTAAATAGCCTATCCCACCAAACCCTTTGTTTCCCTACCGTAAGCCTAACATTACAACCCTTTAAAGACCTCTTTGATAGTCTTTCCTAGGTGCTTACGCCAAAGCAATGGAGGTTTGATATATTCTCAAGCCTATGGTAATCTATGTACTAGGATCGGTTAATGAGTGTTTATCTTCCATTTCCAACTTGTTATATTTCATATACACCCGAGAGAGATGTGAGTATCCAAACACCCCATGTGATGTGCTAGTATGTAATTTCCGTGCTTGTAATGACTTTTGCGGGGCTTATATGTGTTGTGGACTGTTTTAAACCAATGCTTCATGACCCCTAACTTATAAATTAATTGGCTAAAAGCACATTTGCTTGAGGACAAGCAAATACCAAGTGTAGGGATATTTGATAAGGTTTTAAAATGTACCTTTTTGAGGGGTCGTTTAAGCCCTTATTTGATCACTTTTGTATCCGTTATTACTTAATATCGTTCATTTTCACTTTTTAGGTCTCTTGAAGGCAAATTGCTGTAATGGCACTTATTTGGACGAAAAGGCGCGGATATACGAAGAAAATGGTCAAAGTCAAGAATCGAGACACTCAAGCTGCTGAAATACAAGGTGACAGCGTCACTGCTTAACTGCGACGCCGTCAGAGCATTTTGTGACGGCCCAGAAGCCAAATTTCTTATTTTCAAGTGACGGTGTCAGGCTTTAAAAGAGTAGGCCGTCGCAACTCAGACGGCCTAGATTTGATCCAGACGGCGTCAGAGACTGAAGGGGACGGCGTCACAAGCACAAGGTGATGCCGTCGCAAGACTAACGTGGCCAAGACGAAACCCTAATGACGGCGACCCGACGGCGTCACAAAACATAAGGTGACGCCGTCGCACATGTAATCTTATATATAGAATCCGAATTTTTCAGTTTTAGTGTGTAGTCTTTTGGAGTAAAAACCTAAACCGAACCAAGGCTGTCTTGTGCAGTATTTTAGGGTTCCAAACCCTATCTTACATCAAGATAAGTGTTTTACTTCATTAATTCTATTATTTGTGTGTATGCTTGCATGTTCTCCATGTCCGGCTAATTTACTTGTGTGTTTGCTTAGGGAATATGAAACTTAATTATTGAATATTGATTGGCTGTCTCTTATCTTAATTGTTAATGATCTAGTAATGCGATAGGTCATTCGTTGTGTAATTAATGCTTGATTAATCTTTGTGAACCTTAGGCTATAGCACTTAGAGCGGTTGTAGGCTAAACCATCCAAAGAGGCCTTAGAGTTAGAGTTTATAATCCCTAGAGGGTTTTGTAGACGAGACCCTTTGGTAAGTTCAAAGAGTTAGGGATAAACGCATACCCTACGACTTTAGACACACAACGCGATTAAGAATAAGGACGTGACAATTCAACTATCAATAGGAGATAATTAAGGAGTAATAAAACCTAAGTAAACACATCTTTAAACTATCATACGAGCACACAATAATTAGACATAGACTACCCTCACCTTAGTTAATTAGATAATTAGATAAGTAGAGTAATCGGTAGAAATACCAACCCCCAAATCCAAACCCCGAGATTCGTACCTTTCCATTTCCAAAAAAACGTAAAAAAGATAAAAAAAATAATCTTCCTCAACCCCAACCTTAGCGTAGTAACTTCTCACTAGCATTCCTATTCCCCTAGAGAACGATATCAATACCCGTGGCTTACCCTAATACTATACTACAACGATTAGGTTCACTGCCTAGGGTGTTATAAAACTTGCTCAAAGAAAAGGAAGTTCCTTTGACCCCGAACGACGCGTGTAGCGTTATCAGAATTCTAAAGGTTACCGGATCTGGAATCGTCGTACAAAGTAGGTTATGGAAATGATTCATGCAAATTTCGATGAGCTTACAGAAATGGCTTCTGAGCATAACAGCTTGGTACCCGGTCACAACCGTTTAAACTTTCCTCAAACCCCATCATCAGCTGAACCAAGCCCCCAGCTTACTCGTCAATAAATGGAAAAGCTATTTGCTCCTCTGTTTAGTGATGATATTGATGAACGTGATCCAGGTGTATCCAATGTTTCCGCTGCTCAACCTGATCATATTCCAATACCTGATTCACCTGACAACTACTGTTGAAGAAGCACCACCTGTTGACTCTACAACAACAGTTGAACAAACTGCTTCCAACGACGCTGAACCAGCTGATGATGTTCTGAACAATGAAGTACCCCCACCTGCAGATTTTGATCCAAATGCATTCTTTAACCCGTTTGCTAATGAAACTGCTGCACCTGATGTTGCAGAATCATCAACAAGCCATTTGAATCCTCCAAATCGGCACAATGTATACCAACATCAACCCTCTACACATCGTTGGACAAAAGACCATCCTCTTGAGAACATCATTGGTAACCCGAATCAACCAGTCGTAACGAGACAACGTCTTCACACATATGGTGAACATTGCATTTATGCACTCACCGTCTGCCAATCTGAACCAAAAAACATTAAGGATGCAATGACAAAAGACAACTGGGTTGAATCCATGCAGGAAGAACTCAATCAGTTTAAACGTCTTGAAGTATGGGAATTGGTTGAAAGACCAACAGGGGTCTACGTCATTGGTCTCAAATGGATTTGGAAGAACAAATTGGATGCTGAAGGGAACGTAATCAGAAATAAGTCACGTCTGGTGGCTAAGGGTTATAGACAGGAAGAGGGTATTGACTTTGAAGTATCATTCACTCCGGTTGCTCGTCTTGAGGCTGTTCGGATATTTCTAGGTATCGCGGCACATATGAACATTACGGTCTTTCAGATGGACGTCAAAACTGCTTTTCTGAATGGTCAACTGAAAGAAACAGTCTATGTCAGCCAGCCAGAAGGATTCGTTGATCCAGCATTCCCGAACCATGTCTACAAACTGAACAAAGCTCTGTACGGACTCAAACAAGCTCCTCAGGCTTGGTACGATAAGTTATCATCCTTCCTCATTGCCAATAATTTCACCAAAGGTTCGGTCGACCCAACTCTTTTCATACAATATCACGGGGCACACATCTTAATTGTTCAAATTTACGTGGATGACATCATTTTTGGGTCAACACATAAAAAGTACTCAATCGCTTTTGCAAAACTAATGAAGAAACATTTTGAAATGTCCATGATGGGTGAACTTACGTTCTTTCTAGGACTGCAAGTTCATCAATCTCCCCGTGGTATTTTCTTGAGTCAGTCCAAATATGCCCTTGAACTTTTAAACAAATTTGGAATGAAAAACTGTGACACCTATGCCACACCAATGGCACATACTAAGAAACTAGACACTGATTTACATGGGAAATTGGTGGACCCTACCAAATACCGTAGTATCATTGGGTCTCTCATGTATCTAACAGCTAGCAGGCCTGATATTGTTTTTGCCATATATCTTTGCTCCCGTTATCAGTCGAGACCAACTGAAACCCACCTCTCCGAGGCTAAAAGAATCCTCCGATACATCAAGGGAATCATTAACTTGGGGATCTAGTATCCGAAGGATTCTGGTTTTGAACTAATAGCTTTTTCAGACGCTGATCACGCAGGATGCTTAGATTCACGGAAAAGTACTTCAGGAGCATTACAATTTCTTGGTGATAAACTGGTGTCATGGCAATCGAAGAAGCAGGATTGTACATCACTGTCCTCAACCGAAGCAGAATATGTAGCCATGTCGGCGTGTTGTGCTCAAGTCATTTGGATGAGAACACAACTCAAAGACTATGGTTACGTATTTGACAGAATCCCGATGTACTGCGGCAATCGGAGTGCTATTGCGATCTCGTGCAACTCTGTTCAACATTCGAAATCAAAGCACATCGATCTTCGATATCATTTCATCAAGGAGCACGTGGAACATGGTACAGTTGAATTATACTTTGTGGGTACGGAATACCAACTGGCAGATCTTCTCACCAAAGCCTTAGCTCCTGCTAGGTTTAATGAGTTGGTCCACCGGATTGGTATGAGGTGTTTGACTCCAGATGAACTGGATGAACTTTTAAAACATTCTTAAAACCCAGTCAAACACCAAAACCTCTTTTGTAAATATATTTCAAAAACAAAATACAAAATTATAAAATCTGATAAAACAACAATAATATTCTTCTATCTATTTTTCTTTTAACATGGCAAGTGCAAATCTTCCGTCAACACTTTAATCTTTCAAAATTCGGTATTTTTCTCGAACAAGTGTTGAGGGGGAGAAAGCAAATATTTTTCGGTTTCATAAAACCTTGTACTTGCATGTTACCTCATACCGGTTGTTTCTTTAATAATGGTGGTCACATTTCTGGTTTACTGACACTCCCCGTACTCAAATTTATAAAACTTAATTATTTTTTAAGTCGAGGGGGAGTGTCGTCAAGTTTCTTTCCAAATATCAATCTTTTGGTAACCAAAATGGAAGTTATGGGCGTTGGATGAAAAAGGTTAAGGTGGAGGGACTAAAACTGTCAAAAGCTCAAACTATTTTAAACAAAAAACACCTTCACCAAATTTACTCTTTACATTTATTACCACAATTAATACTACACCAACTCTCATCCATGTTCCAAATTCGTTTCACTAATCCGTGTTTTTGATCATCATTCTGTAAGTGTTTTTATGTTTCTAACATGATTATAAACATAGGTTTTGAATCGTTTTGAAAACCAACGGTTAGATTTTAACCTAGGAACGATTTTGTGTTCTACGCATAAGCGTATGAACACATAATCATGTTTGAGTCTTTTTGGTTGAAATCATAGTGTCAAAACTTTTATCCAATCACAATGATACCATTTCTATCATTAATACTTACCCAGAAACACGAATTGAATGAGTTTGAAAAATTAGGGTTTATGCGTAATTTTGGGTGTTTTCAAATGTGAGTGTTTTTGGTTAAAAAGATAGTTGTTTACATGTTGAATTGATCATATACAGGCTTAGAACTTATCCAGAAACACCAATTGCGTTAAAATTGAAAATTAGGGTTTATGTTCATAGAATTTGGGTATTTTTGATCCGCTTAGGTTTTGATGTTAAAACTTGGATAAAACAACTCAATAAGCTTCCTAGACATCCCAGAAAAACTTTGGTGCATTTCCTCTGGCTAAATCTCTTAGTCGTAATTCTTGAATATTTAGGGTTTAAGTTTTACGCATAAGTCATTTTACGCGTAACTGTTTTATTGCGAATCAATGTTTAGAACTGATAGAGATTGAATGTATGTGTTAATATTGGTGTTACGATGAACTTATTTTAGGATTTCTACGCGTGCAAATTCAGAATCAAGGTTACTTGAACATCTACGCATAAGGATCACCTTACACGTAAAATGTTATGCGTAAGAGAAATCTTACGTGTAACCTTTACGCGTAAGGTTCTACAATGGGGACTACGCGTATCCTGTGAAGGATATGCGTAAACAGTAACCTTTACGCTTAAGGTTCACTCTTACGAGTAAGCCTTACGGGTAAGGCTCCATATACGGTTACGCGTAAGGTTTACGCCTAAGGCCCTCTTTTCCCTACGCGTAATATTTCTTACGCGTAAGTCAAGAACCTACGCATAAGCTTATGCTTACACGTATAACCTTTCTGTTTTCGCATAAACTTAGAATTTTATGCCTAAGCCTGGTTTTAACCAAAATTATGAATTGTTACGCGTGGAAACTTGTAAATAAATAAATCATAACGCCACGAAACCAAAAATGTCACTAATAAGCTTAAATGTTTAATAAGTTGTGAATAATAAGTGAAAACATAGACTTTAAAACTTAAAGTTAATCAACTCACGAAACTTATCATGACACCTTTGGACTATTGGGCTAACAAGTGACATTGGACTCGTAACAATCATCGACACATCACATTAAATAAATAGACAATAAAATCAACTGTTGACTAACGTAGTATCTTTCGATATGTTGGTTCTTTTGGCTAAATATCTTTCAGATCACGACATGGAGGCTCATATGCAAAATGTGGAAGCACCAAACGTTCTCACTGTTGAAGATATCTTCCCTCATGGTTATCCAATGAAGATCGGAATGAATAACCTCAAAGTTGATTTTGATAGCTTCTATTGTTCTGAATCTTCGTGTCAGATTGCGGTGGATATTCTGAAGACTCATCCCCATCAGAACATACTCACTAACTCTGCTACTGTACCAGAGATCTACATTCACCAATTCTGGCATACAATGCAAAAGGTCAAAGGTCAAAATGCTGTGATGGTGACGCTCAACAACAAACAAGTCACCATCACACCAGCAGATTTGAGGGCTATTCTTCTTGTTCCCGTCATCGAACCTACTGAATACAATGCCACTCCAACTGAAGAGGTCGTTCTCAAATTCATGGTCGACATCGGCTATGATGAAGCTACCGGGGTAATCAAAAAGCACTCATCTGTGGATCTCAAGAACATACGCCAGCCATGGAGAACCCTCTACATTATGATTTTGGACGTGATAGTGGTCATGAGCATCCCAAGCTCATGGAACTACAGATATTTTGGGCTTTGGTCAACATGAAACACATAGAAGTTGAAGCTCTGATATGGGACGACATGATGACTTACCTTAAAAAGCTTGGCACCAAAATCCCATATATCAGATACACCAAACTGTTGATCCAAAGAGCTCTAGGGTATAATCTTGATATTCCCTTGAGACTTAATGACCCAAATCAACATCGCGTTTTATGAGCCCACACTCACTGTCAGATTTAAGGACTCGACAACAAAGAAACAAGGTGCAGTGTTGCCAGATCATCTTCTTACTGAGAACATCAAACAATTGTATTCGTACAAAAGATATCTGGTAGCAGTTGATGAAGGCAAAGTAGGTTTCCTTGATGAAAAATCCTCTGGTACACCTACTAGGAAAACCAGGAGAGGCAGTGCAGGAAGTGTTTCAAGCACTGAGAGTCCGAGAAAGTTTCCTAAGAGATCACATACTCTCAAAAGGAAAATTCCATCTAAAGAAGCCATCCCAATTCCCAAGCCTGAACCGCAACAAAAGCTAGTGGATGAAAGCTCTGAGGATACTGAATCAGACGAAGAGGTCATCTACTCTGAAACTCCAACCGATGACACTCAAACAGTAGCAAAACCTCCTAGCCCAAAAGCTGATAAAGGAAAAGGGAAAACTCCAGTGCTTGAGCATGAAGTGGAAAGCTCGGAAGAAGAACCACTAGAAGAAGAAAAATACTATCAAAAGAAGTTGAAGAACCTCAGAATCAAACACCTTGCAGATGAATTCGTACTGGATCAAACTCGTGGCCCCGGAGGGTCAAGTGGTGGTGCACTATCTACACCAATTTCCGATGCGGGTTAATCAACCCGATAAGGGAACTGGTACTACCACCCACGAACAACAACAAAGGCAGATTGAGGATTCTATCAACTACAAATTTGAGGAACCAGACATGGAAAAAACTGAGAAAACTCATGGTGAAGATGCTAAGGCTGATGAAATGGCTAAGTCTGGAAATGATGAAGATATTGATTATGATAATTTTCTTATAGACATTCCTGCACGCTCCAAGGAGGAAACTTCTGAGCCACCTAAGGACCCTGATCCATCTCACATCTCCTCATCATCAGACTCGTCCTCTCACTCTTCCCCTCCACCATCCAAAGGAACAACCAGATCCACATCCAAGTCAGTGAAGAAACCAACGGACTCTTGGATATCCCGGGCTAAAACAAAGATTGTAAAAGCTGTCAAGCAAGTCAGGAAGAAAGACGTGCTCAACAAAAAGCTAAATCAACTCACTGACAATATCCATTTTCTTCATGACGAGATAGACAAGATGTCAAGTGAAAGGGAGTATGTCCAGAAGTTTATGAAACGTGATCTTCAAGGGGAAATGAACGAGATGATTAAGGGATATACTCACAAGTTCCTTCTCGACACCGTTCCTGGCGTGACAAGAGAAATGTTCAACAGACGACTCTATCCGAATCTCATGCAATTGGCTAAGCAAACTATAAGATCAACACCTATAACCGTAACAATCAATCCAACTGATCCTATAGTGTTCTCCGATGCTGAATTTGTTTCCAGGCTGGTAGCACAAATGTCAAAACGATCTGCAACATTTACTTCTGACGAAGGTAAACTGTTTGAAGCATTGCTGGAATACCAACTCAAAACAGCATGCAGAGTAGAAGCTGAAAGGCCTAAGCGTCCAAGAGACGATGACGATAAGGAAAAGGATAAGGATAAGGAGCCTAAACGTCCAAAGAAGTCTGGTGAACCCTCCTCTATGCCACCACCACCCCAAAGGACTCCAACACAAAGACGATCCCCTCCACGCTCTTCTGCTGATAAACCTCAGGACTTTGAGTTACCACCTTCCACAAAGAAAACCGGTGATCATTTCGAATACACTGGTGGTGATGATGAGGAGTTCTATGAGCCCCAACAACAACCCACCTCTCCCGCCACAACAAAGAAACCAGGATCCTCGTCAAAGTCAAAGAATAAGAAGAAGACAAAAACCAATTTTGTCTCATGGCTAGACGAAGATGACACCGATGAATATGACTGGTTTTCCACACTTGTTGATGCTACTCCCTCACTACCTGAAGGTCAAGAAATGGTAGATGGTCGAACAATGGAGCATGCTAAGTTACATCAAGAAAAGTTTCGGGGTGAAGAAGATGACAAAAGCAGAGTTGAGACGAATCAAGAATGAAGCTTTTCAACTGCTCAAAGACAGCTATGAAAGTGCTATTGAAGTTGAATACCATCTTGAAAACATAGCATGAGCCATGTCTAACAATATCGATTGGCTCAACCCTGAAGCTAACATTGACTTCACACGACAAGACAAAGCTCCATACTACACAGACTGGACAAGACCTCTACCTACAATTGGCCAATCAGACCAACCTAAGATTCCATTTCGCTACTTCTTCAACAATGACCTGGAATTTCTTCTACACGATAGCGATGTGTCAAAGAAATACACTACATCACTTACACTTCCGTTCCCGGCAGCCATATACTCCAACTGCATAGCCATCGAGGAAAAGGCTACTCACATGTTTTCCAACAGCGTGGAACAGTATGACATTGATGCAATGTATGGGATTTACCATTGTCCTGAACGCCGACGAATCTACTACAAAAGCTGCCAGGTTCAAAAGTCTAAACACGAAGTGTATAGTGATAAACAGATCGTTGGTATTAGGCATGTCACTCTTGCGTCAAAATGGGACTACACATTCCTCAAGAACATTGTGGTCAAACGACAAGACGAAAAGGACTATGAATTCTGTGAAGCGGATTTTTCGAGACTGTCACTAGATGACATTGAAGATATGTATCGCGCTAAGGTGCAAGGACGAATCCGACATTTCTCCACAACTATCCAACGCGAGTACATCAACTCTTTACTCATCTACATCAGGAGCATAATAATCCAAGAACGTGTAGAAGACATTCAGCTTGCCGTGGAATCGTATCAGACACGTGTTAACCTCATGAAACCACAGCTACAACTTCCCGACATAAACCATCTTCCTCAGTACACCCTAATCAGCAGACCTTTTGGAGTAGTCTACCGTAGTGAACTACACCGAAATTGCTTAATGGCGTGTAATGAGCTTCATAGGTTTGGGGATCATACACTGAAGAAAGTCAGGGATGGGTTAACTTATCGGTTAAAGGTGATACAACAAGGCATTGGGTCACCAAAGCGATGGAATTCTCAGGAGAAACGGGATGTGAAGAGGATCATCACGCGGATCGATGAAAGGTTGTTCAGAAGGGATCAATTCAGAACTTTGGAGAGTTTCGTAGGAGGTCGTCCCAGCGTATCTCTCACAGGCTATCAACGTCCCGAACGCATTCCTGGAGTTATTGCTGGTCTTCCGGATTCTCCTGGTAATCATTGATTTGCTTCACTATATTAACATTTGGATGTGTGATTTTTATTGACTATGGCTTGTGCACACATATCAATGTATAACCCGTACTTGTAATGAAAGGACCCTGTGGTACGCTTCAGTGCCACAATTCTTATAAAAGGAGCGAAAGCTTCTTACTTTTGAGTAAAACTTATCAAACCCTTCACTTTTAAAAGGTTTTGCTCAAAAGAACAAGTACTTCCCCTTATGATTTTCAAAACCCCAAAAGTTTATATCACTTGTTGAGGGGGAGTATTTGATTAAAAACTTTGTTCACAAATTGTTCTTTGTGGTAATCTTCTCGCAAAACTCGAAATGGACATATTCGATATCAAATTTCGTCAAAAATAACATTTACATGCCATTTTTGAGGGGGAGAAAAATTATGTGATAAGAAATATGTTGTGAATTGCAAATGAATCGTTGTGCTAAAAGACTTGTCCGGGACGGGTAATAATTTCAAGCTAGTTCGCTAGTGATGTAAATGTGTCTCGCAAAGGTCTTGTCCGAGTAGAATATACCATTCGAGAAACTTTTGGTAGACATGAACTTTGACGGGTTTAACAACCTTTCGAGGTTTGTCCACACCTTCAAGGTAGTTATTAGAGCTAGTTGTCACCTAAAAGCTGACAATGTAACTCTTTAACTATGCAACGTAACTGTGTCTCGCGGGGGATTATCTATCTTGAGTTGATCAATTCAAAAGTGTGCGCTCTTCTCTCACTGTGCAAATTTCTATCAAAATACTTAAGCACGCGTGGAGGGGGAGTATTTATGCAAAATGTTTAAATCTCAACAGTGGTATTAAATGCTTTTACTCATAACCACTTTGAGAGATTTTCATGAAAATGGTTTTGGCAACATAGGTTAGTCATGGAGTTATAAGGTGACTAAGGTTAGGAATAACGGTCATATGATCCGCCAGAGCCGGAGGGATCTACGCAAGGACACCACCAATAGTTAGAATTAGAAGTCCTTAGGTATGATTATGAAAAGGATAAAATGAGAATCAGAGAAAGAAGGAGTTGAAGAATTAAAAAGAAATGTAAAAAAAAGTTGAAAACAAATAGCCCTCCAGATTATTCAACTTAAGGCAGACACCGGGTTCAATTCATATGCTACTGGTTGTCACTTGATGACACCGGTATTGAAGATCAAAGTCGTCATGGACCCAGTGACGCATGCACTAAACCTTCTTAGCCACTCAAGTTTCTCTCAACAGAAGCTTGTTTCATTCTCACAGGGAACCCTACGTAAACTATCAGCTTTCTCTTAGAGATTGCTGATATTGAAGAAGGAGACCCTCTCCCTAGTCTCCGCTCGGGAAAACCAAAGAGCACTATTGAGTCTAGAGCCACGAGATTCATCAAAAGATTTCATAGGTACACTTGACATTTTACCACTTGTCGTTCAACAATAAGAACGCAAGTGATACATTATTGTGTCCTTCACAGATCTTAGCAATCTGTTGAGAACATTTATGAGAGGTTCACATATGTGATCCTCAGTGATTGAATGGAAACTCCTGCCAGGGTCAACATCAAACAGCACCTGACGGCAGTCACTTCGGTAACTCCCCGTGGATTACGCTTAGTGTGTCTCAAACGATCTACAATCATAAGGTGATGCTTCGGTATACCTCAACGACTCATCTGAACTGTAGGTGTACTTCGGTACATCGCGTTATCTCACTTGTGGGACTCCAGTTCTGGAACAGCCTTTGTGAGAATTAGAGTTGTGTTTTCACAATATGCTGTTAACATACTCGAAGTTCAAACTTGTAAGTGCTGGAATCCGCTTATCACTAACCATTCTTATGTTTTCTTCTTATGGAAGCTCTAGAGCGGACTGATCGTGCAGATTCTTCACATGCTCATACCAACAACATCATTAATGGAAGTTCTCTCGAAAGGCAACACAAAGTTAGAATGATTCTTCGTCAAAGTCAAAGAATCTACAAAGTTTAAAGACTAAGAGAACTACATCAGTACTGAAATCAAACGTTAAAGAGCGTGTGAGCATGTTGAAGAAAGACGTGGAGACACTGGAGCAACGAAGCTGACCTGATGCAGACAACAACAACATACTATCACAAAGAACAAAGATCAAAGAACAAAGAAAATGATGACGTCAAAGCAGAACTTTTCAACGGAAACAATTTCTCTACACTGGGGAGATTGTTCGAATCAAGGCACTTCTTCTCACAAGAAAGTAGAATGTCAGAAGACGTCAAAGCTACTATTACATCAGCACCTTTAACGTTTATATCATCAATCACTAACACTTAGGGGGAGATTGTTAGAATCACTCCTAAACTAGAATTCAAGTGTTAGTAATTAATATGTAATAGTTAGCTTAATTATGGCTTTTATGTTAGTAATCATGCCAAGGCTTATGTAGAAAGCCCATGAGCCTTGGCCAAGCCCATAAAGGAAAGGAAGGGAACTTGCATGTTGCCCTAGTTCCTCCCTATAAATAATCCTTGTAAACCCTCACTTGAGGGTTGGTTGTTCAATTCACTCTTTCACTCTACGCATAACTCTTCTTTATATTCATACGTGTGTGTGTGATTGTTCATCCGATCATCTCTTCTCTATTTCTTCTATTGAGGCTTGTGTTACAAATATGGGAACCTAATAATGTAACCAAATCCCATCTTCACTTCAATAAGATAACCATTTTCCAAAGACAAAGTTCTTAATTGGTTTTAATAGTTAGAGACATGCCTTAATCCATCCGTTGAAAATCCTTAAATCCTTACCACGTGTTCTCGCCAATTTCTCGAGATCTTCATCATGAACAACCAAACCAAGGATATGAAGTTCTTTCAAACACCTAAACTTGAGAGCTAATTGTTGGATCCATGGGGTGATTCGGACAGCATAATCATCATTAAAACGAGATGGGGGACCTAAAAGTGTTAACGCCTCGATAAAAGGGAATCTTTTACTTAAACAGGCAGGGTTTGGATAGTAAAGTGTGTGTACAGTTATGCACCTACACGTAATGCCATCAATCTCATAAAACTCACGGAAACTAAAGAAACAGAGTTTCGGTCCTCAACATTGTGTATATTGTCACAAATATCTCCACCAAAATGTTCCAACCTAACAGCATATTTAAAGGCATCTCCTAGTTTCCTTAGATAGCAAACTCCAATCTTCAATGATATTAATGAGTTACAACAGTTTTTTGCAAGAAGTGTAAGATCTTCTGCATAAGAAACATCCGTATACGTAAAATGTAACCTTTCCAAAACCGTGCTATTTGTTGGAAAAAGAGTTTTGCAAAATGAGTTTTTGCAAAATTTAGACACTATTTAATATATGTATATGTTATATATATTTATATTTCTTGGTAGCTTTGCGTTCTCCTCGACGAGAGCTTCGCAACGAGCTAAAGTATGTCCAAATTGGAGTAGAAATGAATGAGATATCGTGTCTCAAAGTGAGGCACAAAAATCGAAAACTAAACTATCCCACATCACCTAGAAGAGGAAGTGGAGACTAGTTTATAAGGAAATCATAATATTGGCTATCAAATTCCTTTAGGTTGGTTATGCTCCTACTCTAGCGTGCGTCTTGCCAAGCAGGGGGTGCAGTAAAATGGGATTTCAAGCTAAAATGAGTTTGAAGCTTCGAACTCATGCGAGCCCGCTACACCTTGAACATCTAATGCTGCTTCAAATCTACGCGGGTATCTTTTGCTGAGAATTTCGTTTCCTTATTTGATAATTTTCCATAATATTCTGTAATCTATTTTAGGAATAGATTTAGACTTTGTGCTTAAGTCTTAACAGATATATGCAAATCGTGTTTTTGTAACAACATATATGCATATTTTTTATTTCTGGCGTATATTCTGGCTTCGTGACCAAGCTAGGTATTGCCTATAAAATAAAATCTTCTCATTCAGTTTACATTCTAAAAACGCAGCTCATTACCGACAAGTTCAGCAGCTTCGTCGAAACAAACGAAGTCTTTCAACATTTTTCGTGCAAGTGAGTCGTCCGTACCTTGCGGTATTGACGTTGTACCACGGGAAACAGACGGCGAATCTGTTTTAAGGGAATCGTGTTAAAAACGAGCCTCGTTCACAACCTTTACTTTTATCGTTTACATATTATTATAGAGTCTGTCTTCTGCTTCTACCCCATTCTGTCTGTTATTTAATTTACTGTTATTTTGTTTCTGCTAATTTATTTATTGTAATTGTAATATGTTTTTCATAAATAAAGTGTACACCGTTTCCCACAGTCTTAAAACAGATTCGGTTTAACCGAATTTATTACACTTTGTTAAAAAACGGATTAATTGTTAACAGACTTTTATAACTGTTTCTGTCAAAACCTTGTTGAGTTTCTTTGGATATCAGTTTCTATTAAACAGTTTTAACATACAGATTTGGATTAACAGATCTATAACGTTTTTTAAGCAGTTTTATTATCAGTTTTAATGAAACCAAGATAGTGTTTCTATTAAACTAGTTTAATCGATCCATCAAAACCAAGCTAGAGTTTTGTTGAATCAGATCTGGTACAAGTAGATACCATTTAAAACAGTTTGTTTAACTGTTTGTGTTTGATTTTCAGGATGACAAACACGATTACCCCTCTGTGACTACTCACTGTGAACGCACTGCACAGCGCCGATTACCAACACGGTTGTTAATCATGCTGAGAAACCAGAGAAATTCAATGGGCAGAATTTCAAGAGGTGGCAAAAGAAGATGTTTTTCTATCTGACTACTTTGAACCTTGCGCGGTTCTTAAAAGAGAACCCACCTAACGTGGAACCTCCTGCAGAAGGTCAATCTCTAATCAAAGTTGTTCAAGCCTTGGAATCATGGAAACATTCAGACTTTTTGTGTCACAACTATGTTCTGAATGGTTTGGTTGATTCTTTGTACAATGTGTATGCAAGACCAAGACGCCAAAGAATTATGGGAGTCATTGGAACGCAAGTACAAAACTGGGGATGCTGGTACAAAGAAGTTCGTGGTAGCTCGTTTTTGGATTACAAGATGGTTGATTCAAAGAATGTGATAAGTCAGGTTCAAGATCTGCGGTTTTGCTACATGACATTCATGCTGAGGGAATGACCTTGAGTGAAACTTTTCAAGTTGCTGCTATTATTGAAAAGTTACCTCCAAGCTGGGTAGAATTCAAGAACTACTTGAAGCATAAGCGAAAGGAGATGAGTGTTGAAGACTTGGTTGTTCGTCTTCGTATTAAAGAGGACAACAAGCTGGCTCAGAAAACACGTATACGCCTGATTCTGCAAAAGGCAAATATGGTTGAGCATGTTTCGTCATCTTCAAAGTCCAATGTCAAAGCTAAAGGCAAAGTAAAAGGAAAGAATGACAAGAAGGGCAAGGGAAGTCCGAGTACCTTGCTCCTAAAGCTGCAATTGTGAAACGAAGTTCCAAGGGTGTGTTTCAACTGTGACCAGCCAGTCACCGTGTCTAACTGTAAGATGCGGCGGGTGACTCCACGCCAGGCGAATATGGTGAATGAAGATGTGGACATGATTGCTATGGTGTTTGATGTCATTGCCATGATCTCTGAAGTTAACCTGGTAGGTTCCAACAACAGGGAATGGTGGGTGGATACGGGGCTACCGTCATGTGTGTGATAAGAGTATGTTTAACTCTTTCAGAGCGGTTGATAGTGGAGAGAAGCTGTACATGGGCAACTCAGAATCAGCTGAAATCAAGGGCGAAGGAGATGTAATCTTGACGATGACATCCGAGAAAGAGCTCAAGTTGACTAATGTCTTGTATGTTCCAGAGATTCGCAAGAATCTTGTGTCCGGTTGGTGTTGAACAAGTTTGGTTTTCGTCTTGTTTTTGAGTCCGATAAGTTTGTTCTTTCTAAAATCAAGTGTATGTTGGTAGGGATATGCCCAATGGTATGTTTAAACTTAATGTAATGGTTGTTAAGAAAGATATCAATAATATGAATTCTTCTGCTTACTTGATTGAGTCTTCTAATATGTGGCATGGCCGTCTTGGACATGTAAATTTTAATTCAATGCGTCGTTTGATTAAATTTAATTGCATGCCTAATTTCCATATTGACTCAAAATATAAATGTGAAACTTGTGTTGAAGCCAAACTTACAAGAGCATCTTTCAAATCGGTTGAACGAAAAACCGAACCACTTGATATTATACACACTGACATATGTGATTTGAAATCACTACCCACAAAAGGTGGCAATAAGTACTTTATCACGTTTATTGATGATTGTACAAAGTATTGCTATGTTTACTTATTGAAAAGTAAAGATGAAGCTATAGACAAGTTTGTTCTATACAAAAACGAAGTTGAGAATCAACTTAGTAAGAAAATCAAGGTGGTCCGAAGTGATAGAGGAGGTGAATATGTGTCTCCATTCGCGACCTATGTGCAAAACATGGAATTAGACACGAGTTCAGCTCCTTATTCACCCCCGCAGAACGGTATTGTCGAAAGGAAGAATCGTACCTTGAAAGAAATGGTTAATGCCATGTTGATAAGTTCGGTCTAAGCCAGACATGTGGGGAAGCCATTTTAACGGCTACTTATCTTTTAAATAAGATACCTCGTAAGGAAAAGGAAGAGACCCCTTATGAATTATGGATGGGAAGAAAGCCATCATATCAGTACTTACGAGTGTGGGGGTGTCTAGCAAAGGTAGCTATACCGACTCCCAAGGCCCAAAAGATTGGACATAAATCTGTGGATTGTATATTCATCGGATATGCTAAGAATAGCAGTGCTTATCGCTTCATTGTACATGATTCAAAAATTGCGGATATACAAAAGGGTACTTTAATGGAATCAAGGAATGCTTCATTCTTTGAAACTATATTTCCTTGTTTAACGAAGGAAACTGAAAGTTCATCTAGAATAGATGAAGAAGTTGTCCAAGATAAGAGACAACGAGATGATAATGATCTTCAAGATGAGAGACAAGATCAAACTGAGGAAGAAGAGGTTGAACCTCGAAGAAGCAAAAGGGCAAGAACTGAGAAATCGTTTGGACCCGATTTTGTTTCTTTTATGGTTGAAAACGAACCTACTTCATACCGAAAGGCGGTTACTTCCTCAGAAGGGCCTCAATGGAAAGAAGCCATTAAAAGTGAAATAGATTCTATTTTACAAAACCATACTTGGGAGCTCGTGGATTTACCTCCTGGTTGTAAACCACTAGGCTATAAATGGATCTTCAAGAAGAAGATGAAAGCCGATGGCACCATTGACAAGTACAAAGCAAGATTGGTTATCAAAGGATTTAGACAACGAGAAGGTCTTGATTACTTTGATACATATTCGCCTGTTATGCGAATAACTTCTATTAGGATGATACTTGCTATTGCCGCTTTAAGAAATTTGGAATTTCACCAAATGGATGTGAAAACGGCATTTCTAAACGGAGATTTAGAAGAAGAAATCTACATGAACCAACCTGAGGGTTTCATGGCTCCTGGACAAGAGAATAAAGTTTGTAGGCTTGTTAAGTCATTATATGGCTTAAAGCAAGCTCCCAAACAATGGCATCAAAAATTTGACCACGCCATGCTAGAGAGTGGATTCAAAATTAATGAATGCGACAAATGTGTTTATGTCAAAGACACAAATAGTGGATATGTAATCTTGTGTTTATATGTTGATGATATGCTTATCGTTGGCAAAGAACGACAAGATGATCACATCTACTAAAGACATGTTGAAATCAAAGTTTGACATGAAGGATATGGGTTTGGTTGATGTGATCCTTGGAATAAAGATCATACGAACTCAAAATGGACTTGTGTTAAGTCAAGCACATTATGTGGACAAAATTCTTAATACTCATAATGCGGGGGATTCCGGCCTAGCTAGAACTCCAATTGACACCAGTAAGCATCTATCTAAAAATAAAGGCTTAGGTGTTGCCCAATTAGAGTACAAGAATTATTGGCATGTTAATGTACTTAATGACCGGTACCCGACCTGACTTAGCATATGCTGTTAGCAGGCTAAGTAGGTATACTAGTAACCAAAGCTATGCACATTGGGCAGCTATGACTAGGGTACTTCACTATTTGAGATACAGTCGTGATTATGGATTGCATTATGATCGATATCCAGCTGTTATCGAAGGATATAGTGATGCAAATTGGATATCTGACATAAAGGATTCTAGATCGACTAGTGGATATGTGTTTACACAAGGAGGAGTGGCTATATCTTGGAATTCTTCCAAGCAAACTGTTATAGCTAAGTCCACGATGGAATCAAAATTTATCGCGTTTGATAAATGCGGACATAAGGCGGAATGGCTACGTCAATTCGTAGAGGACATACCAAGGTGGCCTAAACCGGTAACGACCATTAGTATACATTGTGATAGTCAATCGGCAATTGGCAGAGCTCATAGCATAATGTATAATGGAAAGTCAAGACATATCCTTCGTCGACATAATTCGATACGACAACTACTCTCAACAGGAGTTATCTCAATTGACTATGTGAAGTCAAAGGATAACATCGCGGATCCGCTTACGAAAGGCTTAAGCAGAGAGTTAGTAAGTAAGTCGTCTAGAGGAATGGGACTAAAGCCCTTGAAGGAATGAGTTTCTATGAAGGAAAACCTAACCCAGTTGACTGGAGATCCCAAGATCTGGGTTCAATAGGACAACCTAATCATAGAAATATGGGGGAAGTCACGTCAATGTGGGGGAGTTACTAAATATTGTAACTTTCCTAGTCCATTCCTATAACAAATGTGACTTGTTGAGAGGTTAAACATATGGCTTTAATGATTCAGGATGAAATCATAAAGCATAATGATTCAAGATGAAATCACAAAACATATGTTTTTAATGATTCAAGATGAAATCACCTATGTGAGAGAGAAGTGGGTCGCTCAAGGGAAATGTGGGGACACAATTCCTAAGAGCTCTTGTAGAATCAGGCTAGTGTTCATGACCATAACGAACACGACTATGAGGACTTGACATTGTCGGGGAGAGTCTTGTGTGAAGTGTAATGTCGTCTACGTAAATGGATGATGAGTTCAAGGACATCGCGTCTACTAAGATCTAGGAGACTAAGTGCATCTCACAAGGGAAGGTTCAAAGGGTTACACCTACCTATCCTATGCAAGACTTAACCGCAAAAATTTCACCGAAACTTTCGTGTGTTTTCGACCGATTTCCATTCATGTGGGGGATTGTTGGAAAATGAGTTTTGCAAAATGAGTTTTTGCAAATTTTGGACACTATTTAATATATGTATATATTATATATATTTATATTTTTGGTAGCTTTATGCGTTCTCCTCGACGAGCTTCGAACGAGCTAAAGTATGTCCAAATTGGAGTAGAAATGAATGAGATATCGTGTCTCAAAGTGAGGCACAAAATCTGGAAAACTAAACTATCCCACATCGCCTAGAAGAGGAAGTGGAGACTAGTTTATAACGAAATCATAATATTGGCTATCAAATTCCTTTAGGTTGGTTATGCTCCCACTCCTATGCGCGCTGCAGGGGTGCAGAAAAATGGGATTTCCGAGCTAAAATGAGTTCGAAGCTTCAACTCATGGGAGCCCGCGACCTGCGACACGAATGCACTCAAATCTCGCCTACACGGGTATCTTTTTGCTGAGAATTTCGTTTCCTTATTTGATAATTTTCCAGAATATTCTGTAATCTATTTTAGGAATAGATTTAGACTTTGTGCTTAAGTCTTAACAGATATATGCAAATCGTGTTTTTGTAATAACAGATATGCATATTTTTTATTTCTGGCGTATATTCTGGCTTGGTGACCAAGCTAGGTATTGCCTATAAAATAAAATCTTCTCATTCAGTTTTACATTCAGAAAAACGCAGCTCATTACCAGACAAGTTCCAGCAGTTCTTCGCTCAGAAACAAACGAGTCTTTCAGCGATTTTTCAGGCAAGTGAGTCAGGTCCGTTAGGGTAGTAATGAGTGTGGACAGTTAGGCGCTTATGCATAAGGCCATCAGTCTCATTAAGCTTACGGGAAACTAATGAAACAGAGGTTCGGTCCTCAACGTTGTGTATATAAGATAAAGCTATGTCTAAAACTTCCTCCCCAGCTTTGGTATTTTCGAGCTTATGTTTGGTCTTACGTTCAGTGGGTGCCATTAAGGTTTGATGTTAAACTGTGAGTGAATTCCTTTCTTGAACCACTTAAACTACAACGCTAAGCCTGCAATAAATGGAATTAAACTAATAAGAAGAAATTTAACGATAAGATGTAAATTGCTTTGTAGTTCGTATGATTAGATCCGTCAAATTTGTTGTGTGAAATTTTCAAAAGTATTCAGATACTTTCAATCTATTAGCTTAATACTTCAACTTAAAGTTACAACCATATCATACACTGTGAATCCAAACATATAAACAAACCAAACATAAGGTACATGTACGTACGTGTATATATATATATATATTGTATAAGCTAACTAACATCTTAACTAAACAGTAGATCCAAATTACTTAAAACATTTAAAAGTTTGAATACCATCATGATTAGTAATAGCAAAGCTCCATATGTCTGCACATATATAACTAGATAATTACCTGTGTTTCACACGACAGTGTAAGTATATTCGTTATATTTATGAATATAGAGCAAACTATGATCCTTGCTGACGAACTACAAATGAACTAAATTAGATATTATACTTTATACAGATAATAATAATCTATCAAAAGTCCATTAAGTTACTTTATATACGAAATTTTTACACTTAAATTCTATTAGTTCTATCAACAAACACTATATACCTACATGTCTTCAGCTCTTGTCGAATACAAAGAAAAACACATATATCTCACTCTAATGATTAGAAACACATAGTAAAAGTATATTAATCTCATCATGAGTTTCATTAAAAACACGCAAAAACTAACCTTCTTATTACTTCCACAATAAGTCGATCGTGCTCTTATTTGCTTTTGCTCTTCGTAGATAGGTATATATTAGCTCTATGCATGTGTTTATCTTAAAAAAAGAAGTCGATCAATCATCTTCTTCTGCTTTGTGTTTTTTTTTTTTTTTTTTTTTTCTTCGTATGTGATAATAAGAGACGCCAAATTTTCATTGTATATATAACTTGAGGCCCATGTTTAAAGTAAGCTTGGTTCTCACGGTTTCCTTTTATTTGAACAACGCAGGAATGACTTCTGGGCGGGGCTTTTATTTGACAATGTAGCTACTTGATGTCTTGATAAATATATCTTACCTAGCTACATGCTTTAAAACAATTACACGGTACCCGCCGTCGCAACACGTGAATACCCGACTAATCTTGCAAAAATCTCTAAATCATTGAAATAAGCCTAATCAAAACCCCATAAAATTAAAAGATTT
Source organism: Chrysanthemum makinoi (assembly GCA_910596185.1). Taxonomy (NCBI): domain Eukaryota; kingdom Viridiplantae; phylum Streptophyta; class Magnoliopsida; order Asterales; family Asteraceae; genus Chrysanthemum; species Chrysanthemum makinoi. Next base: position 335,678,293 of record OU343221.1, read on the forward strand.
AAATCAATGGGATATTTTATAAAACGCTTGGTGTGCATAGACAAAACCCACAGTCAAGCTCCGTCCTAAATGCAATTCTTAGAAGTTTTTTATGACATTTAATTCTGTTTGTTTTGATGGTGTAATCAGTGTGTGTGAAAGATGACTTGAGTAACAATCTTTGTCAATGTTATTCTACGGGTGTTTGTATTTCAAGGACGTTGTGGCTTAGCGCGTGTTTTTTAATCTAAATACCTAGAACTATCATTTCCTTGCTATTAATAATCCTGCACACATACAACAACCAAACCAAGAATAGACTAATGACACAATAAGCCCTTAGCTTATCTTCCAACAGCTCGGACGTACAATCTTGAGGACCAAGAATTCAAAAACCCAGTGGATGCATACAATGCATTAGAGGATTGCTTATATGAAACGGAGAGTATGATAGATGACAACAATATCAAGAAGAGGGTGCGTAGTCACAGTTTGAAGAAAATTGAAAATGCTATTGCCAACACGACTGAGTGCCTCCATGATAATGACAGTGCATCTCTCAACAATCTTAGAAGCAAGCAGGCATGCCTAGAGCCTTTTTATGCTAAAGAAAAACTAAAGTTATGGGAGGTGATTTGCACACTTCCATAAATGATTGGGACACTCAAATTTTTAGTGTTTGGACATTTATGCCCTCACATTATTTTTAGTTATGCTTATCTTGTAAAGGTATAAATGTCCAAGTACTCAAAATTTGAATGTCCCAATCATTTATGGGAGTGTACAAATCACCTCCCTAAAATTATGGTAAACTACCTCCCTAAAGTTATGGTAAACTGGTCAAGTACAAAAGGTTCAAAAGTAAATAGAAAAGATACAATGGAATATTAATGGTGATGTTCAGTTTCAGTTTATAGCTTGTACTTCTTATTTCCTAGATTTATTTGTTTTTCAAGGTTTCTAAAATGTATAGTAGAGTTGTTATTTGGGTTAACTATACTTGAATAATAGTTATCTGGGTCGGGGTTAATCGGGTTTTAGGGAAGAAACACGCCTTCTTAGGCGAGACCTTAATAAGTGTTTGGGTTATTTCGGTATGAGTTAATATGGTTTATGTTAACCTTGAATAAGGCCTTTTGTTACAATAAAATAAGGAAAATGGTTAATTTGTCTATAAAAAGACAATGTAATATATATGAAGAATTCAAAGAATTTATAATGCAGGTTATTCGGGTTAACCTGGGACATGAATAAGGATAAAACTCTCACCCGAGATCTGACTCTAATAAGAGTTTGGGTCAATCTGAAACCCTAAATATTGGTTTTTTAACCTATGTAACCCGACCCGAATAAGATCGTTTGGAATTGAGTTTGACGAGTTTGGGTATATTTGACACCCATTGGCTATTCTAGACAACAGAAGAGTACACAACTCCAATAAGAGTTCCGATTAATCCGAAAACCCAAAAAATGGTTTAAACCGTTTAAGATTTAAATGTCATATTTCATTCATACGATTATACGCAAGATGTTTATTTGAGCATCTCATACATGTGTTGAGATTGAAATAGTATTAAAATGTTACTTTAACCGTGCATAAAACTATTGAATTGACATGGGATTTGAGGCTTTGAGCCTTTGGGGTAGCAACTTTACTTATATTAAAGGGTAACGACTGGTATAGAATTTGAAGTGAATCCATTTAGGACATGCCCGAAGTGTCAATCAAGTATGTAGGTAATCTTGTTAAACAAACATGTTTCAACTTCAAGATTCACAAGGTAGTATGTAGCTATTTAATCTTGGCATGTTTAGTCAAATAATCTTCAATGCAACGACAAGAATAGCCTCAAAATAAACATAGACTAAAAAAATCTAACTCTCCTTCGGCAACCATATTTTCTAATGTTTCCAGCTTTCTTGCTGGGTCAAAATGGGTAGATTTTTTAGCACACGTCAAAGCGGGTTTGATCGACACATAAACACTAGTGCATCTCTCTGTTTACCATATAAACGATCAATATCTACTAACACATTTTAAAACTTTTTTTATCTCCGTGGATTAGTCGGCTAAAAGATCGGAAATCATGGTTACCAAAAAAAAAGACATTTTTTTGATCCCATCATGCATTAATTTGTTGCAAAGTAAATAAAATGAGTGACATAATGCACACATGAAGTGATTATGCCCATAATAACGGTAGTGTATACACCACAAACGAAAAATAAGCTAATACCAGTCTTGACAAACCAATGATGTGAATTTTGAGTTTAAACATTTCTATGCATACCAGAGTTTCAAAGTGTGAGTGCCAAGGAAATATGATCACGACTGTCAAACCAAACATACCTTAGAGAAGGTATATTAAACACAGAACTGGTAACAACTTGCTCGCTAAAGGGACAATCCATCAGTTTTAGCTTTCTTAATTTTGGGCACCCTTCTGATAACTTAACAAGTCCTGCGTTAGAATTTCCTGTACTAGTAAGCGACAAAGACCTCAAACTAGCACCATACTTCCCGATATATTCCAAACCCACATCTGTCAATCCTCCATGCCAAAGAGTGATATCTAGCCTTTCGAGTTTTCTGCAACCCATTAGCATAGCCTGAATCCCATTGTCTAGCGGTGGATCTGTTGTCCTATCTTTCTTGATCAAGTTCATATGGAATTTACGGAGATTCTTCAAATGTGTTCCTAGACACTTGATAGCTTTATTTGAAATATCTCCGAGTCTAACCTTTAAATACTCCAATTCAGTACACCCTTTTGCCAGAGCAATCAGTCCCACGTGGGTCACAAGTCCATTATGGGTAAGTTTGCGCAATTTCTTGCAAAACTTACCGATAACTTGCAACCCCTTGTCTCCACATAAATCCATGGTATATAGAACTTCCAAATTGGGACAACACTGAAACGGTAAACACTCGTACCCATTATTCGGGTATGAAGATGCAAGATTTAATTTCCTTATATGATTCAAAAAAGGGAATGCAGTTGAATATCGAGTTACTGGCAAATCATTTATACTTAATGAACGCATATTTGGGGGAAAATGGAAACGAACAAGCTCTCTCTCCCGGTCAAAAATATCTCCACCAAAATGTTCCAACCTAACAGCATATTTAAAGGCATCTCCTAGTTTCCTTAGATAGCAAACTCCAATCTTCAACGATATTAATGAGTTACAACAGTTTTTTGCAAGTGTAAGATCTTCTGCATAAGAAACATCCGTATACGTAAAATGTAACCTTTCCAAAACCGTGCTATTCAATGCCAATTGATGTAACCAAATGTTATCTTTCACTTCAGAATAAATATTATCCAAACAATAAGTCCTCAATTGGTTACAATACTTCGAGACATGCCTTAATCCATCTGTCGAAAACCCTATACACTTACTAATCTTCAAACTCCTTAAATTCTTTCCATGTGTTCTCGCCAATGTCTCAAGATCTTCATCATGAACAACTAGACGATGGATATTAAGTTCTTTCAAATACCTAAACTCGAGAGCTAATTGTCCAATCCACGGGGTGATTTGGATATCATTATGATATGTACATATGATATCAGATGGGGGCCCTTTAAGTGTTAACGCCTTCATGAAAGGGAATCTTTTACTTAAACGAGACGGATTTGGGTAGTAATGAGTGTGGACAGTTAGGTGCTTACGCATAAGGCCATCAATCTCATTAAGCTTACGGGAAACTAACGAAACAAAGGGTTCCGTCCTCAACATGTGTATCTAAGATAAAACTATGTCTAAAACTTCCTCCCCAGCTTTCGTATTTTCGAGCTTATGTTTGGTCTTACGTTCAGTGGGAGCCATTAAGGTTTGATGTTAAACTGTGAGTGAATTCCTTTCTTGAACCACTTAAACTACAACGCTAAGCCTGCAATAAATGGAATTAAACTAATAAGAAGAAATTTAATGATAAGATGTAAATTGCTTTGTAGTTCGTATGATTAGATTCGTCAAATTTGTTGTGTGAAATTTTCAAAAGTATTCAGATACTTTCAATCTATTAGCTTAATACTTCAACTTACAAGTTACAACCATATCATACACTGTGAATCCAAACATATAAACAAACCAAACATAAGGTACATGTACGTACGTGTATATTGAAAGGTTTTATGGATATTTAAATATATGTATGTCCGGATTCGAACTCGAGACTTCGGGATTGCACACATTACGTATGAGAATTGATGTAAATAATTAATATAAATAAAATGTTATTATTATTAATTATTAGTCACGAAATAAAACATAACGATAGTTAAATAATTAACGAGGTTTAGCTAACGGTCGTTAAATATTAACTAAAAGGACTAGAGATGAAATTATAAGTCGGGAAAGTTCTAGAATCCCCTTGGGATGCTTTGGCCGATCGGTTTGGGTTTCCAAACTCTAACCCACTGAAACTTGGTCACCAAGTTAAGTTACCTATAAATACAAACCTTTGTATTCATTCACAACTTAATCTTGGATCACCAATATACCTAATTTCTCTTCTCCTCTCTCCCTCTTTGTGTAGCCGGTCGAAACTCCCAAACCCCAAGGGTTTTCGATTTTGCTTAACTCAAAGACACAAGTGTTTGGTTTTATTTGTGATTTAAGGAACTAGCTTTTCACATCAAATCGCTATTAGTACGTGTGTACAAGAACGAAGGACAAGCACACTTGAGCTTGTGTATTCCTTGGTGGTCGATTCTTTTGGGTCGAATATATAAACCCTAAAGTTAGGGTTTTGGGTTTTTGGTTCTTCTTCAATCATCGTTTGATTCTTGAATTGCTAAAATGTACGCACTTTCTTGTTCGGTTAATTACTTACATATATTATTCCTATTAACTTCCGCTGCATGCTTTGATGATGTTATTTGATTTATATAATTGTTATGAGTATTAAATCCCAACAGTGGCATCACGAGCCGTTAATATGATGTAATTAATTACCGAAACACATAAAAATTGATTCTTTATGATTATATGCATGTTTTTTTTATGGTTTCTAGGGTTTTGAATTCGAAACCCTAATTTTTTATGTATAGGGTCGATTACCCTCTATTTATTTAATTAGGTTTTAATTTTGTAAAACTTGTAGAAACCCTAGGATTGCATGTTAATTTTATGTGGTTAATTAATGAATAATTGTTATGTGCCATGTAATATGCGTATCTTGGGTGATAATTGTTAGTCGGAATCCATGGTGGAACATGCATGTTTTGCCATGGAGTATTGTTATGCTATAAATTGTTTAGTTGATACACACATGTTTTATTTATTTAATAATTATCAAATTGGGGAAGACCTCAATTATAACTAATAAAAATTCGTTATGTGCTAATTGGTATATTGTTAACTTTGGCTTACGCAATCGACTTGTCGATGTATGTGGCTCATCTACCTTGTAGGTGAAAGCCCTAGTTAATATATGCATTATTTACGCCTAGAATTGTTTATTAGAGTTTATTGAAATAATTATGCATGTGGCTAATTGTTTTTACATATGTTAAAAATTGTTTAGTTATATGTTTATATTATTTGAGTGTGTTTAATTTTTTATTAAAGTGCCTTTTGTTTATAAATTGTTTGACATGTTAGTAAGCAAAAAGGGTTTTTTGGAATAGAAAATTAAATGGACTAAATAATGGCGAAACTGATTTGTTAACTAAGAATTATTCTTGAACTTTTAATCGATTGATGCGACTGTACTAAATGGTTAGAACGGCTCACCCACTAGAACAAACTATAAAGGGGTTAATTAAGAAGTGCGCACAGTCACACTGAAAGGATGTCTAAGGTTATGCTTTTGCGCTTACCTAGTCCTCTGCCCCCTGTGAGTTCGATTGGAGCTACCTAGTATAACCATTCTATGTACGAAGCATCTTAGTGCAAAGTTGTAAGTTTCTCAACGAATCGATTAAAACTTTGTAGAATTCAATCTTAGCAATTAAAATTTCGTGCAAGTTTTTTCGGAAATATTATGTTATAAAGTTGTATGCATGCTTCTTTATACATAAGTTTTGATTACACGTCAAAAAAAAATTGTACCCTTTAAATTTAAGTTTATGCCATCTAATGATATGAAACACTTGAAGTTGTAATTTAGTTATGTGAGACCTTGATCTAGATTACAATAACGAGGTGAATTATTTTGTTGTGTGAGACCTCAGCTTTATGATTTGCAGTTTCTAAATTAGACAACTTAATTAAGTTAGTTAGTGAGACCTATGACTTAAGGCATAAGATGGGATGAAACATGCTTACGTTTTGCATTAATTGTTTTGGCAAAATTGTAAATCCCATAATTTTTGGAATTGAAAACTTGTTTGTCAATTATCGTTTTTCAACGATTACCTATTCTATACTTTCACCACTAGCAGATCAACTGATGTGGTGAAACTATGATAACGAGGATCCAAAATTCAAGGAAAATTCTATGGTTAATATGAATATTGACCAAAGGGTATTTTATTTTCTTGAATATTTACTTATCGAAAGTACTAACTTTTGAACTTTTATTTCTGTAGAAATGGCTCAAGCTGAATCTACTGCACTAGCCTCGCCGTTCAAATCTATGTTTGATCGAGAGAAATTGACTGGTAGAGCGAATTTCAATGATTGGTATCGGCAACTAAGAATTGTCTTGAGGGTTGCCAAAAGACTCAATTATTTGACTACGCCTTGTCCTCCTGAACCTGCACTGATGCTACTGCCAAGCAACGAAGCTGCATGGCTATCTGAGTATGACAAGTATAATGAGGTCGCCTGCATTATGCTCGGGAGTATGAATCCAAACTTGCAAAAGCAGTTTGAAAATTACTTCCCTAATCTCATGCTTGAAGAATTGCAAAGGCTGTTTGAAAAGCCTGTGACTGTAGAGCTGTATGATTTGATAGATGCTCTTCATAGTTGCAAGCAAGGAGAAGGGAAACCTGTAGCCACGCCTGGAAATGATGAGTTACATGGACTAGTGGGCGTCTTAACTATGTCTACCCCAATGACATACAAATTGGCCTTATCAACAGATCCCTTAACAAGGAGTTTGATGGTTTCGTGCGCAATTATAATATGCATTGCACGAGGAAGACAATGGAGGTACATGCAATGCTCATTGATTACGAAAAAGGTTTGCCCAAGAAGGCCCCTACACTTGCGGTTCTGACCATCCAGAAGGGTAGGATTTCTAAGCCTAATAAGCCGCTAGCGAACAAGAAAGGGAAAGGTAAGGGTAAAGTTGATAAGGAAAACAAGTTATGACTTATCAGCAAGAACCCAAGAAGTACCCTCCCAAAAAGCGTGAGAATCCGAAGAAGGATATGGCTTGTCATCACTGCACCGAGGTTGGACATTGGAAGAGGAATTGTCCACTGTACCTTGATGAGTTGCTAATAAGAGGTATAAAAATACTGCACTGTGGCCAGATTTCAGTACTCTTTTGATGATAGAATTATTTGCTTTTCCTCATAAAATAAATTCATGGGTATATGATACCGATGTGGTATTCACATATGTAATACACTGCAGGACTTAGAGGAGCAAGGAAGCTTGCCTATGGACAGCAATACCTGCACGTGGGTAATGGAGCACATGCAATCGTTGAAGCTATAGGCACGTTTGATTTAGTTTTACCTTCGGGTCTAGTACTGTCATTAAACGATTGTCATTTCGCACCTTCCATTGTTAGGGGTGTCGTTTCTGTTTCCTTGTTAAAAGATATTGGTTTCATTCATGCATTTACTGATTATGGAATTTCGGTTTCTTTAAATGGTGTTTTTAACTTTAATGTTATTCCAAGAAATGGTGTGTTTGAAATTGATTTGCATGATAATGTTATTGATAAAAATAATTCTATCTTTAGCATCAATAATAAAAGAATCAAAGGTGATTTGGATTCTTCATTTCTTTGGCATTGTAGACTTGCTCATATAGGCAAGAAACGCATGCAACACCTGCAACACGATGGGCTTTTGCAAGATATCAATGATGAATCATTTGATAAATGCGAATCTTGCATATCTGGGAAGATGACCAAGAAACCTTTACAAATAGTTTAGAAAGGGCTTCTGATCTTCTTGGTGTGATACATACTGACGTATGTGGACCACTAAGACATGTGTCAAGAAAGGTGCTAGCTACTTCTTAACCTTTACTGATGATTTCAGGTCTATGGTTATGTTTATTAACTTAAACATAAACATGAAGTCTTTGAAACATTTAAGGTTTTTAAGAGTGAAGTAGAACTGCAACTAGAAAAGAAGATTAAAGCTCTTCGATCCGATAGAGGTGGTGAATATTTAAGCCAAGAGTTTAAAGATTATCTAGCTGAGTGTGGTATTGTCCAACAACTCACATCTCCATATACTCCACAACAAAATGGTGTATCTGAGAGACGGAATCGTACATTGCTAGACATGGTGCGATTGATGTTTAATCTTACAACTCTTCCCTTATCCTTTTGGGATTATGCTTTGAAACTGCTGTCGCATGTTGAATATGGTTCCAACTAAGAAGGTTGATAAGACTTCTTATGAAGTGTGGTATGGGAAAGCTCCCAACTTGTCTTACTTAAAGGTTTGGGGTTGTGAGGCGTTGTTAAATGTGACTCACTGATAAGTGCAACAAAACTAGATCTGTTAAGTGTGTCTTCGTAGGATACCCAAAGGAAACTATGGGTTACTACTTTTACTTTCCACCTAAAAACAAAGTAATTGTTGCTAGGTATGGAGAATTCCTTGAAAGGGATCTCATATCTCATGAATTCAGTGGGAGAGTTTATGATCTGGAAGATGATCTAGAAGATACAACACCTTCTGAAAACACTAGCCAACCTCAAGTAGAACCTGAAGTCCGGGCTTCCACCTGAAGTTGAAGTGGTTCCCATTCGTAGATCCACAAGGGCTACGCAGGCACCTGAGCGCTATGTCTCAACGTATAAGCTGAGGAAAATATGTTAGGGGATCTTGGTGAACCTGCTAACTATAAAGCTGCCATGATGAGTCCTGAAAAGGAAAAATGGCGAGTTGCAATGAATGAGGAAATGCAATCCATGAAAGTTAACGAAGTCTGGATAGAGGTTGACTTACCTCCAAATGCTAAGGTAGTTGGAAGTAAGTGGCTCTTTAAGATAAAGACTGACATGGATGGCAATGCACACACCTATAAAGCTCGTCTTGTAGCCCAAGGGTATACTCAAACCTATGGGGTAGACTACGAGGAGACATTTTCCTCGTAGCGCACATTAGAGCTATTAAGATTCTTATAGCCATAGCTGCGTACTATGACTATGAGATATGGCAAATGGATGTCAAAACTGCCTTCTTAAATGGTCGCCTAGATGAGGACATCTATATGGCGCAGCCCGAAGGGTTTGTGAATCCAAAGTATCCGAAGCGTGTATGCAAACTTCAAAGATCCATTTATGGGTTGAAGCAAGCATCAAGGCAATGGAACAAGAAGTTTGATGAAGAAATCAAGAAATTTGGTTTCACTCAAAATCTTGATGAGCCATGTGTATCACAAAGCTAGTGGGAGTAATGTTATTTTCCTTGTCTTATATGTCGATGACATATTGATCATGGGAAAAGACATTCCAAGTATGCAAGATGTAAAGTCTTATCTTGGAGAGTGCTTTTCTATGAAGGACTTAGGGGAAGCAGCATTTATTCTAGGAATCAAGATCTACCGAGATAGATCAAGGCGGTTAATTGGACTAAGCCAAAGTGCTTACATTGATAAAATATTGAAGAGATTCAAAATGCAAAATTCCAAGAAGGGATTTTTGCCGATGCAAGTTGAACATGGCTTAAGTAATAAACTATGCGCATCAACACCTGAAGAGGTGGCATACATGAATAAAGTTCCTTATGCTTCGGTTGTAGGATCTATCATGTATGCTGTAAGATGTACAAGGCCCGATGTGGCGCTTGCACAAAATATCACCAATGTATCAACAGAACCGTGTGTGAAACATGGCAAGTTGTTAAGAACATTCTTAAGTATCTAAGGGCTACTAAAGAAATGTTTCTAGTGTATGGAGGAAATCCAGATGCAGAACTTGATGTTACGTGTTTTGCGATGCGTCTTTCCAAACTGATAAAGATTATACGAAGTATCAAACTGGTTATGTCTTTGTCATTAATGGAGGAGCAGTTGACTGGAAGAGCAAGAAGCAAACAACGGTTGCGATGTCTATTACAGAAGCTGAGTACGAGTCGCTTGAAGTGCGATGGAAGTGTTTGATTAGGAAATTCATTTCGGGACTCGGAGTAATGCCCTCAATCAAATTACCTTTAAATGTGTATTGTGACAACTCTGCTGCAATAACATTTGCCAATGAGCCCGAGTCATGAAGGGCCAGACATTTTCCTCGTCGATATCACTATGTTTGAGAACAAGTCGACATAGGTGAAATCAATCTACTCAAAGTTCATACAGATGATAATCTAGCTGATCCCTTTACGAAGCCTTTGCCAAAAGAAAAACTTACTGACCATGTTGATGGGATAGGACTTTGTTTAGCTAGTAGTTTCATGCAGATCTGTGATTAGTATTTGGATAAAGGATGTTATGAACAAATATTACTTTAATGAAATAAAATAGTTGTTTATGTTTATTTTTCATTTTCTTAATATTATATCCTATATTTGCATGTTTAATCCGTGAATAACTTATGTTATTCTAAATAGTCCGTTGTCGATCAATGATGTGGGAATATCATTGAATTAAGACAAATCTGAGTTTTGGTAGAATATACTTTTAAAGTATATTGATGCGGGGACATACCAATTCACATGATATTCTATGAATTGAATATAGGACTCATCCCAACTTTACATGATGATACTTTATGGATCTTTGTCATTAAGTATATCATGAAGTGTTTATCCTCGAACTTGAGATACCGGATAACTGATATGAATGTAGTGCATTTGTGTAAGATAGTCTAACGCTATCCGAACTGGTAGTTATAAGGGTTATTTTCGGAAGTGTTGCAAAGTTCATGAGTTATGTTTGTAGTCAAGAGAATTTGTTCCTTTGAATTTGTTTCAAAGCATAATACTATATTTGGGCCCCTCGTAGGGTTGACAAGATGTTTGTATGGCCATACCCAAGATCTATCCGAATACGTTCGATGATTTGTAATCTTGTTCAATCGAATACAACGAAAACATGTTAACTTATGAAATGAATTGATCCATATTCATAGTTAATGTAGTATTAGTAACAAAAGGATAAGTAAAATGATGAATCATTAAATGGTTTTTTCCAGGAGACCATACTCGATTTGATCTGGGGCATTGGCGTGTGAAAGCTAGACTAACCGATGTCATTACTATATTTAGTAATATCCAAGTGGGAGCTGAAAGGTTTTATGGATATTTAAATATATGTATGTCCGGATTCGAACTCGAGACTTCAGGATTGCACACATTACGTATGATAATTGATGTAAATAATTAATATAAATAAAACGTTATTATTATTAATTATTAGTCACGAAATAAAACATAACGATAGTTAAATAATTAACGAGGTTTAGCTAACGGTCGTTAAATATTAACTAAAAGGACTAGAGATGAAATTATAAGTCGGGAAAGTTCTAGAATCCCCTTGGGATGCTTTGGTCGATCGGTTTGGGTTTCCAAACTCTAACCCACTCAAACTTGGTCACCAAGTTAAGTTACCTATAAATACAAACCTTTGTATTCATTCACAACTTAATCTTGGATCACCAATATACCTAATTTCTCTTCTCCTCTCTCCCTCTTTGTGTGTGGCGGTCGAAACTCCCAAACCCTAAGGGTTTTCGATTTTGCTTAACTCAAAGACACAAGTGTTTGGTTTTATTTGTGATTCAAGGAACTAACTTTTCACATCAAATCGCTATTAGTACGTGTGTACAAGAACGAAGGACAAGCACGCTTGAGCTTGTGTATTCCTTGGTGGTCGATTCTTTTGCGTCGAATATATAAACCCTAAAGTTAGGGTTTTGAGTTTTTGGTTCTTGTTCAATCATCGTTTGATTCTTGAATTGTTAATAGGTACGCACTTTCTTGTTCGGTTAATTACTTACATATATTATTCCTATTTACTTCCGCTGCATGCTTTGATGATGTTATTTGATTTATATAATTGTTATGAGTATTAAATCCCAACATATATATATATATATATATATACTAGCTTCATAACCCGCCCAATGGGCGGGTTCGTTTCATAATATTGCTTGACAAAATCTAAATGGACGTAAATTAATAATGAATAACGGTAAATATGTTAAACAAAAAAATTGGAAAAACTACATTTCTTGTATTATATGTAAAAAGAATAATGATAAGTATGAGAACAAATAAAGTTCATGGTTCTTATTCATTTACTTAAATAAAACCGCTTTGTATACAACATTTGTTGAGTAGTTTGTGTATTCGCTGTCTTTGTTACAACAAAGAACCTTCAAACTTTTTTTCATCTTGACTCTTGAAACAACCACACAAAGGCAAGAGTATATTTAAATGCTTACGTACACCTATCTAAACTTCTTTATTAAATAACGATACATAATTATTCTCCTAGCTTAGATACTGAAAGAATTGACTGACATTCTTTTTGAACATACTCATTTGCAAAACCTGCAAAACCTCTTTTCAGATTCGTCATCGTTACACTATAATCACTTGTTCACCGAGAAGAGTCACATTTGAGCCAGCTGCAAGTGTCATGATTTGAAATAGTATCGTGAATATTTGGTTAATGCAAGTGTCTGCAAGTCACAAACTTAATAACTCAACAATTGCTAGATAACTCAAGTGCAAATTATGGAGTGTTAAAGATTTCTTATTATAGCTATATATATTCATTATAAATCTAAGGTGTCTTAGATCTTCTTAATTCAAACTCCTTATCTTATAATAACAAATTAAATTGCTTATTTAAAAGTGCATTGTTAACCTTTTTTAAACTACAGGAAAAATAAGCAATTTGTGTGTGTTGTGACCACCGGATATAAAAATAACTACTTGTGGCTATTTGGTTATTTTATATTTAACAAATAGTTACTTTACACCGTCTAAATATCAATAAAAAAAAAGTAAATTTCACGTAAGAAGAACATGACCCAAATATAACACGCACATATAAGTAATTGAACAAACTACTATTACTATGCGTGTTTTATAAGTTGTGTTTTAGATAACCAATTACATCGAGCTTAATTCGGGCTCGTATATGCGCTTATGTGCTCTAACACACAGTTTCTTAACAGGTAAAAACTTGGAGCATATTTATCTAAACTATCATTCGTCAAAGTTCATATAACATAACCGTGGGCACTTAATGGAATTCATAGCCAAGTATATACAACCTACAAATTAATTTCATCTTAAAGTAATTCTTATTATAACCTGCAAATTAGATGTCAATAAACAACATACGTTTTTTTTAATTTTAAAAGACACCATAACGTTTTTCTATAACTGATTTTGTCAGAATTGTGCGAAAGAGAACCAAATGAATGTGAAAAGAGACTCACAATCATACCGCGACTTGTCGATTGATGAGGTCACATGGGTGATTAGCCGACACTTATAAAGATAAGTTTCTTTAACATCACCTACATTTATAAGTGATTAATGTTAAAAAAAGAAAGTACAAAAGAAATGTGGAACCAACATAACAAACACTTTAACTCTGATGGCAAAAACATAAGTTCATTATGATGAGATTTTGTATTCAGAAAAAACTAATTACATCTGAGAGAACTTATATGTGCATATCGAGATTCAAAAAAAAAACAAAAAAAAAAAACAAATTACTTTCAAGGTCTGGTAAGTTCATATGTGATGTAGACACATGGAAGCAAAGCCAGTTTATTTCAGACCTAAAAACTAAAACTACAAAATAATCAAGGACCAACTAAAGATACCAAAGAAAGAGCATAGAAAAAGACAAAGAAGAAGACAAAACCAAAGATGAATTAATGGCGCTTTTTATAACTTGATAAGAAAAAAATCACACTCAAGTGATAATCATGAGGCAAAACTGTGATGTCCCGATGTGACGTCCAAAAGAAATATTCATCAAGCAGCTCAAATATACAATTGTTTATGTGCAAACACAATGAATTTGAAAACACCTAGTTAATTGTCTCATGTATTGTATTTTTCAAAAATCATATCATGCACTGGCGATTGAATTGCAAAGGTCATACAATTGAATTAACATAACAAATTTAGCTAAACTGAATAAGAGTACCTGAATAAGTTGGTGTGCCATTGATAGTGTAATACTCAATGCCCCTATACCACCAAGAAAGATGTCAGATAGTAGAATTTGTAAATTTGAATAAATTGCATACCAATATTTATACTTTGAAGTATTGTTAGATGTACCTATTTTATGAACCAAAGCCTAACAGTGGGTATTAGATATGGAAGAGAGAGTGATCTTACAACATCATCAGGTGAGAGAAGATATTCAATGGGTGACTGAGTGCCATATTCGTCCAAAACCCCTCCACAAAGCCCTTGTATCTCATCATTTATTTTTCCAACTCCACCATCATGATTCATAGTGAAATATGAACATTGACGCAATACTAAACGACACAAGCTATCACACAAAGCCTGCATTACAAAAATTATGTTATCCTTAATAACCGTGACCAACACAAATAATAATTAAGAAATAACAAAAACACACATGTTAAACGCACCAGTTTAACTTAGGAGCGTCCCGTGCCAACGCTTTCCCACTTGATGAATCCCAATAAAACCCAAGAATCCACCAAACGAATGAAAGCATTGTATTCACATATTCCAAATACTTAGCTACTCCACTGCAAAACCGATATACAAACAGAGATTCTCAACATAACCACATGATTGATTTCCAAACGCTAACCTGGTCACCAATTTTTAAGGTTATGACATCCCCCACAACGATGTCAAATATTGAGATCTTGACCCTCCTCTCCATACCTAATAATATCATACAACCAAATTTGCATAATCTTCTTGCATTTAGCGACCTAATAAAAGTCGAGGATCATCAACTATTATAGCTTCAAAAGATATGATTTATTATCCAATTGGAGATGCTTAAAGTGGATATATTTAACAAACCTGTAATGGTGTTTCCTCGCCATTATCTTCAGAGATGCTAGCCATAAGAAACCCCCATTCTCATTTATCTCGACGCTTGGCCTATAAATGATCACATGAACACATTATTATAAGAAGGGTAGGCTCAGATTTTTGTTCCATATACATCGAATTTCAAAGTATTTTGTGTAACTTTTAAAAGGCTAATATCATCGAATTTCAAAGTATTAAGGTTGGTATCACTTTTGATACTTATACTAAAGTATGTACAGAACATCAATCACAATAATACTTTCTATCAACGGAAAATTGTATACATGAATGGAACCGCGCTTACTCAGAGAATATATATGTAACAAATAACTTGACATTTTTAGCTTTAAGCTATGGTTGCAATATTAGTAGAAATGAATTTAAAGCTTGCCTTTATTCTTTGTGGAAAAGTCCCCTCCAACATATACCTCTTAAGTGCCTTATGTGTTTTCCATTCTAGCTGCAAAAGCCTAAAACAAAAGGAAAAAAGATGTCAATTATGGTTATAACTTTGTTGCATAACAAAAACCGAAAAATAAACCATATAAAAAGATAGGTAAGATCATACCCACTGAAGACACACAACCTTAACCAAGCTCATTAGGTTAATCATATCCGGTATCTGCGCTCATTGGATGAAGTGACGTTATGCGACCACCAGATAATGGAAGTGGTATTGCTGCAACGTCTGTGCACCACAAAACAACATTAAATATTCGAACAACAAACTATTATAGGAATATATATCAAACGGAGAAAGCAAAATGCTATAAAACATACGGCGTGAATCATTATGAGGACGCCGTCTACCAGAAGGTCGGCCACAGCGTGGCTGAACGTTGGAACATCTACCTATACATAAAGAAACAAAGTAGGTATAAGACAGCATAATTATGAAATAAATAAAGCTGATAGTTGCAATTAATATAAATTTACCCTGTCCCAGCTGGCTTGGTAACCCTCGTAAAGAAAAGTGCTGTGATTTTACACGAACAGAACCGCGCAGCTACACCTTCAACAAAATCCAACAATCTAGTAGCACTGAAATAAGCATTTGCCATTTGACACCCCTGATGTCCTTTATCGGCTGAAGAAACGGTTCGCTGAAACCATATGAATAACGAAAAATTTTGAAGAAACATTTGCCATAAAGTATTGGTGATTCAAAGAATACCGTATGTGATGGACGGTCCCGCTAAGACCGCCCCACCATGGCGCGGCTGCTGTGACATGTCTGTTAAAGAGAGCTGTTGAACCGGATTCTCAGAAGTAGCATGCGCCATGATACCCACATCAAAATCTAATAGATGTATAACACCATGATCACGTGTTGCCATTATAGGAGTTTGGTGCGCATCATGGCATGAAGTATATGTATGACCGTCACCTGTATAAACAATTATGAATACACAGCAAAAAAAGGAAACCGTAAAACCAAAACGGTAAAAAAGTATGGGTAATTGAAAGAATACCTTCGTTGCTGGACGTTCCAGCAATAGTGTTAGGACAACCTTCCCAGTAAGGACGATCAACAAATGAAGAACCGTCGACCGTAGGAACATACAATGGGAACGAATGGTACGAATCTATTTTACCCTTCCCTTTATCCAACCATGAGTTAACCTGAATGTGAGGTTCTGAAGCACTTGGTAATACAGGTGAAACATCATGATTAGACGGTAAGCATTTGTCTGTATACAGAATGGACCCGATCTAACATTCCTCTTTATCCGAAACCTTGTTGACATCAGAATCTACAATAGAAACAGGTGAACTAATCTGTGTACCACATAACTGTTGCAGCCCAGAATCACCAGAATACCCAGCTAGGTTATTGCAATAAATCTGACCACCAGTATACCGACTATCACCCACATTCATATAAGGAGTAGACAAAGACAATGAAGAGACATATACTCTACACTAATATTGTCAAAATAGAAAAAATAGACAATGGTTAAGGTACAGTCATAAACTTACCCGATCAGATCTCCTATTCTCGAGACAATTATACAAAATGACAATAAAAGATGTTGTGCCATGAAAATCAAATCATTCGTTTTTAGTGGTTATGAGATAATCAAATTGAACTTTTAGCTTCTATAAGTTCATAACCTCGGAAGCTGTAAAAATTTCGCTTTTTGAACTTAACAAACTTTCAATAAGATCATGATAAGCCCATAAAAAAAGATAAAACAAACACCCTCTTGACCTTAAACGTCCTAAAATCCTACTAATATCTTCCTAATAAACTAATATGTATAAAAGCCCAAATTCTAAAAAGTACATAAACTAACATAGATATTAAATTCAAAATCTAAAAACACAAAATAAGGGACAAAATAGAAAAAAAATCTATACATATACATATTATACCTGATTCAATTGTAGCAGTGCTTTAGATCAATGTGCCAATTAAACTAAAAGAAAACCTAATAATTGAAACAATCAAGAATTCAAAAAGCGAAACAACTACAGAAAATGGAATTACCCAAGAATGGACAAATGAAATCTTACCCGACCGGTATTGAAATTGATTATTTTAGGGTTTTGTGTTAATATGAATTAGGGGATGCGTTTTGAATTAGGGGATGCGTTCTTGGAAACCATAGATTCACACTAAGGAATTAATGTGATTGAGGGAAGAAAGACTAATTTGAATAGGTATATTTGTTTATGGGGGAATTTGAATTTGGAAATGCGAGATGATGAGATATTGTTTGAGTCGCAGTAAAGGGAAGATGATAATTTTCTGGAGTGAATACCAAATAGGAATGAAGATATCGTATCACAATTAGTGGATTGATCCACTGGTTGGGGCGCTTGTTTGTGGATGTAAATACCCGAGTTCGAACCTAGCAAGTGACAATATTTTTTAAATATGTAGCCGAATATTGTGCCATGTAAGCATTTCCATGTCATCATTATAGTGTCATGTAAGCATTAATGATGTGTCTACTTAGTCCCATATATATGTATAGATATATATATATATATATATATATATATATATATATATATATATATATATATATATATATATATATATATATATATATATATATATATATATATATATATATATATATTGTATAAGCTAACTAACATCTTAACTAAACAGTAGATCCAAATTACTTAAAACATTTAAAAGTTTGAATACCATCATGATTAGTAATAGCAAAGCTCCATATGTCTGCAAATATATAACTAGATAATTACCTGTGTTTCACACGACAGTGTAAGTATATTCGTTATATTTATGAATATAGAGCAAACTATGATCCTTGCTGACGAACTACAAATGAACTAAATTAGATATTATACTTTATACAGATAATAATAATCTATCAAAAGTCCATTAAGTTACTTTATATACGAAATTTTTACACTTAAATTCTATTAGTTCTATCAACAAACACTATATACCTACATGTCTTCAGCTCTTGTCGAATACAAAGAAAAACACATATAAAAACACATAGTAAAAGTATATTAATCTCATCATGAGTTTCATTAAAAACACGCAAAAACTAACCTTCTTATTACTTCCACAATAAGTCGATCGTGCTCTTATTTGCTTTTGCCCTTCGTATATAGGTATATATTAGCTCTATGCATGTGTTTATCTTAAAACAAGAAGTCGATCAATCATCTTCTTCTGCTTTGTGTTTTTTTTTCTTCGTATGTGATAATAAGAGACGCCAAATTTTCATTGTATATATAACTTGAGGCCCATGTTTAAAGTAAGCTTGGTTCTCATGGTTTCCTTTTATTTGAACAACGCAGGAATGACTTCTGGGCCGGGCTTTTATTTGATAATGTAGCTACTTGATGTCTTGATAAATATATCTTACCTAGCTACATGCTTTAAATAAATTACACGATACCCGCCGTCGCAACACACGAATACCCGACTAATCTTACAAAAATCTCTAAATCATTGAAATAAGCCTAATCAAAACCCCATAAAGTTACAAGATTTAAATCAATGGGATATTTTATAAAATGCTTGGTGTGCATAGATATATAACCCACAGTCAAGCTCCGTCCTAATGCAATTCTTAGAAGTTTTTTATGACATTTAATTCTGTTTGTTTTGATGGTGTAATTAGTGTGTGTGAAAGATGACTCGAGTAACAATCTTTGTCTATATTATTCTATGGGTGTTTGTATTTCAAGGATGTTGTGGCTTAGCGCGTGTTTTTTAATCTAATACCTTATTTGTACTTCTTATTTCCTAGCTTTATTTGTTTTTCAGGTTTCTAAAAAGTAAATGTAAAATAGTAGAGGGGATGTGTTATACGGACCCTCCCTATGTTGTCACATCAGGGGGGTTGGTCAAACTGTGCAACCCGCAATGCACACCGTACAAATCGGTGATGCATGCAATGATTGGAAACCCTCCCTAATGGGGGTCCGAATAACTTGCCCCATAGTAGAGTTGTTATTTGGGTTAACTATACTTGAATAATGGTTATTTGGGTCGGGGTAATCGGGTTTCATAGAAGAAAAACCTTCTCAGGCGAGACCTTAATAAGTGATTGGGTTATTTTGGGTATGAGTTACTCTGGTTGTTAACCCAAATAAGGCTTTTTGTTACAATAAAATAGGAAAAGTGAGTAAATTGTCGATATAAAAACAACGTAATATATGAAGAATTTAAAGAATTCATAACGCAGGCTATTCGGGTTAACCTGAAACATGAAAGGATAAAACTCTCACTCGAGATCCAACTCTAATAAGAGTTCAGGTCAATCCGAAACCCTGAATAATGGTTTTTAACCTCTGTAACTCGACCCGAATAAGCTCGTTTGGACTTGGGTTCGACGGTTTGGGGTATATTTGACACCTGTTGATTATTCGAGACACATAAAGAGTACACAACTCTAATAAGATGTTAATCCAAAAACCCAAATAATGGTTTAACCCGTTCTAGTTTTAGATGTGAACTTTCATTCATACGACTGTACACAAGATATTGATTTGAGCATCTCATACTTGTGTTAGATTGAAATAGTATCAAAATGTTACTTTAAACGTGCATAAAACTATTGAATTGACATGGGATTGAGGTTTTGAGCCTCTGAGGTAGCAACTTTACTTATTTTAGGAGTAACCACTCATGTAGAATTTGAACTTGAATCCATTTAGGACATGACCCGTTTTGGAACTTGACTTTGACATTAGCGGAACGCAGTTGCTCAGTGTTCAACAACGATATTCTGAGACCAAATTCAGCCTGTAGAAAGCCTTTTAATATGTTCCCAACAAAAAAAATATCTAATTTCATTTGGGTACATAGACGATATCTCTTGTATTTGATGGATTGACACTTTCACTACCATGTAAGCGACCACTGAATTGTACAAATATAAAGGAAAATCTGCCTTGCTAAAACAAGATTTAGGAATTCAATCACCAATATTACACCAAGGGGACAAACTTTAAAATAGGAATTAACAATATTTAGCTTAATTAAGTTCAACTTGAAAATCACATAATTAGCGTGAGTGGCATGCTTAGATCGACTGCTTATAACTTTATTGCTGATTTCATGTTGAGTCTCCTAACTCGATGATATTCTCTAGTTGATTGATTATAGTAAGTGACGGAACTAGGGGGTGTCTCACGGTGTCACGGGACCCCGATAGAATCATATTTTGTAGTGTTAATTTTTGAAAAAAACTTTGATTTCTCTTAATTGCACCTGGTCCAAAAGAATGTGTTTATAGTCCTTGTGTAGTTACTCCATTAATAGGTGAGATGTAAACTCTAATGCTAATCAATAGCACCATCGTCCTTTGTTGCTTGACGTTGTGAGTCGTTAAAATAAGCTGGGACAGTTATCACTGCATTTTTCACAGCTTTTCCAAGGTAAAGTTCAGCAGTTTCTTTCATCTTGTCAAGAATCATTGACGAAATTTCTTCCATCGCTAATTGCAAGTTTTTGCCCTTATAGGAGACGAGAATCTTAGGTGTGTCGGATAGCCCTTGTATGACCCTAAAAGGCCACAACTTCATATCAGTCTGCATTATGGAATCTGTGAATCTCCTTCCAGTCAACCTCTTTGTATCTGAAAATTTACAGATAATTAGGCTATAACCGAGCGAAAATAGTCTGTCAACAAAGATTTTGGTTCCCTGGAGCATCACTAAGACTAAATATTTTCAAAAAAAATCAGAACACGTAGTAGATTTTAGCACCTAAGTCCTAACAATATTAACAAACGTAACCCTTGTTAGCTGCCCAATTGATACTAAGTTTGGTATCAAGGTGTTTGCTTACAGCTAAAAAACATAACCTTCGGAAATGGCATTAGGTCCAAGTTAGGCCATTCGAGTACACCATACAAGGTTCATCACGACCATCCCAACATTGCGTTTGTTATATTCAAGCTTTCGTTGTCATTTAGTTCAGAAAGAGTGTGCCCGTTTGGTTAGTTTTAGTTTCTTGAAAGTTCAAAAGTCGGTGTTCCTTTTCAAGTCGGTTCAAGAAAAACATGTATTAAGCAACTCCACAATCATATTTTAGCTGTTTCGAAAAGCCTCAATGAAGTATATTTTTATTCTCAAAATATAGCTTATAACACTAAAAACAACATATCTACTTATTACAGGGGTGTTTGGGAGAGCATAATTCTGGCCTATGCACAACATATCTACCAAGTTGTAAACCACCACCGCCGCCGCCGCCATAAACCGCCAGCAAAGCCCAGGTCAATTCTCCGGCGATCTTTATTTATACCCAATTGAGTTTTGACATAAAGTTTGATACTTTTTGGGGTATTTGTGATTTGAAGAATGACCCATTATAAGATTTGATCATATGTACTAACCCTTTTGATTTCTTGAATTAAATACTCCGTATATGTTTTTTAACTTAACTGTTTTGCATCGAGTGCTTATATATCTTAGCAGATTCTATAATCTTTAATCATTGTTTGTTTAGTCAAATCATCTTCAATGCAGCAACAAGAATAGCAGCAAAATAAACATAGACTAAAAAAATCCAACTCTCCTTCTGCAACTCTAGACTATATTTTCTTATGTTCCGACCTTTCTTGTTGGGTCAAAATGGGTAGTTTTTTTCAGCACATGTCAAAGTGGGTTACATCGACACATAAACACTTGTGTATCTCTCTGCGTACCATACAAACGACGAATATCTGATAATACATTTAAAAACTCTTTTGATTCCATCATGCATTAAATATGTTGCAAAGTAAATAAAATGAGTGACATGAAGTGATAATGCCCGTAGTGCATACACCACAAACAGAAAATAAGCTAATACCAGTCTTGACATACAACGGTAAACGAGTTATAATTTGCAAGTCACAACCTCAATGACTACAACCGACAGCAAAATAAGCTAATACCAGTATTTGACAAACAAGTCATTCCGTATGCGAATTTTGAGTTTAAACATTTCTATCATCTCAATCTTTTCTTACTTAGCCATTTCCTTATCACACCATTACATCAACTTCTACCTTTCTTCATAAAATTCTCACTTGTTTGGAGACTTCCTTTTCGACTTGCTCCTTCCTATACGAGTCAATAAAGATTAACAAATTCAGGGTGATAGTAAGAAAGGTGGAAACATATATTTAATTGACAATTAAAAACTGACAAATTTACTTTTCTGTATGTCAATTATAAAGATTAACACATTCACGAAGTGCCTTGGAATGTACACAACTCATAATTGTGATCTACGTTTACTAGTAATTTCAGACTATATTTTCCCGTGTCTTCTCACTAATTTCATTAGCTTTCGGTTTCCTTATATGTTGTATATCCCCTGCACTCAAAGTGTGGATGACTATGCAATCACCATTAGCCAGTATCGTGCTACAATATGCTCAATAGTGTACATTCATGTCAGCACACATAATCCTTTGAAAGAGAATAACTCAAAAATAAATGAGTTTGTATTTTTTTGGCGGTTAAAAATACACGAGTTTGTATGTTTGGTCCCAAGTTGTCAGGGATATTTAAAAATGGGATTGTGCATCATTTATATCCTTATTAATTGGAAAAGAACAAAATTTTAAGTAAATGACGAAGAACATACATACCAATGTTTCAAAGTTCAAACTCTGGACGAGTGAGTGCCAATGCAGTAAACTCACTGCTGTGAGCCCAAACATACCTTAGAGAAGGTAAAATAAACACAGAGCTGGCAACAGCTTGTTTGCTAAAGGGACAATACCTTAATTTCAGCTTTCTTAATCTTGGACACCCTTCGGTTAGATTCACAAGTCCTGCATTAGAATTTCCTATTAGAGTAAGAGACAAAGACCTCAAATTAGCACCATACTTCGCGATATACTCCAATCCCACGTTCGTCAATATTCCAACATCCGTCAATTCTCCATCCCAATGCAAGAGACTGTGACTGATATCTAGCCTTTCAAGTTTGCTGCAACCCATTAGCATAGCTCGAATCCCATTGTCTAGCAGTAGATCTGTTGTCCTATATTCCCTATCCAAGTACATACGGAATTTACGGAGATTCTTCAAATGCGCTCCTAGACACTCGAGAGCTTCATTTGAAATATCTCCAAGGCTAACCTTTAAAGACTCCAAATTAGTACATCCTTTTGCCAAAGAAATCAGTCCCACCTGGGTCACAAGTCCATAATGGGTAAGTTTGCGCAATTTCTTGCAAAACTTACTAATAACTTGCAATCCCTTGTCTCCACATACATCCTCGGTATGTAGAACTTCCAAATTGGGACACCTCTCTAACAATAAACAATGGCACTTTTTATATCTGAGCTTCAATTTCCTTATCTGATTCAAAAAAGGGAGTACAGTTGAATATCGAGTTACTGGAAAATCCCTTGTACTTAAGGAACGCATATTTGGGGAAACTGAAACCAACAAGCTCACTCCCCTCACCACAAGTATCTCCACCAAAATGTTCCAACCTAGCAGCATATTTGAAGGCATCTCCTAGTTTACTTAGATAGCACTTTCCAATCTTCAACGATATTAATGAGTTACAACAGTTTTTTGCAAGAAGTGTAAGATCTTCTGAATCATCATAAATTTCAATATTCATAACATGTAACCTTTCCAAAACCGTGCTATTCAATGCCAATTGATGAAACCAAATCTTATCTTTCACTTCAATAAGATAACACTTTTCCAGAGACAAAGTTCTCAATTGGTTACAATAGTTAGAGACATGCCTTAATCCATCTGGCGAAAACCCTTTACACTTCTTAATCTTCAAAATTCTTAAATCCTTACCACGTGTTTTCGCCAATTTCTCGAGATCTTTATCATGAACAACCAGACCACGCATATGAAGTTCTTTCAAACACCTAAACTTGAGAGCTAATTGTTGGATCCATGGGGTGATTCGGACAGCATAATCATCATTAAAACCAGATGGGGGACCTTTAAGTGTTAACGACTCGATGAAAGGGAATCTTTTACTTAAAGAGGCAGGGTTTGGGTAGAAAAGTGTGTGGACAGTTAGGCGCTTACGCGTGATGCCATCAATCTCACAAAACTTACGGGAAACCAATGAAGCAGAGCTTCGGTCCTCAATGTTGTGTATATAAGGTATAACTAAATCTATCACTTGCTCCCCCACGTTAGTTTTTTTGAGCTTACCTTTGGTGGGTGCCATTAAGGTTTGGTTTGGCTAAAGGTTTCAAAATTCAACTAACCCTTAACACAAACCCTTAAGTCACTTGGTGTGCAAACGCAAAGAAGCTTGCTTCTGATGTAATGCTTAGGGTTTTTTTTATGACAGTTAATTGTGTGTTTTTTGATGGCGTAATTTAACCTTCAAACAACAAGTTGATCGATCTCTTTGCTCTTTGTTCTTCGTACGTAAGTGATAATAAGAGACGCAAAATTTTTAATTATATACTACGTACAACTAAAGGCCCAAGTTTAACCTTTAGCTATATTTATACTTAAAATCCAGTAAACAAAATATATGTTTTAAATCCCCTAATTTGTAGTCAAAGTATAGTTTAACCCCTTTAACTTTACTATACAATACTAGATTCCAATCCGCATAGACCAAAAGATTAAGAAATTATATAATAACCGATCTTTTTATAAAAGTAGACTAGTACCCGCGCCTAGCGCAGCGTGTGTCCGCTTTCGACAAAATTTAAGCGATGGATGTTTTCTTTTTGACAAATCGATTAGTAGCATCATGAATTCTTCCTGTAGAATCGTTTTGCTGATGGCGTGGTTGCATAATCGCGATTTTGCATCATATTATACTTTCTTTTTATTTGAAAAGGTTTATTTTATTCTAATATCCAACTCCAATTCATACATAAGAACTAAGAAATACATAATCAAGTTAAGGACATCCGATACATAGAAAATAACATTACAGCCTAATACAAGGATCAAAACAAAAAGATATCATGTATAAAAAGAATCTGGATAAACTAACTGCATGTACATAGTATGCATACAAAAACATTTAAAAGCTATTGCAAACATAAACTTATGTAAATGAATTAACAATGTAATTTAATACTGTACAACTTCTAAACCATCTAATAAAATTGGTAGAAGCAACTAAAGTCGACTATCTTAAACTCATTTGAGAAGCAAGATCCATTCCTCTTTAGCTCCTACAACACCATCACCTTTGGGTCCTTTGGGCTCCAAATGCAGGAAAAAAAGTAAAAAAAGCAAAGTAAGTTACATTTCATAGTTGTAGTTGTAGAAAAATAGATATAACGGAAAACTTAAAATATAAAGATAAGAGGGTGAGAGAAGGCATCACGTATGAGTCATTTAGACTGCAAGTGCAAGAAGGAAAAAAAACAAACAAACAAAGAAAGAGTAAGTCATATCTTATAGTTAGTTGTAGTAAACTAAATATGACATAGGAACTTATAATATAAGGATGAACAAATTTTAGGGAATGAAGAAGAAAGGTTCGAGTAGTATTTGATGAAAAGAAGCAACAGTTATAGCTGGTGAAAATTTTCACATGAACCATTGTCTATAAAAACAAATGAGAGATTATATAAGAAAAACCAATGAAAGAAACAATCTATACGTATATCATTTTAACAAAAACAAAAGTATATCAGTAAGAAATATGAAATGAATGTTTACATTGGGGTGGTTTATATAAGAAATGAAAAAAAACCTTGCCATTCATATTTTCATAAGTTTGAACTTCACATAAAAATTGAAGTTCATACCTTTGAAGATTGAAGAAGTCGGCCTTTCATTTGAAAACTTTTCGTGTCCAGCAAAAGTTAGATTACTTAGCAATAGTTTCCACATTTGAATGTACTTTCCTACAATAGTTTGAATGTACTTTCCAGCAATAGTTTCCAGCAATAACTTAGAAATACTTTCCTTGCAATAGCCTTTAAACACTTTCCTGCAATAGCCTTTCGTATAGTTTCCAGCCTTTAAATACAATTTTTTTTCCGCATTACAATTATAATAGTTTCCTTGCATTTCCATTATTTACGGTAGTGAAACGATTTGATTTTGCATGTACAGTGTGTTTATATAGGCAATAGGCAATAGACAATGTTCAATTTGAAGTTTCTCTTTTTCCGCCTTGACCAAATTTGGTTTTCAATTTTCAATTGAAAAACCCTTGCCATATATATGTTTTAAGTTTGAAGATAAATAATGTAGTGAATCGTTTAGTATTGTTTTCTTTATTGTCATGAATACAAGTCAACAAAGTTATATAAAAGATAATTAGTGCAGTGAATCGATTAGTATTGTTTCCATTTTATTGAAGATAAATATTGTAGTGAATCGTTAAGTATTGTTTCCATTTTAAAGGATTAATTTGACCCTTTTAAGTTTTCTCACTCCATTGACCATTTTAAGTCTGTAAGGGATGCAAGGGATTTCACTTTTTCAAGGTTTAACCAATTTTTCTATTATATGTAATATAGATATTCAATAGCAAAAGCATTCCTCTGACATCGAGTTTAACTAGTTTTATCATAACAAAAATTTTGAATAAGACTTTTTTTTTTAAAGTCAAATGCATGTGAAATACAAAAGATCTTTTATATTTATATAATAAAGGAATTACATTATTTCGAAGTAATTTTGCAAAATCATTCTTATTGAGAAAAAAATTGAGCCAATAGAAGAACTTGATTTTGTCACATAAGCAAAATCGAGCAATGTAATTAGTTAATAAAAAGTCAAAATTGAATCCGATTGTTAGCTTAATTTCGTTTTGTGAAAAAAAATGCTAGAAAAATACATGTGTCAAATTTGAAAGAAATCAAAACTTGAAGAAAGCAGAGTTAAGTTTTAGATGTTTAGGGTGAAAAATGAAAACACATGTCTGTCTATAACCGGTTCACTGAACCCCCCCCCCCCCCCCTTTTTTTTTTTCTTGTTCTCTTTTACCCGGCATCCACCCCTTCAAAATTAAAGTTATTAAGATGACTTGATCGGCGATTTGAAGATAGATTGAAAAAAGTATGTTTTGAATTTTGCAGTGATTCCATTCCATTAGCTATTCCTCAAAGGCCAAAAGGTGTGGTTTTTAACCCTAAATCAACATCACTCAATCTATCAATCTAAGGTATGTTTCCTGTTTCATGAATTAAAGGTTTATTAATCCTCAAGATATTGATTTATGTAATAATTTAGTGTTTTTTTATTTGTATGTGCCATTCGATTCATAAAAAAATTTGGATTTTGATTAGTAGGTATGCTTCAAGATTAATTATAAAAGTTCAGTTTCATTTGACTTCGATTGTTCTTTTCTTTTGAATTTTTGCTGAATGGGCTTGGTTTTGTATGATATTCTTGAAGGGGCGGCATAGAGGGAATGGTACGTGCACTGGATTAGAGGCCCTTTCAATCAGACGAGATTATTCTTATTGGCGGCGACCATGATCTCAAAATACGGCTCTACATCTCCAAGGCTAACCATCCTTCCACCATAACTCAATCTCGTTGGAACAAATATCTGCCCTCTAAAGTCAACATCTCTACATGGCGTATAAAAAACCGTAGGCTTCCAACTCGGCTAAATCTTGATAAAAGAGGTGTAGACTTACACTCTGTCCGCTGCCCCATTTGTGATGATGATCTTGAATGCGAAAACCATATTTTTGTTGAGTGTACCGTTGCAAAGGACACATGGTTAGCGGTCTTTAAATGGTGGGGTATCCATAACCTCAACATTTCAGGCCTCAATGACGCAATTGAATTGGCAGACCGAGCCCCTCTTAATAACAAGCACATGAGGTACTTTGATGTGGTTGTTCAAACGACTCTTTGGGTCCTCTGGACTCATAGAAACGAAACAGTCTTCGCGTCCAAGAAGCCAAGTAAAGACCTTATTTTCAACAACATTAAGCTTTCTTCATTCACTTGGATCCGCTCAAGAGCAAATTTGCATTCTTTTAGTTGGGTAGATTGGTTTAATAACCCTTGTAATGCTTTATGTCAATCTTTGTAATCCTTTTGTGCCTTGTCCTAGTCTCTTGCTAGGCAGGTTTTTTATATAATCTCTAATCTTTGCCGTTCAAAAAAAAAAAGTTATCATCTTTTTAGTATTACTACTATTTTATTACCGTGACTGTGTCTTTGGTGGCTCATTGTAATTGCTACTACAACTTAACAACAACAAGATATAAGAAGTCAAAAATAGCCATTAAGACTTGATAAAACAAAAGCAGGGGTGGGAAAGTTGACAAAATATCTGATGTGAGCTTATGTGGGAAATTACATTTGTGTATTGCAGTGGTGGTACGTAATAGAGAACCTCGGCTACAACATGTGGCTTATGATTGAGCTCAACTCAGCTTAAATCAAGGTTTGTAAGGGCTATTTTTATATTCATGGTCGTGGTTGTAGGTACACCGATTTCTCTCCTCTTGAGCAAGGAAGCTTGGATCATATGTCATGGATGTAGTTAAAAGACAAGTTTAAGGTGGATACTACTTAACGAAAGACGAGTTTGAGGTAGGATTTCGGAAGCCGGTGGATACTACTTAACGTATGACAAGTTTGAGGTAGGATTTGCAAGCCATTAAGTATCCACAAGAGGTCAGTCTTGAAGATCTCCCTCAAATTACGATAGACGCAACCACACATGTTCTTCTAAATGTGTTTTATTTTTCATGTAAACTAAGAGGCTTGCAAGTTGAATTACACTAATGAATATTATAACACTTTCGAGCAATTTCTGTTATAAAAAACCACTATTTTTTTTAGGGGATTTGAAGTTTGAACTCTCTTTTCGTATGATTATATTTGCAATACACTTAAAGTTGGCAAACCACCTATAAATTATTGCTAAGAACTTGATACCTTTTCCAAGTTTTCATGTCATTTCACCAAAAAAAACATTGTAAAATTTTCCAGAATTTGTGTACTTTTTCTATAACTTTCACAAAAAAAATAATAATAATAAATTAAAAAAAAAATTACTTTTTCTATAACTTTCACACAAAAAAATGTAAATAAATACTCACATTATTCAAATAAAAACATGAAATAAAGGTCATGCCTTTATTTATTGTTTATTTTTTGGGCTTAAAATCTTGGCATATTCTTCAGGAAAAAATTGAAAGCACTTGATTTTGTATAGGTCATTAGGTCTCACACAAATGAGATATCTTTTTAATTTTTCATATCATTTCTAATATTTTTTACATATGCTTTAAAATTTACGGATTAACTTGTTAGTCGGAATGTATGGCAAAATGGGCTAGAGCTGAGGCTATATTATAATCCGAAACTGAAATTTGTATTTTCATAAACTTGTTTGGCAAATTAACTTAGGGTTGAGCTTATTATTGCTAATGGTGAAGTTAACTTTATAACTTATACAGATGTTCTAAAGAGAACATCTAATGAGGTTTCTTTTATGAAAGTTATTTAATTTACGCGTGTCTTATGTTATTAAAACTTGACAACTACCACTAAATTTTCACTTTTCTTCTTTCGTCCTTTCGCCTTTTTACAGTCATTTATTTGTATTATCTACTGAAATAAACTTGCGGGCACTAAGTAGACTTGTGGATGACAATAAATTATGACACTAACTTGTCAAGGTAATGTGAGAACATGATTAACCATGCTCGTTGAGATACCATCAAGGCATGACGATTTTGGGTTTGCTAGAGTTGGTTATATGAGCTAACGTGAAAAGTTTTTAGATCTTAGCTTGTTGATTTCTTTTTTTACCCGAGATGACTTCCCAAACCGAGTCGATTGATCATGGGAAGCTCTTGAAGGAAATTAACTCTATTATCATTTCTCTTGTTCCCAAAGTTAGTACTCCTCATAAGGTATCTGATTTTAGGCCTTGTAATGTCATGTACAAATGCATCAGCAAAATAATCACAGAGAAAATCAAGTGTGGTCTAGATAAAGTGGTTAATATGAACCAAAGTGCTTTTGTTCCTGGAAGGCATATTCAGGATAATATCCTTATTACCCAAGAGCTTCTAAGGGATCTATGTTGCCAAATTTGGCTTTCAGTCAAAAATGGTTCACTGAATCATGCTTTGTATTACATCCTCCACCTTTTCTATTTGTGTTAATGGTTGTTCTTATGGATTTTTCAAAAGGGCTAGAGGATTAAGACAAGGAGATCCCATTTCTTCTTATCTTTTCACCTTGGTGATGAAAGTTTTATCTCTTCTGATGGCTAAAAACACTCAAGAAAATACTGGTTTCATGTATCATTTTGGCTGCAAAGAGATGAAACTGACTCATTTACGCTTTGCTTTGTCATGGAGATATGAGGTTAGTTCAAATTATCAAAAAGACTCTAGAGGAATTTAGTGGTTATTCAGGGTTGCATCCTAATTATGGCTAAAAGTACAATATTCTTTGGAAGTATTAATGCTCAAAAGAGAAGTGATATTCCGAGTGCTATCCCTTTCGGTATTGGCAAGCTTCCAATGAAATATTTAGGGGTCCCTCTCCTGGCTAAATTTTTGGGTGTAGCTGACTATAAAATCCTGATTGATAGAGTCAAAGATAAAGCGGATGGTTGGAAAAATAAATAGCTTTCGTATGCAGGTAGAGTTTAGCTAATCACATCTCTTCTTGCATCTATGCAAATCTATTGGGCTTGAGTTTACTTTCTTCCTAAGACAATTATAAATGATATTGACAAGGTTATGAAAATATTTCTATGGAATATGGGTGATAAGGGAAATGCGAAGTCAAAGCTTGCTTGGAAAGTAGTATGCAGACCAAAAGACCAAGGGGGTTTGGGTAAAAAACCTTTGAAAGATTGGAATGAAGTCCTGCTTATGAAACATGTTTGGAATATCATTGTCAATAAACAAACTCTTTGGGTCCATGGGTCAACAGAGTAAACTAAAGTTAAAACAAATGAGTTTATGGGATATTGATATTAATAATGGAGATAGTTGGAGTTGGAAAAAGTTTTTGGCTCTAAAAGATAAAATGAAACCCTTTGTTTGGTATGAGATTGGGAATGGTCTTAACACTCTGTATAGTATGAAAAATGGGATGTTCATGGTCCTATGTCTATTTTCATTTCTAGTAGATATTTATATATGCAAGATTTAGCAAGGAGTGAAAAGTTGCAGAGATGATTATTGATGGTAAGCGGATTTGGCCAGATGATTGGTGGAATAAATATCCTATCCTTAATGAAATTAATGTTCCTCAGCTATCTCAGAACCCTGATATGGTGGTATGGCTCGGTAGTGATAATAGAATTAGCTTTTTCTATAAGGGGTGTTTGGAAGACCATGAGATATGAGTATTCCAAAGTTGAATGGTTCAAGATAGTTTGGTTCTCACAGTGTATTCCTAGGCATGCATTTATTATGTGGTTATCTCTACATAATAGGCTGCATACTCAAGATAGGATGGGAAAATGGAATATTGGTGAAGTCTCGGTATGCCCTTTGTGCTCAACCACAAATGATTCAGTCCAACACCTTTTCTTTCAGTGTCAGTTTTCCTGCAGAGTTTGGAATCATGTTAAAGATTTTGGTATGTTTGGAGAAAACTAATCACATTTGGCAAGATATTCTGCAATATATACAGAGTTGTCCCTATAATAATAGTATCAGTAAGTATTCTTGGAAGACTTGGTTTGGCAGCATGTGTGTACAATATTTGGAAGGAAAGAAATATCAGATTGTTTCAAGGATGTAAGAGAAATGAGGATGAAGTGATTCAATGTATAAAAGAAGAAGTGAGATGGAAGATTGTGAGTTTGAAAGGAAAGAAAACATTTGCAATTACTAGAATTTTCAAGATATGGGATATTAGTGATGACTATTAGGCTATGCACAATGATGACCGACGAAGACCTTTATTTTTACTGCTACGTCAGCTTTCTCTCTCCGTCGCCTTCAAACGACGAAGTATCCACAGGCCACAGCAACGACCTTCTTATTTTTTTTTTATTTTTTTTTTAAGTCAATTTTTTTACTTATAAATACCCCTTTATTCATCCATCTTTAAACACCAACTCATAATTTCTTATCTCAGATCTAAAAATGTCTTAAGAAAACACTCCTAGAAACAATCCCCCGACACCTGAAGAAACGGTTAATACTTCACCCTCAGATATCTTTTTGTATTTCCAACGGAAGATGATGAATATGAACCAGTTGAGGAAAGTTGGCAATCCATTTCTTACTTTGGAAGAGGAACGACAACTTCTTCAGGATGAAGAAGCATTGAGAGAAACAGAAGAGGAAGAAGCAAGGGAAGAAAAAGCTCGTAAGGAGTGGGAAGAGGAACGTCGGTTTGACGAAGCGTATAAAGAGTGGGAAGAGATTTTTGGGGACTTTTCTGCTTACGATGATGGTTATTACACATATTAATCGGAAAGTTGAATAACTTACGATGATGGTTATTACACATATTAATCTGAAAGTTGAATAACTCATCTAGATGACGAACTTACGTGTTTTAATTTCCGTATCATAATTTGTATTTTCATTTCAATGTTGTTTCTACTTTGTTTATGTAATGAATAAAAGTTCGTATTTGAAAATAAATTTCCATTAAACTAAATAAAAATAGATATTACAATACGAAATTTTAAAAAACAATACAAAATACAAATAATACAACACTTCTATTTATTCTGAACATTTATTTATTCTGAACATGCATCCAAACAAATTTGGAATATTTCTTGTTCTGCTTTTTCCGAATTCCTAAACAAAGCATTATGCATCTCGTAATCGAAATCATATTATTCATATAAGCGTCGATCAAAACATATTTCTCTTGGGGTATGTCACTACATTCGGCGTATGCTTTTCTCAGATCATCTTTAGCAATCCTAGCATTCTCATACGCAACGGCTAAGTTCATCATGGCTAACTAACGAACTTTATCCTTTCGATTTGTTGCTCAACCATAGCTTTGATTTCATCGATAGTGTGTGGAAGTGAGCAAGCCATTTAGAAAAGATGATGAAAGTGTGTATAAATTGTGTATTAAATGATAATGGGGTATTTAGAGAGTAAAGGGTTCAAGTTTTTTAGATTTTTTTTTATTATTATTTTATTTTTTATTATTTTATTATTTTTTTATTTTTTTCTGCATTCAAACCAAATGGTTACCTTTTTCAAATAATACACATGAAACAAGCACAAGAACTAGGTCAAAAATACGACCAATTTGAGGGCGCTTGGTTCAAATGGAGAATGGGAAAGGGAAAGGCAAAGGCAAAGGAAATGCAAACGAATGGAATGGAGATTATTATTATCTTTGATATTGCTTGGTTTTAAAGACACATTAACCACCAAAGTGGTGGTGGTGGTGGCGGGTGGTGCTGGCGGGTGGTGGTGGTGGTGGTGGTGACGGCTGGTGGTGGTGGTGGTCGTGGTGGCTGGTGGTGGTTGCTGGTGATGGTGGCTACTAGTGGTGGCTGCTAATGGTGGTGATGATGGTTGGTGGTGGTGGTGGTGGTGGTGGGTAATCATTATCATACCTCCCAATTTACTGGGTAATGCCTCATTACCCAATACTAAATAACGATTGCATTCCCTACTCCTAACCAGGCATGTTTAATCATTACCTTTCACATTCCCCACCCCATTACCCCCAACCAAGCACCCGTGAGGTTTTTTTTGCCCCGTGACCGACGACGACGACCAAGTGGCTACAACGGGATGACCGACGACGACCTTCGGTCGATTTGGTCAAACGACCGACCATTGTTCATAGCCTTTGTAACACCCCCAAAAATACCACAGCTGAAGGCATCATCACTGGGGTGCTACTTCATAATACAGAGGCCAAGTTATAGAGAATGACCTCTAAATGAGACTTCATGAATGCTGAACCATGCCAAAATCAAGTACCTGAGAAATACATGCTAAAACGGTCAACATATTGTTGGTGAGTTCATAGGTTTAAAGTAAATGTAATTATTGAACCACAAGATTTTGTAAGGTGTGACCAATGTAACCCAATGGCACGAAATAAAGTATTATACGGTCTAAGCTCATGACACTGAAACATTAACGTAATGAATGCCCAAATACAAGTGCATAACCCACACACTTGTGCCTTAATCAAATAATATGCGTCAGTCCGACTCGTACTAATGGTCAGTAGAGCTTATCCTACTATGGACGGGGGTGTCAACCCCAATAGATCTATCCATAGCATTTGCGCATACTCACAAAAGAGTAACTAACGGTTCATGATAATGGGCGTAATAATAGTAATTGGGTTATCGGGACTTAGACCAGTATGCAACAGTAATTTTGTACTTGCGTTCAATCGTAAAAATAAGCATGTATTCTCCCCCAAAAGTATTTGAAAACAAGTAAAATAGGGGCTATGAAACTCACCTCAATTGAATGAATAAACGTCGGTAATAGTGATGTGACCGCAAACGAGGCAGAACCCTAACTGCGACCTAGCGTAAAATAAGGCGCTTTAGGACGTAAACATGTAATGTATGTCATGCATATGTGTTTTGTAAGTTATTATCACCAATAAACGTTTGCGTTGAAGTTTTTCTAGTTTAAAAGTGATTTATACAAAAGTTACCAAAAATATTAACGTTTTAAAATTTTTGAAAAGTGAGTTTTTGCTCAACTATATCAGGCCGAATCTCCCTCGTTACTTGACCTCTGGTGATAAGTCAACTTCCTACTTCTAGTGTTTCAGCTAGTCTACCATTTTCGTGTTTTATGATTTACTTTGACCGGCTCTCAAAGTGGTTAAAGTCGGGCTTCAATGTGAGGGGTCAGAAACGACTAAACACTTGGAATATTTACCGAGTTCATTCGTGTATTTTTGCTGAAATTTTAGGGGTTACAACTCACTCGATATTTATCCTCTAGACCTGTTTCAACTCGCTACTTTTAGCTTTCTGGCTCCTCTACAACTTTTACGTTTTAATATTTTACCCAAACAGGCCATAAGATAGCTAAAAATGGGCTTGAAAGTGATGGGTCAGGCACTTTTTCCAAAACAGTCCATGTTTAGCCTGTTGTAACTTTCTCGTTAGAGGTCGGTTTTACATGATTTGAGTTGCTATGTCTAGGTGGTTACGTTGGCTAGATTTTTCATAACTATTACGGTCCATATAACCTAGCCTAGGGTACCTATAATCGAGCATCAATATGGTCCAGCAGTCATATTTTATAAACAAGACCAATTTTCGTTTTTAAGATTTAAATGTCGGGAGTTATCTCAATTATCCTAGATTCTGACTTTATTGAACTGGTAACATTATATTTAAGTATAGTGATCAAGATTCAAGCAACAAATCAAGGTTTGGTGGTGACATCTGTGAAAACGCAATTTACCAGATAGTTGTACACTTTTTCGAAAATGTGGTTTTTTGCATGTGCACTCTCGCAAGTCCTAGATTTCGCCTATATTGAATTAGTAACATCTTATTTAAGTATTTTAGTCAAGATTTTATTTACAAATCGGATTTTGGGTGGTGAATCTTTGTAGAATGAAAATTACCAGGTTGTTTGAAAAAAGAAATCAAAACAAGGTTTTTGGTATACAAACGTATAATGGTGATTCATAGATCATGTATGCATGACATAAATGAATTAAAATGAAGATGTGAAGATTCTTACAAAATCTTTGTGTGTAAACTCGACAAGAGGAAAACCAAGACCCAAATTATAGACTAACACTTCCAACTTATAACCCAAGACTTCCAAATTGCTAAGCTTGAATCAAAACCCTTTGTGACTGGTATTTGTGAAAATTTTGTAGTTAGTTTTGTGTGCCTTTGCCTCTTTGATCGGAATAACTGTTGATACAAAAGTTGGGCGTTCCTTGTTTGGACTTCGGTTCCCTAAATAAACAGAAAACACCGTTAGGCTTATCGTGGGATTGTCTCCCACGATTA
This sequence comes from Chrysanthemum makinoi, assembly GCA_910596185.1. Taxonomy (NCBI): domain Eukaryota; kingdom Viridiplantae; phylum Streptophyta; class Magnoliopsida; order Asterales; family Asteraceae; genus Chrysanthemum; species Chrysanthemum makinoi. Next base: position 335,714,758 of record OU343221.1, read on the forward strand.
TCCTCCGGCGTGAGAGTAAGTAATCGGTTTTAGGGTTTTTGTTGAGAGTTAGGGTTATATATCGTACCTTTAATGAGGGTTGGGATGCCCTTTATATACACACGAAACCCTTATTGATTTCGTGTTCCTCAAGCTTCGGCGTATCCCGCCTAAGTCGGTTGTTAAACGTTTATCTCCAAAAATAAGAGATATCTGATATCGTATGCCATAATAACTTTGAGTTTGGGCCTTCGTGAGCCCAAACTGTTATCGGGTTAGCCTAGTCGTACTGGGCTTGCTAGTAGCAGTCATGGGTCGGGTTTGTGACCAGAATGCGTACTATACGTCATCATGTCCCCCCAGTCTAGTATGCGCAGGGACGACATGCGGATGCTAGACTAATAGTTGTAGCCCATAATTTCTTCGAAGCGTAGCAAAGAAGCTAAAAAAGTTTCCCGCCTCGAAAAATACACGGTGAATCTAGTCAAAATAACTCAAATGCCTACCTCGTAGAACGTGGGAAAGTAACTGTAAATGTGTCGTGTCAACCGATCATATCCACACATTTAGAGGTAGTGGAGGCCACTTGTCAATCATCGCGTGGAGGTAAAAACTTATATAAACTTCCGACTCCCATTACTGTGTTTATCACAGTAAAAACATTTCCACCATTGTTAAAAAAGCTCCAAACTTTCAACCAAGACACCCTTAATATTCCAAAGGTAACCGCGCGTGCGCCATTAAAAAACTGTATCATGATCCGTGGTTTGACTGATTTTCCCTCCGACATTACCGAGGATGAACTTCGCGAGTTTACCTCGGATTATTATATTCCACTCGCGCTGCATCCGGAAGTCCCGGATGCGCAGGCGTCTATAGCGGATTTCCCCGAAGGGAAAGTAGGGGTGTACACACGTTTTTTCGAGTTCGCGAATCAACATGTGCCCATATCCCTATTCTTCTGCGACGTGTTGAATTACTATCGTCTGCACATATCCCAGCTGCACTGCATAGGTGTAGCAAAAATAACAAACTTCAAGGTTAATTGCCGTCTATTGGCGATTAACCCGACTATCTACCTATTCCGCGTGTTTTACCACACAACGTGGTCAAACGGTGGTATCGTTCGCTAAGCGCGCAGGGGCGGCTGCAGTGTTATACTTAAAAGTTAGACTGCTTAGGAACAGGAGGGAGAATTTTTTCTGGGTTGATGAAGCAGTGTTCCCGTGGCGCTTCGCCTTCTACACCCAGAGTTCGCTGCCAAAGGATGAGCGCCCCCTCCCTGGATCATATAGCATGGAGGATGCGGAAACGATAAACACCAATCGTCTTCCCATCAATTCCTACCCCGAGGAATTTTTGGTGCATATGGGCATCAGTCGTAACTACTTTGGTAGACCTGATGAGATGCCAATCTTCTTAGACGCGGATGGTCAGGGTGGGTGCTCGTCCTTTCGCATTCCTTTACTTTATTAATGTAAGCATTTCTTTTCGTCTTTGTGCTTTTTGTAACCTGTTTGTTGTTTGTCTTCTGTTGCGCAGAGATGGATCTATTCAGGGTCGTGCAGTTGGCGAAGCCGCGTCAGGTGAATGTAGGGGCGCGACCCCTGAGGGAGGGGGAAACGGAGTCGACCCCTCTACAAAGCGTGCCGAGCCCCAGGGTTCCTTCCCCGTTAGTGGAGCCGTCGCACGTAAATGTGGCTGAAAGCATTGAAGAAGAGGAGGAGGAGGCAAGCCACGGATTGAAGCGCAAGAGAGCGCTTGGTGGCGATGGCGCAAGCTCCTCCAGGAAGAAGCGTCCTATCATTGTTGACGTGGAGTTGTCATCAAGTGATGTTGCATCCCCTTGCTCTAAGGAGACTGCTCCACCCAAGTAAGTACTATTTTCAAAGCCCTTATCGCATTCCCTGTTTATGAAACAATCGCTAATTCTCTTTTTTGCGTGCAGTATTGAACACTCTGTGGAGTCGCCCCCCAAAGCTAGTCCCGTGCGCGCTGGATCTTCTGAACCAAAGAGCCAAAGCGCTGAGCCATTGGCTCCTGGGGGCGCGCCAATGGATCAGCTTATTGAGGATCTGGTGTCGGCTGCTGCGCACCAAGCTACGTTGGCTGCGCAGCTAAAGGCAAGGTATTCTGCAGAAGGTAGCTCTCTTGCACAAAAGGACCAACAGATTGCGTTGCTGGAGGCACGTTTGGCCAGTGCCCAGGTTGAAGCAGAGGCAATGAGCTCGTATGCCCAAAGACTTGCGGAAGAAAAAATGGCACTGCTGAGCCAAATAAGTCAGGAACGTACTGCATCAGCGGATTACAAGGCTTCATGTCGCTGGGCGCTGAAATATCTGGAAAAGGGGAAGGACGAGTTGTTCTCTCAGTTAGGGAATTTTGGTGCAACTGTGGGAAGCTCGCTGGAAGAGCAGGAGATGAAGTTGCGCAAGCTCAGCATTGAGTATGATGAGGAGTTGTATCCCCAGCTTGTGTCAACGATTGCTGAGCGCAGGTGGCTTATCAGCCACGGTCTGCGTCTTGCTGCCCTCAGTACCCTAGAATCTCGAGAGGTAGTAGACAAGTTCGGGGCAGTGGTGCAGTGCGCGCTTGCGCGTGGCAAGTCTGAGGCTGTGGAGGAGCTTCACGAGGCTAACCTTTTGAAAGTGGCTGTTGATCAGGTGCCTGGGTACAATAAGCATGCGTATGAGGAGCTCGTTGCCGCTATGGAGCAAATGAAAATATTGGAGCTTCCTCTTATTGCTCAGATGGAGCGCGACCAAGACTACCCTATAAGTGTTATTATGGAAGGGTTAACTTTGGCCCGCCACCGTGCTGATGGGGCAGAGGCACAGCCGGACTTTTTTCTGAAGCCTGACGAGTCACAACTGCGGGTGCCTATTTTTGCTCGCCCCCGCGACCTTTTGAACCCATTTGCGCTGGAAAAGGAAATTCCCTTGAAGGAATCTTTAGAGGCCCATGCTATGAGGGTTGCTAAGAAGAAGGGCGTGAAGGGAAAAGCCATCCTTTGTGGTTTTGGCACGGCGCACCTTCCCAGGTCTGACGGGGTGCCTGTGAGTGTAGCCACAGTGTCGCGACAGGATTCTGACTTGTTGAAGAAGTTGAAGGAGGCTGGGGACGCTGCACGCCAAGTGGAAAGCTCTCGTCCTAAGCGTTGTAATAGCATATAGATTGTAACCTTTGTTGTAAATATCATTTTGTAAGAACTCATGGTCCTTAATAAAATATTCCTTTTGTTGAATGCGTGTTGATGTGGTTGCGACTTATAATGTTTGTACTTAGTTATATGTCTTTGCATAAAAAACGTTCTTATTGTCTAAGAAGCAAACTGTTACATAAGCGCGACTAATCTTCGGAGTTCATAATCATGTATGAACTATCATACCTATAATTTCTAAGTATTTTTAACATAATCGTGTATGGTGTGATACGCAGCGTACTGTAAATATCATAGTAAGGAGCCAAGAGTCTTGATTCCTGGTTTTGTTAAACGCGCATAGTATGCATTGTTGCGCATCCATCGTGGAATGCGCATTGAACTTATTCCAACGTCTTGAAAATAAGGTGTTTAACAAGGATGCATGATCCAATGTTGATGGGTTTGCAACCCTCTTACTCAACGAGTTATTTAGTAGGTTTACTCATCCTATACACCATCGTGGGTAAGTGCATGCACGCCATGTAGGCAAAAGATAATACAGCAACAATGTTGAGACAATAGTATGAAACTAACAAATTGAAATGTGTCGCGGAGTTAGCTAGAAACCACGACATTTTATTGATACTTGCAAGTTTTTGTAAAAAGAAAAGAAACATTTGCCTAAGTGAAACAGAATGTAAATACACGGATATTTATTGAGCACTATACTAAAGTGCGGGAGTGTCCGTGCGCTGGGCCGTAGCCATTCCTAGAGATAGCATCGTTTGAGATTGCAGATGTTCCATGTGCGTGGTAGCTCACGGCCATCCATGTCACGCAACTTGTACGCGCCTTTTCCTAATGCTTCAATGACCTCATAGGGTCCTTCCCACTTCGGTCCAAGTTTTCCTGTATCTTCTGCGTGGCTCGCATCATTGGCGCGGTATACGAAGTCGCCTGGTCTGAATGAAACACTTTGTACTTTAGCATCGTAGTATCCCTTCATTTTTTACTTAGCTCTCGCTTCACATATAGCTGCGCGCTCGCATCTTTCTTCCAATAGGTCCAAGTGGATACGCCGTTCATCGTCATTGGTTGCAACATTAACTTCAGCAGTGCGAATAGTTGGCATCCCAATTTCGGCTGGTATGACGGCTTCTGTCCCATAGACCAGAGAAAAGGGGGTGTCTCCCGTGCTAATTTTGATTGAAGTGCGGTGCGCCCACAGAACATGCAATAATTCCTCCACCCACCTCCCTTTGTGCTTGTCCAGACGTGCCTTAATTCCTTCACCCAGACTTCGATTTGCACGCTCGACTAAGCCATTGGTTTGTGGGTGTTTAACCGACGCGAAGTGCTGTGTAATATTTAACTTTTCGCACCATTCCTTGAAAGGGTTGTCACAGAATTGTTTTCCGTTGTCTGAGATGATTTCCCCTAGTAATCCGAAACGGCATACAATATTGTCCCAAACAAACCGTTTTACCTGATTTCCTGTGATTGTTATGACTGCCTTTGCTTCAATCCACTTTGTGAAATAGTCTATAGCTACAATGAGGAATTTCAATCCTCCTGCTGCAACAGGGAAGGGACCTGCGATGTCGATACCCCATTTGTAGAATGGCCATGGCGACGTAATAGGTGTTAGCTCCTGTTGTGGTTGGCGTGGAACGGGTCTGTGAACTTGGCAGTCGCCACACTTTCTTATTAAGTCCCGCGCATCACGATGCATTGTAGGCCAGTAGTATCCTGACCGTAAAGCGCGCGCTACAACGGACCGTGGTCCTGAGTGCATACTACATGAACCAGCGTGGATCTCCCGGAGTACGTAATCTGCTTGAAGGGGTCCTACACATCGAAGCCATGGTTGTAGAAATGAGCGCCGATATAGTACACCGTTCCGAAGTTCAAACCTCTGTGATGTGCGTCGTACTCGTCGGGCCTCCTTCTGTTCTTGGGGCAATACGCCCTTGCTTATAAACTCGATGATTGGGGTCATCCATGTAGGACCTTGTTCCTCTATCACCGTGGATATCTCCATCTCCGAGATGGACTTGCTCTTCAGAGTTTCCACCAACACTTGTTTTGATAGGTGCGCAAAGCTTGTGGATGCAATCTTGCTCAGCGCATCCGCCTTTCTGTTTTCCCCTCTAGGAACTTGTTTTATGGTAAACCTGTCAAAGCCCTGGATTAGGGACTTGGTTTTGTCGAGATATTGAATCATGTTCTCCTCTTTAGCCACATACTCGCCCAACACGTGGTTGGCCACAAGCCGGGAGTCCACATTTGCTTCCAGGTTGCGTATGCCCATTCGTGCTGCAATGCGTAATCCAGCGATCAGGGCTTCATATTCTGCCTCGTTGTTTGTGGCTGTGAATTCGAAACGCAGTGCGTAAGTGAATTCCATTCCTTCTGGACTTGTGAGGATAAGGCCTGCGCCTGACCCGTCTACGCATGAAGATCCGTCCGTGAACAAGATCCATGGTTCTTGTAGTTCAGCCTTGCTTTGAGAAGGTGCGTCCTCAGTGTCCGGTTTCTCGATGATGAAGTCTGCGAGTATTTTCCCTTTAACCGCAGTACGTGGTCTGTAGGAGATGTTGTGTTCACCTAGCAGTACACTCCACTTCTGTAGGCGTCCCGATGCGTCAGGTTTGGAGATAATTTGTTTGATAGGCTGGTCTGTAATCACCGCTATTGGGTGTGCCTGGAAGTACCTGCGCAGGCGTTTAGCGGCAAATACTAATGCTAGGACCAACTTTTCCATTGCGTTGTAGTTAATCTCCGTTTTCTTGAGTGCTTTGCTTACAAAATACACCGGTGTTTGTACTGAACTCCTGTCTGTTAGTAGCACCGCGCTGACTGCTCCATGGGTTGCTGATAAATACATAATTAGTTCTTCCCTTGGGCGAGGCGCAACTAGCATGGGGAGTGCTGCTAAATGTTGTTTAAGTTGTATGAAAGCTTCCTCTGCTTCTGTAGTCCAGCGAAAGTCTCCCTTTTTTGTGCACTTCTTGAGTGTTTTGAAGAGAGGGAGTGACTTGTCTGCTGATTTGGACAAGAATCTATTCAAACCGGCCAGTTTTCCGTTTAGAGATTGGACTTCCTTCAGTGTGCGTGGTGAGGGAAGTTGGATGACAACCTTCGTTTTTTCTGGACACGGTTTGATGCCATCGGGCTCTATCAGATATCCAAGGAACATGCCTTCAGTAGCGCCAAAAGTGCATTTCTTAGGATTTAGTTTCATGTTGATCTTTTTGAGTGTCTTAAATGTTTCCTCAATGTCGCGCACCAATTCATCTTCCGTATGGCTTTTTATTACAAGGTCGTCAACATAAACTTCTAGGTTGCGGCCCACCTGTCTTTCAAATGCGTTATCAACCAACCGCTGGTAGGTGGCACCTGCGTTTTTTAGGCCAAAAGGCATCTTAGTATAACAATAAACGCCTTGGCTTGTATGGAAGGCTGTTTTTTCCTCATCTTCCTTAGCCATCTGGATTTGGTGATATCCTTTGTATGCATCTAGCAAGAATTTAAGTGGGTATCCACACAAAGATTTTACCTTCCAGTCTATCTCCGGTAGCGGATAGCAGTCTTGTGGGCATGCCTTGTTGAGATCTGTGAAGTCAACGCATATCCTCCAACTACCATCTCTCTTCTTGACCATTACTGGGTTGGAAAGCCAGTCATGGTAGTAGACCTCTCGCATTATACCTGCATCCACAAGTTTATGTACTTCTGCCAGAATTGCTTGTGCGCGCTCTGGAGCCTGGCCACGCTTCTTCTGTCGTACTGGGGAGTATCCTTGTCGGATTCTCAACTTGTGTTCCGTAATTGAGCGTGGTACGCCGGTCATGTGCTTTGGTTCCCATGCGAAGATATCCAGGTTCTTTTGCAAGAGTGCGCACACAGCTGCCCTGCCGTTATCAGATAGCAATCCCCCGATCGATACTTCTTGCTCTGGGTAATCAGGATGAATTGCAACCTTCAGGTTTGGCACTTTAGTTGCGCGCTGTTCTGGAATGGGTGCCGTCTCACATGTAATCGTGTTACATTCTCCGAGTGGTATAGTGGTATTGTAGAGAGTAACAATGCCTCCCTCTACTGGGAACTTAAGCATTCCGTGTGCTGTAGACGGTACTGCGCATATAGCTGATATCCCTGGTCTTCCAATAATGCCATTGTATGGCGAAGGGGATTTGATTACCATAAAGGTCATCCAAGCTGTCGTCGAGTGCTCCTTATTACCCACATTGACTAGCAGGCGTATTTGCCCCCATGGGCCATATTTTTTCGCCTGTGAAACCAGTCAATGACGTCGTGGCCGGGCTGAGTTGGCTGCGTATCTCAGGTCGCAGTCGCTTGAAACAATGTTCATACATTATATCCGCGGACGCCCCTCCCCCATCAGCATACATGCGGTGGATATCGTGACCCCCTGCGTTGATTTCAATGGTGAGCGGTTCCACCACTGCGTTGTTCGCAGCTAAGGTGGGGAAAGATATTTCGCTTCCACGGGAAAACTTCTGGCTGATCTTCTGCCTAGTCATCCGCTGCCATGATTGTATCATGTATATGGTATCAGCCTTATCCTTAGGTGTTTCTTTCTTGTTCCCAGTCTTTTGCTTATCTTTCCCTTCCTTGATGTTTTTAACCAAATGGTCCAATCTACCTTCTTTTACTAGTTTATCAATTTGCTGGCGCAATTTGACACATTCATTGGTGGTGTAGCCCTTCTGTCCATGATAGTCACAGTATCCACTCCCCACGCGTCGATCCTCTGGGGTGTGCATTGGTGGGGGTCTTGAGAAGTTCGCGCCTTCCATCGCGAATATCTCCTTTGGAGTCTTGGTTAGCGGGGTATATCTGTCATTATCCCGTCCGCTCCCCTAGCTGCGGTAGTTCTTGTTACAGTTGCTACTCTAGTCAGTGGATTGTCTCCGAGGTTGTTCTTGTGACCTATAGTTTGAGTAACCTTTCTTACTGTCCGCTGCAGCAGCTTCTCCTTGAATAAAGGACCTCGTGCGCTTCATAAGTTCATCAAAGGTTTGGGGGACTTTGTCATTCAACCTTTTGATGAGTTCTGGGTTATTGATCCCGTTCATAAACCCTGAGATTTTTAGTATTTCGGGACATGCCTTAACATGTATGCACTCATCTTTGTAGCGTTCCACATAAGCGCTGGTAGATTCCCCCTGGCGTTGTTTTACCCTAGCGAGTTCGACAGGGTTTTTAGCGCACTTTTTCCTTTGAGTGAAGTTCAGGCGAAACGCCTTCCGTAACTCTTCAAAGCCATCAATGCTTCTGCGTGGAAGCTTACTGAACCAGTTTCGCGCGTTTCCCACTAGTGTGGAATTGAACATGTGGCACCACACAGGTTGTGGCCAATTTTCGATGGTAGCGGCTGATTCGAAAATTTTTAGGTGATCGTCCGGATCACCTGTTCCATCATAGGTTTTCACATTGGCGGGCATGCGCCTCTTTTTATTTTCTGAGAAATCGCTGATGCGCCGAGTGAACGTATCTACCTTTTGGCGGCGCCACGGAAGGGACATGTCTTCCTCCTCCTGGTCGCGATATTTCCTCCTGGACTTCCAGTGCCCGGTTTCGCTGTCCTCGTTGTCCGAGGAGTTACCAGAGGAAGTGTTTTCCCTCTTTCGGCGCTTGCGCCGACTATCCTCAGAGCTCACACTTGAAGGGCTTTCACTTGGAGAGTACTGTCGTCCCAGTCTGTCATGGACCCTGTGGCTACCAAGCCTAGAGTGGACATTGGTACGCCGTCCATCTTCTTCGTGTTCCCCAAGGTACTGCATGTCCGCTGCTCCATCATTCTCAACTCTCCTCCCAATCCTGGTAAATACTGGGGGTTGGCGGTTATCCCTTCCGCGCTTTTCCTTCTGATGACGCGGTGGAGATATCTCATACTCCGGGCCAAAATCGAGTCGGGCATGCAAACTCCGACCTGACCTCTTTTTCGCTTCCTCTTGCATGAGAGCAGCCAAGGTTTCGTAGTTTTGAGACACGAAATCACTTGGCGCTAGTTCCGGCGCAACCCCTTCTAGAGCAAGGGTGTCTGTTTCTACCACTAGACCCTTGTTTCGGTCAGGTGCGTCTGGTGCTTTTGTGAGGTCCGTCTCTAGCACCGATTGGAGTGGAGTGGTAAAAGGAGTGCGCAGTGGACCTTCTGCGCCAGTGGTGGTTGTGGTGGCCTGGGTTGTCCCCGGGCGTGGTTCCACCGTCGGGAAGACCAGATCTGGGCCTGATCCTTGGTTTCTAGTAGTACTGGTTGTCCCAGAGACCTGTTTAGAAACTGATCCACTTTGCTGCTTCTTCCCATGTATGTCACCATGCGATCGCTGGTTTTGGTTTCCTTGCTTCGTCATTCTAGTTCTTAGTGATTGGTCCCACGGATGGCGCCACTTGTTGATACAAAAGTTGGGCGTTCCTTGTTTGGACTCCGGTTCCCGTATCAATTGGATCTTGATGCTTGAGACCTGCGCACTAAATAAACAGAAAACACCGTTAGGCTTATCGTGGGATTGTCTCCCACGATTATCCTCCGGCGTGAGAGTAAGTAATCGGTTTTAGGGTTTTTGTTGAGAGTTAGGGTTATATATCGTACCTTTAATGAGGGTTGGGATACCCTTTATATACACACGAAACCCTTATTGATTTCGTGTTCCTCAAGCTTCGGCGTATCCCGCCTAAGTTGGTTTCTAAACGTTTATCTCCAAAAATAAGAGATATCCGATATCGTATGCCATAATAACTTTGAGTTTGGGCCTTCGTGAGCCCAAACTGTTATCGGGTTAGCCCAGTCGTACTGGGCTTGCTAGTAGCAGTCATGGGTCGGGTTTGTGACCCGAATGCGGACTATACGTCATCAATAACTATAAGAAGAGAGAAGAATAAGAAACTCTGACTCTCTACTTTGAGGTTGGACTTAGTGGTGTGGCTAATTTGGGTTAACTGCACATGCTTTTGATATGTCATTTTCAAGTTCAAAGGCTCTCATTTATTCTTGTGGTTCTCTCGACAAAAAGTATGGAACTAAATGGAGTGAGTTTAGTCTACAAATGAAAAAGGACAATGTGTGTTCTCTTCTTGGTACTCGATCCATAGTCAAGGCCAAAAGAATGGGAGTGGACTATGCTTTATGTGATGGTGATTAAAGTAAGTTACCATAATGAGTTAATGTTAAACATTGCAAAGTCATTATTTATGTCCAAGAGTCCAGGCATTCTTGTGAGTTCTGGTGTGCGTTGGTCGGTCAATCCGGGTTCAAAGAGAGGGAAGTATCATTTGATTTTATTCCGTGTATTTCGTGCCCCGTTGCGCTAGAATGTAATCACGGCATTTTGGTTTGGCAAAGATGCTTAAATTTAATATTGGGAATTTATTTTTATTTTATTTGGTATTTTTTGTATTGTTTTATTTTTGCATGTATATAAAAA
>OU343221.1:335725429-335757585 GCA_910596185.1 Chrysanthemum makinoi
ACTTCGTAATAAATATTATCCAAACAATAAGTCCTCAATTGGTTACAATACTTCGAGACATGCCTTAATCCATCTGTCGAAAACCCTATACACTTACTAATCTTCAAACTCTTAAATTCTTTTCCATGTGTTCTAATGTTCCCGAGATCTTCACTTCGCCAGAAATGCAACTCAGACGATGGATATTAAGTTCTTCAAATACCTAAAACCAGAGCTAATTGTCCAATCCACGGGGTGATTTGGATATCATTATGATATGTACATATGATATCGATGGGGCCCTTAAGTGTTAACGCCTCCATGAAAGGGAATCTTTACTTAAACGAGACTGATTTGGGTAGTAAATAGTGACGTTAGGTGCTTACGCGATAAGGCCATCAATCTCATTAAGCTACGGAAACTAACGAAACAGAGGTTCGGTCCTCAACGTTGTGTATATAAGATAAAACTATGTCTAAAACTTCCTCCCCGCCTTTGGTATTTTCGAAGCTATGTTTGGTCTTACGTTCAAGGTGCCATTAAGGTTTGATGTTAAACTGCGGAGTGAATTCCTTTCTTGAACCACTTAAACTACAACGCTAAGCCTGCAATAAATGGAATTAAACTAATAAGAAGAAATTTAACGATAAGATGTAAATTTTGTAGTTTCTATGATGAGATCCTCAAATTTGTTGTGTGAAATTTTCAAAAGTATTCAGATACTTTCAATCTATTAGCTTAATACTTCAACTTACAAGTTACAACCATATCATACCATGTGAATCCAAATATAAACAAACCAAACATAAGGTACATGTACGATCTGTATAAATATATATATATATATATATATATATATATATATATATATATATATATATAGGGAAGAATCCAGTAAGAAAGAAAAACTAAATGAGTAAGAATAAGCAGATTTCTAGCCACACATTTCAAATAGGGAGGAGAATTTAAGGGGAGATTCATCCATTTTTTAGATGCATCCGAAATGAGTGGTTGTGGTTTCTTCTTATCATTCTTATTTTAATTTTTCTTCTTATTTGATCCTAACTCTCTATATATATATATATATATATATATATATATATATATATTGTATAAGCTAACTAACATCTTAACTAAACAGTAGATCCAAATTACTTAAAAACATTTAAATAGTTTGAATACCATCATGATTAGTAATAGCAAAGCTCCATATGTCTGCACATATATAACTAGATAATTACCTGTGTTTCACACGACAGTGTAAGTATATTCGTTATATTTATGAATATAGAGCAAACTATGATCTTGCGACGAACTACAAATGAACTAAATTAGATATTATACTTTATACAGATAATAATAATCTATCAAAAGTCCATTAAGTTACTTTATATACGAAATTTTTACACTTAAATTCTATTAGTTCTATCAACAAACACTATATACCTACATGTCTTCAGCTCTTGTCGAATACAAAGAAAAACACATATATCTCACTCTAATGATTAGAAACACATAGTAAAAGTATATTAATCTCATCATGAGTTTCATTAAAAACACGCAAAAACTAACCTTCTTATTACTTCCACAATAAGTCGATCGTGCTCTTATTTGCTTTTGCTCTTCGTAGATAGGTATATATTAGCTCTATGCATGTGTTTATCTTAAAAAAAGAAGTCGATCAATCATCTTCTTCTGCTTTGTGTTTTTTTTTCTTTTCTTCGTATGTGATAATAAGAGACGCCAAATTTTCATTGTATATATAACTTGAGGCCCATGTTTAAAATAAGCTTGGTTCTCACGGTTTCCTTTTATTTGAACAACGCAGGAATGACTTCTGGGCCGGGCTTTTATTTGATAATGTAGCTACTTGATCTCTTGATAAATATATCTTACCTAGCTACATGCTTTAAATAAATTACACGATACCCGCCGTCGCAACACACGAATACCCGACTAATCTTACAAAAATCTCTAAATCATTGAAATAAGCCTAATCAAAACCCCATAAAGTTACAAGATTTAAATCAATGGGATATTTTATAAAATGCTTGGTGTGCATAGATATATAACCCAGTCAAGCCCGTCCTAATGCAATTCTTAGAAGTTTTTTATGACATTTAATTCTGTTTGTTTTGATGGTGTAATTAGTGTGTGTGAAAGATGACTCGAGTAACAATCTTTGTCTATATTATTCTATGGGTGTTTGTATTTCAAGGATGTTGTGGCTTAGCGCGTGTTTTTTAATCTAATACCTTATTTGTACTTCTTATTTCCTAGCTTTATTTGTTTTCGGTTTCTAAAAGTAAATGTAAAATAGTAGAGGGATGTGTTAACGGACCCTCCCTATGTTGTCACATCGGGGGGTTGGTCAAATGTGCAACCCTAATGCACACCGTAAAAATCGGTGATGCATGCAATGATTGGAAACCCTCCCTAATGGGGGTCCGAATAACTTGCCCCATAGTAGAGTTGTTATTTGGGTTAACTATACTTGAATAATGGTTATTTGGGTCGGGGTAATCGGGTTTCATAGAAGAAAAACCTTCTCGAAGCGACCTTAATAAGTGATTGGGTTATTTTGGGTATGAGTTACTCTGGTTGTTAACCCAAATAAGGCTTTTTGTTACAATAAAATAGGAAAAGTGAGTAAATTGTCGATATAAAACAGCGTAATATATGAAGAATTTAAAGAATTCATAACGCAGGCTATTAGTTAACCTGAAACATGAAAGGATAAAACTCTCACTCGAGATCCAACTCTAATAAGAGTTCAGGTCAATCGACCCTGAATAATGGTTTTTAACCTCTGTAACTCGACCCGAATAAGCTCGTTTGGACTTGGGTTCGACGGTTTGGGGTATATTTGACACCTGTTGATTATTCGAGACACATAAAGAGTACACAACTCTAATAAGATGTTAATCCAAAAACCCAAATAATGGTTTAACCCGTTCTAGTTTTAGATGTGAACTTTCATTCATACACGTACACAAGATATTGATTTGAGCATCTCATACTTGTGTTAGATTGAAATAGTATCAAAATGTTACTTTAAACGTGCATAAAACTATTGAATTGACATGGGATTGAGGTTTTGAGCCTCACGAGGTAGCAACTTTACTTATTTTAGGAGTAACCACTCATGTAGAATTTGAACTTGAATCCATTTAGGACATGACCCGTTTTGGAACTTGACTTTGACATTAGCGGAACGCAGTTGCTCAGTGTTCAACAACGATATTCTGAGACCAAATTCAGCCTGTAGAAAGCCTTTTAATATGTTCCCAACAAAAAAAATATCTAATTTCATTTGGGTACATAGACGATATCTCTTGTATTTGATGGATTGACACTTTCACTATCATGTAAGCGCTTACTTGTGACCACTGAATTGTACAAATATAAAGGAAAATCTGCCTTGCTAAAACAAGATTTAGGAATTCAATCACCAATATTACACCAAGGGGACAAACTTTAAAATAGGAATTAACAATATTTAGCTTAATTAAGTTCAACTTGAAAATCACATAATTAGCGTGAGTGGCATGCTTAGATCGACTGCTTATAACTTTATTGCTGATTTCATGTTGAGTCTCCTAACTCGATGATATTCTCTAGTTGATTGATTATAGTAAGTGACGGAACTAGGGGGTGTCTCACGGTGTCACGGGACCCCGATAGAATCATATTTTGTAGTGTTAATTTTTGAAAAAAGCTTTGATTTCTCTTAATTGCACCTGGTCCAAAAGAATGTGTTTATAGTCCTTGTGTAGTTACTCCATTAATAGGTGAGATGTAAACTCTAATGCTAATCAATAGCACCATCGTCCTTTGTTGCTTGACGTTGTGAGTCGTTAAAATAAGCTGGGACAGTTATCACTGCATTTTTCACAGCTTTTCCCAGGTAAAGTTCAGCAGTTTCTTTCATCTTGTCAAGAATCATTGACGAAATTTCTTCCATCGCTAATTGCAAGTTTTTGCCCTTATAGGAGACGAGAATCTTAGGTGTGTCGGATAGCCCTTGTATGACCCTAAAAGGCCACAACTTCATATCAGTCTGCATTATGGAATCTGTGAATCTCCTTCCAGTCAACCTCTTTGTATCTGAAAATTTACAGATAATTAGGCTATAACCGAGCGAAAATAGTCTGTCAACAAAGATTTTGTTCCCGGAGCATCACTAAGACTAAATATTTTCAAAAAAAATCAGAACACGTAGTAGATTTTAGCACCTAAGTCCTAACAATATTAACAAACGTAACCCTTGTTAGCTGCCCAATTGATACTAAGTTTGGTATCAAGGTGTTTGCTTACAGCTAAAAAACATAACCTTCGGAAATGGCATTAGGTCCAAGTTAGGCCATTCGAGTACACCATACAAGGTTCATCACGACCATCCCAACATTGCGTTTGTTATATTCAAGCTTTCGTTGTCATTTAGTTCAGAAAGAGTGTGCCCGTTTGGTTAGTTTTAGTTTCTTGAAAGTTCAAAAGTCGGTGTTCCTTTTCAAGTCGGTTCAAGAAAAACATGTACTCCGTATTAAGCAACTCCACAATCATATTTTAGCTGTTTCGAAAAGCCTCAATGAAGTATATTTTTATTCTCAAAATATAGCTTATAACACTAAAAACAACATATCTACTTATTACAGGGGTGTTTGGGAGAGCATAATTCTGGCCTATGCACAACATATCTACCAAGTTGTAAACCACCACCGCCGCCGCCGCCATAAACCGCCAGCAAAGCCCAGGTCAATTCTCCGGCGATCTTTATTTATACCCAATTGAGTTTTGACATAAAGTTTGATACTTTTTGTTGGAATTATATAACATGACTAATCATAAATATAAACAATAAACATCAAAGTAAGTGCGGAAGCGTATAGGAACATATAATGAATAATTAATTAACTAAAGAATAAAGTATGCGTACCTTTCTTGATTCTAGCCGAACAAGAATCAAATCCACAAACTAGCAATTAGGATGAACCCTAATTAGGGTTTGAGTGCTAATCGACTTAATAAAGTCGAATAGTGTAAATCACCAAAATCCAAAGTAGGATTTCTCAACGATCATGTACGCGCGTATTGTTAGCGATTTAATTAGAATGCTAGTTCAAGTCACGATTAAAGCACGAAACAATGTTCAGCTTTAAATAAAATAATTGGTCAAACCCTTTATTTTATCTATATCTTCGATCCATTAATTCAGTGAAAGAATTCAAAAGTAAGAATCTCATGCATGCATGGCATGTATGATGATGTACACTGAATGATATTTCTCTAATGTATTGTACGATATATACAAGAGTTAGGTGTCGATCATCTTTTTTTATTCCTCCGAATCAGACCAAAGACCAAAAGGGTGTGTATATATATAGCATTAAACCTTGTCTAACAAGTCATTGCAAGCACCTCCTTAAGTTTAAAAACTCGACACTTAACCCCCTCGTTTTTCTTAGTTCGACCATATAAATATTTCGTGATATAATTAAATCTCATACGCCTACCGGGCAATCCCATAGGTCTCGAATTCGATCCTAACTCACGACTACTAATTTATATCCATAAAACTAACAGCTCCCACTTGGATATATCTTAATAGAGTGATCACATTCGGTTAGCGTCTAGCAACACTTCGATGCCTCTAGCACGACTCGAGTAAGGTCTTCTGGAAAAAACATTTTAATGAATTCTCATTATTATTATCCTTTTGTTTCTAATACCATGTTAAATAAAGATATGGAATTAAGTCATTCTTTATTCAACCATTCTGTTTCTCGTTATAAGTGATTGAGCAAGATTACCAAATCTTCTGAACATATTCAGGGAAGAACTTTGGGCGTGGCCACGCAAACATCTTGTCAACCCTACGAGGGGCCCAGCAATATTAAACTCCAAAATAAATTTGAAGGAACAAATTCTATCTTGACTACGAGAATAACCACAAACTTTGCAACACTTCAGGAAACAACCCTTATGACTACCAGTTTATTATAGCGTTAAGTTGTTCCACAGAAGTGCACTACATTCATGACACTTATCTGGTATCTCAAGTCCGAGGATAACTATTCATAATTTACTTATAACAATATCCACAAAGTAAATTATGTAGTTGGGATAAGTCATATATTCAATTCATTGAATATCATCGGAAATTGGTATGCATTCTCATCAATATACTTTCAAGTATATTCTACCACATCTCTCAGATTTGTCTTAGTTTAATGATACTCCCATATCATTAATCGACAATGGACGATTTAGAATAAATAAATTTATTCACGGATTAAACATGCAAATATAGGATACAATATATTATAAAATCAATCATACCAAGTATTTGATTTATTATAACAATTGTTTAACAACCCTTATCCAAATACCAAATAGATCAATGCATGAAAATTCTAGTTGATGAATTATGCCTCAAGTAATGACAATCATACTTGTTGACAATGCATAAATCAACCAACTTGATCTATCATAATTTTGAGAATACTTATTTCAAGAATTCAATTAATGAAGCCCTTGTATGTGTATTCAACAATCCACATAATAATTCATAAAGTGTGAAACATCCTCTATCACCAATTTATGACAATTTAAACTTTCAAACATTTTTAAAGTTTAAAGTATTCTTATTCTTTTAATGTATAATGCAACTGCGCTCTTAGTAGCACAACTAGCTCACATGGCCATTAACAAGGATGAAATCCTACCATGACTAGTATTGAGTGTCATCTCAATTAAACCAGCATCATTGTATACAAACAACAATATGCTCATTAAAACTCCGTAAACTTTAATATCTTATTGTGTAATGTTTGATGCTTTCCTAACTTTCAAGTTTAAAGTTGATGACAATTTGCACAACATTTGACATATTGTTCATCCATAGAATCTAGGAGCAATTCCAGTGAGAATGTAATTCTATTAGAATATTCATTACACAAGTTATCTAATAACTTTTAGTTAGATATCAATGTTGTCAAATCACTTCTTATGCAAGAATGATACAACAATTTTAATACACAACATGATGTACATGATGAATCTACGGTCAAACTTAGACTTCATTCATGTTCTATCTTGTCAAAAGATATTTATCCATTTCCCAAATGATATATCATGTTTAATTAGAATCATTTATTTTCTTGCACATGTTTATTAATAACAAATATATATTCCAAGGTTATATGTTTTAATTCTTAAATCTTACAAGTGAAGTTTCATTCCAATCTAAGACTTAACATTTAGCTTTCAAGGAATGTTACTTCCTATATGTTATACAACATATAAGATTTAAAACCTTAACATAATACTCCCACTAGCTTTCAGGAATACTTAAAATTTATCTTATTTTAATTATAAATCGAAAATGGATTTAATAATTTAACATAAGAATAATTTCATAGATGCATGCATTTATCCATTCATGAATTATTGCACTTCGTACACTTCCAAAGATTATATGAATTCAAAAAAACCTTTCAATTACTTACCGTCCTCGCTCAAGTAATTTTTCAAGAAAGAGTTTTGATATTCCATTGTCATATTTCATATTAATGAAAACAAGTATGACAATTATCATCTTTATATATTTAATGTGTCTAGAAAAGAATATTCAATCACAATTAATTGCTTAAGTATGATTAATAATCTTGTCATAAGACATGCATTAAATATGTGTACGATATTGTCCATATGATTTCTACATAGAAATTCAAACCACTAGGGTTTTTCATCTCTTTGAAGAAACTCATTTCCATTCTCTAGTCTAACTATTAAGATAAACCAAATTTCCAAAATTGATTATCTTTATGGACAGCACCTTTAACATTCATAGTATGAGTAATTTACCCAATTCAATATTTGGTAATCCATCATAATGATTATCAGGTTTACTATAATCCTGTAACTCATACTTCTCATCATATAAGTCAAATATCTGAGATATCCTTGCAGATCTATGAATGAAAATTCCATCATCATGAGGTTTATCATATACATGTCTAACCTCATCATCATGATATATACTAGTGTATTTTAGAAGATTATGTATCTTGTAATTTCATCTTTCAAGATAAAAAAAACTCCCACTTGCCTTTTGTAATATATAGACTATCTATATATACTTAGCAATTAGAGCAAAACTACGTTGTTCCTTTTTTGGGACATTACAAATACACATTGATAATTCTCGACTTAAGTTTGTTAATAACCTATTCATAAGTAGTTTAACAAATTCAGAATCTTCAATTTTAAAACTTAATGTGATTCATCACATTCCATAATGAAATGGTGTTTTATTAATCTTCTAGGTTGGAGTCATATTGAGTATATTCAATCCATACTCAATTTCTAACCTTGTTACTTTTAAGAAAGAAGTTATGGTTATCTTGAATCAAACAAATCAAATATACTTTGATTCTCCTAACTGAACATACCATCAACTTGTGGTATTCATTAGAATTAATATTGTAAGACAATCTAACAATATATAAGATAAACATATTCCTTTTGGCTTACCTATTTACCAACTAAATCAACTTAATGGTATAATAGACTTTCCAAGCCAATTACATGCTTTATAACACAAGTACCTTTAACCAAGTCACTTCATATCTATGTCTCATCAAGGAACATAAACTGTTATAATCCCATTATACGTTATAAATCATTGATCAACTCAATGACTTCTTGTATATGTCTTAATTAGAAACATAACAAGTTAACGTCTTACTTTATTATAAGTCTTAAAGACTTTATGTTTATGTCTTTACAATGAATCATAAACATGTTTAACTAAAGTAATTATGAACACAACTCTTGGTTTCAATTAAAATTTCAAGTTAATTTATTTACTTCACAATAATTTAGGACTACATTATTTTTCATTTATGTCATTCCAAAATACATAAATAAACAAATTGAAGTAGTATTAGATTACTTCATTTATGTCATTCTACTAATACATAAAAATCTAATTTGAAGTAGTCTTATATATCATTTTGACACATGTTCTAAATACTTGTCTAATTTAGAAGCTGCAAATATGTCCATGCAAGATCTCACTTTACATAGAGATTTACTTTGTTGTTGCAATCTCGCCAAGTTCTCACATGACGTAAATTGTAACACCAAGTGTTTCTTGAATTAGATATATTAGAACGTTAGTCTCTTACCTTGCAGTCAAGAGAATCCTTTAAATCATAAACCTATATGTTGTACCTTGCACACAATATAGATTTCTCCCACTTGTGCATGGAACAACATCATGTAGCAGATAAACAACCCGACATATGTTTGTTTATGTGACTAATATGATTGTGTCATTGATATTAGCATAACTAGTAGATGTAGAACCACTTCCTTGTCTAATAAGGAAACGTACATGACTATCCTTGAAAACATAAGTGTCTACAAGTGGAAAGTAATTATCTTAAGACATTCTAGAGATAATCTGGGTTACTACCAAGATGACAAAGCTTGTAACTCCCCCTGAATAAGAGATCATTACATTAATTCCTTATTCAGTAATAAGAACAAAATACTCCCACTGGATTTGACAACATTGCAAGTGTTTCATTAACCAATGAAAGAAAATAGTGTTCTATTTACTTCCCTACACTTTTGATAAAGTCCATACATAACAATTACTTATGTACTAAAAGAGTGTATTCTACTACGTAGATGATGAATTATTCATCAATGCTATTAACTTGAAAAATTGGGCATGCAATTTCTTTCTTAATAGTTCTACTATTCCAACAATTGTAAGTAGTACTTTTAAATGGTCAAAACAAAACAACTATATAAAATATGCTAGTTTGTATTTTACCAATTATACAGTAATTAGTCTAGCTTCTAATTTAATAACTCAGAACATATGCAATTTTCTTAACTATTAAAATATGCTTACGAGTTATGTATTTAGAATTTAGACAATTCTAATTGTCCTATCATACCTTTCTTCATTCATGAAAAGGAATAGGATTGAATCTCACTCTTTCTTATGAAAAGAGGACTAGGTTTATTCTTTTAGCAAAGTTGACTCTACCAAAACCCTTACAGGTGTAGATCAATTTACCAATACATGAATAACCTTCGTTTATGGTTTAATGTTGCATTAATACATTTAAAGAATTAGCAAAATTCAATTTTAGTATTTTCGATAATTAAACTTTTCAAGAAAATAAAATACCCAAGGTAATATTCATATAACCATAGAATTTTCTCGAAAACTAGGATCCAAATTATCGTAGTTCCATTACATCAGTTGATCTGCTAGTAACGAAAGCACATAATAGGGTAATCTGTCGAACAATAATTGACAAACAATTTCCAATTCCTAGATCATTATGGGATTTATATTTCCCAACGCTATTGCAAATATAAACATGTTTCATCCCATCTTATGCCTTGAGTCCAAGTCTCACTTCCTACTCAACTTAAGTGTCTAACTTAAAGAACTGCAAATATGTCCATGTAAGGTCTCACTTAACATAGAGATTTACCTCTCCATCACAATCTAGCCAAGTACTCTCATGACTTAAATTGCAACTTCAAGTGTTCCTTTTAATTAGATGGCATATACCTTAATTTAAAAGGGTAGTAGTTTTGATTTTATGTGGTCAAATCAAAGATGTCATGCATTCATCTTGTAGCATAATTTTAATAAAAAAAAAACTTTTTATTACAAATTCATAAAGATCAAATTATCAAAGTTTTGATTGAGGTATTGGGTTCACCAATCAAGGAATTTAGCGTTAATATATCCATTATACCGTACTTTTGCATAAGTGTAAACACTTAGTGTTTCGGGTAATTATCACTGAAGTGGCGCATGGAATTAAAACTAATTCGCCCTTAAGATGAGTTTGTACATTTATGGCTTACTTAGTAGCTCCACTCGAACTGACAGGGGCAGAGGACCAGGTAAGCGCAAAAGCATAACCTTAGACATCCATTCATGTGCTGCACACTTCTTAAATAACCCCTTTATAGTTCATTCGAATGGGTGAGCCGTTCAGTCATTGTACCAAAGTCACCAATCAATTAAACTATAGAAAACTTAACTCTTCCAAAACAAATCAAATTTCGCCATAGTTTAGTCCGTATTATTTTTCTATTCAAAATTACCCTTTGCTTAAAACTGTCGCACATAATAAACAAACAAGTAATACCAATAAAAAATAAACTACTAAAAACAATGCGCACATAATAAACAATTTATACGTGTAAACAAGTAACCACATGCAACTTATTCGATAAAACCCTATTAATAATCAATGTCTAGATTAAATTAACGTATATATTAATTAGGGCTTTCACTCTCTCAAATGAAAGTGAGCCACATACATCGACGAATCGATTGCGTAAACCCATAATTAATGATATACCAAATTGCACATAATTGATTCATTAATGTATATAATTGGAATTTTCCCCAATTCAAGATTTATCATAAATATACATGTGTATAAAACTTAACAATTAATATCGCATAACCAATCTTAACAATTAAATATTCAAAGCAACTTATCCATGACTAACATGCATAATTATACAAATAGTCACAAGATCGCATACAATTCCATGTCACATAACACTTTATTCATGAATTTATCAAGTAACAAATATATTAAATCTAGGTTTCGATATAGATAACATAACAATTAATATAAACCCTAAAAAATTTAAGGAAATCGACTAAAAAATTTTAGGGTTTCCACCAAAAAAAAATTTTTTCGATCCATAATAGATTTTTAAAACCAAATTAGGGCAAAATCCTTAACCTTAAAATTAGGGTTTATATAATCATAACCAAACCCTAGAATAAATCATATCAAACACAATACAATATCCGTTTTTACGTGTTTAGTAATTAATTACTCATTAAAACCAATGACTCGTGATGCCACTGTTGGAATTATATAACATGACTAATCATAAATATAAACAATAAACATCAAAGTAAGTGCGGAAGCGTATAGGAACATATAATGAATAATTAATTAACTAAAGAATAAAGTATGCGTACCTTTCTTGATTCTAGCCGAACAAGAATCAAATCCACAAACTAGCAATTAGGATGAACCCTAATTAGGGTTTGAGTGCTAATCGACTTAATAAAGTCGAATAGTGTAAATCACCAAAATCCAAAGTAGGATTTCTCTACGATCATGTACGCGCGTATTGTTAGCGATTTAATTAGAATGCTAGTTCAAGTCACGATTAAAGCACGAAACAATGTTCAGCTTTAAATAAAATAATTCGGGTCAAACCCTTTTATTTTTCTATATCGGTCGATCCATTAATTCAGTGAAAGAATTCAAAAGTAAGAATCTCATGCATGCATGGCATGTATGATGATGTACACTGAATGATATTTCTCTAATGTACTGTACGATATATACAAGAGTTAGGTGTCGATCATCTTTTTTTATTCCTCCGAATCAGACCAAAGACCAAAAGGGTGTGTATATATATAGCATTAAACCTTGTCTAACAAGTCATTGCAAGCACCTCCTTAAGTTTAAAACTCGACACTCAACCCCCTCGTTTTTCTTAGTTCGACCATATAAATATTTCGTGATATAATTAAATCTCATACGCCACGCGTGCAATCCCATAGGTCTCGAGTTCGATCCTAACTCACGACTACTAATTTATATCCATAAAACTAACACTTTTTGGGTTATTTGTGATTTGAAGAATGACCCATTATAAGATTTGATCATATGTACTAACCCTTTTGATTTCTTGAATTAAATACTCCGTATATGTTTTTTAACTTAACTGTTTTGCATCGAGTGCTTATATATCTTAGCAGATTCTATAATCTTTAATCATTGTTTGTTTAGTCAAATCATCTTCAATGCAGCACCAAGAATAGCAGCAAAATAAACATAGACTAAAAAAATCCAACTCTCCTTCTGCAACTCTAGACTATATTTTCTTATGTTCCGACCTTTCTTGTTGGGTCAAAATGGGTAGTTTTTTTCAGCACATGTCAAAGTGGGTTACATCGACACATAAACACTTGTGTATCTCTCTGCGTACCATACAAACGACGAATATCTGATAATACATTTAAAAACTCTTTTGATTCCATCATGCATTAAATATGTTGCAAAGTAAATAAAATGAGTGACATGAAGTGATAATGCCCGTAGTGCATACACCACAAACAGAAAATAAGCTAATACCGGTCTTGACATACAACGGTAAACGAGTTATAATTTGCAAGTCTCAACCTCAATGACTACAACCGACAGCAAAATAAGCTAATACCAGTATTTGACAAACAAGTCATTCCGTATGCGAATTTTGAGTTTAAACATTTCTATCATCTCAATCTTTTCTTACTTAGCCATTTCCTTATCACGCCATTACATCAACTTCTACCTTTCTTCATAAAATTCTCACTTGTTTGGAGACTTCCTTTTCGACTTGCTCCTTCCTATACGAGTCAATAAAGATTAACAAATTCAGGGTGATAGTAAGAAAGGTGGAAACATATATTTAATTGACAATTAAAAACTGACAAATTTACTTTTTTGTATGTCAATTATAAAGATTAACACATTCACGAAGTGCCTTGGAATGTACACAACTCATAATTGTGATCTACGTTTACTAGTAATTTCAGACTATATTTTCCCGTGTCTTCTCACTAATTTCATTAGCTTTCGGTTTCCTTATATGTTGTATATCCCCTGCACTCAAAGTGTGGATGACTATGCAATCACCATTAGCCAGTATCGTGCTACAATATGCTCAATAGTGTACATTCATGTCAGCACACATAATCCTTTGAAAGAGAATAACTCAAAAATAAATGAGTTTGTATTTTTTTGGCGGTTAAAAATACATGAGTTTGTATGTTTGGTCCCAAGTTGTCAGGGATATTTAAAAATGGGATTGTGCATCATTTATATCCTTATTAATAGGAAAAGAACAAAATTTTAAGTAAATGACGAAGAACATACATACCAATGTTTCAAAGTTCAAACTCTGGACGAGTGAGTGCCAATGCAGTAAACTCACTGCTGTGAGCCCAAACATACCTTAGAGAAGGTAAAATAAACACAGAGCTGGCAACAGCTTGTTTGCTAAAGGGACAATACCTTAATTTCAGCTTTCTTAATCTTGGACACCCTTCGGTTAGATTCACAAGTCCTGCATTAGAATTTCCTATTAGAGTAAGAGACAAAGACCTCAAATTAGCACCATACTTCGCGATATACTCCAATCCCACGTTCGTCAATATTCCAACATCCGTCAATTCTCCATCCCAATGCAAGAGACTGTGACTGATATCTAGCCTTTCAAGTTTGCTGCAACCCATTAGCATAGCTCGAATCCCATTGTCTAGCAGTAGATCTGTTGTCCTATATTCCCTATCCAAGTACATACGGAATTTACGGAGATTCTTCAAATGAGCTCCTAGACACTCGAGAGCTTCATTTGAAATATCTCCAAGGCTAACCTTTAAAGACTCCAAATTAGTACATCCTTTTGCCAAAGAAATCAGTCCCACCTGGGTCACAAGTCCATAATGGGTAAGTTTGCGCAATTTCTTGCAAAACTTACTAATAACTTGCAATCCCTTGTCTCCACATACATCCTCGGTATGTAGAACTTCCAAATTGGGACACCTCTCTAACAATAAACAATGGCACTTTTTATATCTGAGCTTCAATTTCCTTATCTGATTAAAAAAAGGGAGTACAGTTGAATATCGAGTTACTGGAAAATCCCTTGTACTTAAGGAACGCATATTTGGGGGAAACTGGAAACCAACAAGCTCACTCCCCTCACCACAAGTATCTCCACCAAAATGTTCCAACCTAGCAGCATATTTGAAGGCATCTCCTAGTTTACTTAGATAGCACTTTCCAATCTTCAACGATATTAATGAGTTACAACAGTTTTTTGCAAGAAGTGTAAGATCTTCTGAATCATCATAAATTTCAATATTCATAACATGTAACCTTTCCAAAACCGTGCTATTCAATGCCAATTGATGAAACCAAATCTTATCTTTCACTTCAATAAGATAACACTTTTCCAGAGACAAAGTTCTCAATTGGTTACAATAGTTAGAGACATGCCTTAATCCATCTGGCAAAAACCCTTTACACTTCTTAATCTTCAAAATTCTTAAATCCTTACCACGTGTTTTCGCCAATTTCTTCTTTATCATCGAACATCATGACCAACCACGCATATGAAGTTCTTTCCACACCTAAACTTGAGAGCTAATTGTTGGATCCATGGGGTGATTCGGACAGCATAATCATCATTAAAACCAGATGGGGGACCTTTAAGTGTTAACGACTCGATGAAAGGGAATCTTTTACTTAAAGAGGCAGGGTTTGGGTAGAAAAGTGTGTGGACAGTTAGGCTCTTACGCGTGATGCCATCAATCTCACAAAACTTACGGGAAACCAATGAAGCAGAGCTTCAGTCCTCAATGTTGTGTATATAAGGTATAACTAAATCTATCACTTGCTCCCCCACTTAGTTTTTTTTGAGCTTACCTTTGGTGGGTGCCATTAAGGTTTGGTTTGGCTAAAGGTTTCAAAATTCAACTAACCCTTAACACAAACCCTTAAGTCACTTGGTGTGCAAACGCAAAGAAGCTTGCTTCTGATGTAATGCTTAGGGTTTTTTTTATGACAGTTAATTGTGTGTTTTTTGATGGCGTAATTTAACCTTCAAACAACAAGTTGATCGATCTCTTTGCTCTTTGTTCTTCGTACGTAAGTGATAATAAGAGACGCAAAATTTTTAATTATATACTACGTACAACTAAAGGCCCAAGTTTAACCTTTAGCTATATTTATACTTAAAATCCAGTAAACAAAATATATGTTTTAAATCCCCTAATTTGTAGTCAAAGTATAGTTTAACCCCTTTAACTTTACTATACAATACTAGATTCCAATCCGCATAGACCAAAATTAAGAATTATATAATAACCGATCTTTTTTATAAAGTAGACTAGTACCCGCGCCTAGCGGCAGCGGTGTCTGGCTTTCGACAAAATTTAAGCGATGGATGTTTTCTTTTGACAAATCGTATTAGTAGCATCATGAATTCTTCCTGTAGAATCGTTTTGCTGATGGCGTGGTTGCATAATCGCGATTTTGCATCATATTATACTTTTTTTTTATTTGAAAAGGTTTATTTTATTCTAATATCCAACTCCAATTCATACATAAGAACTAAGAAATACATAATCAAGTTAAGGACATCCGATACATAGAAAATAACATTACAGCCTAATACAAGGATCAAAACAAAAAGATATCATGTATAAAAAGAATCTGGATAAACTAACTGCATGTACATAGTATGCATACAAAAACATTTAAAAGCTATTGCAAACATAAACTTATGTAAATGAATTAACAATGTAATTTAATACTGTACAACTTTTAAACCATCTAATAAAATTGGTAGAAGCAACTAAAGTCGACTATCTTAAACTCATTTGAGAAGCAAGATCCATTCCTCTTTAGCTCCTACAACACCATCACCTTTGGGTCCTTTGGGCTCCAAATGCAGGAAAAAAAGTAAAAAAAGCAAAGTAAGTTACATTTCATAGTTGTAGTTGTAGAAAAATAGATATAACGGAAAACTTAAAATATAAAGATAAGAGGGTGAGAGAAGGCATCACGTATGAGTCATTTAGACTGCATGCAAGAAAGGAAAAAAAACAAACAAACAAAGAAAGAGTAAGTCATATCTTATAGTTAGTTGTAGTAACCTAAATATGACATAGGAACTTATAATATAAGGATGAACAAATTTTAGGGAATGAAGAAGAAAGGTTCGAGTAGTATTTGATGAAAGAAGCAACATTATAGCTGGTGAAAATTTTCACATGAACCATTGTCTATAAAAACAAATGAGAGATTATATAAGAAAAACCAATGAAAGAAACAATCTATACGTATATCATTTTAACAAAAACAAAAGTATATCAGTAAGAAATATGAAATGAATGTTTACATTGGGGTGGTTTATATAAGAAATGAAAAAAAACCTTGCCATTCATATTTTCATAAGTTTGAACTTCACATAAAAATTGAAGTTCATACCTTTGAAGATTGAAGAAGTCGGCCTTTCATTTGAAAACTTTTCGTGTCCACCAAAAGTTAGATTACTTAGCAATAGTTTCCACATTTGAATGTACTTTCCTACAATAGTTTGAATGTACTTTCCAGCAATAGTTTCCAGCAATAACTTAGAAATACTTTCCTTGCAATAGCCTTTAAACACTTTCCTGCAATAGCCTTTCGTATAGTTTCCAGCCTTTAAATACAATTTTTTTTCCGCATTACAATTATAATAGTTTCCTTGCATTTCCATTATTTACGGTAGTGAAACGATTTGATTTTGCATGTACAGTGTGTTTATATAGGCAATAGGCAATAGACAATGTTCAATTTGAAGTTTCTCTTTTTCCGCCTTGACCAAATTTGGTTTTCAATTTTCAATTGAAAAACCCTTGCCATATATATGTTTTAAGTTTGAAGATAAATAATGTAGTGAATCGTTTAGTATTGTTTTCTTTATTGTCATGAATACAAGTCAACAAAGTTATATAAAAGATAATTAGTGCAGTGAATCGATTAGTATTGTTTCCATTTTATTGAAGATAAATATTGTAGTGAATCGTTAAGTATTGTTTCCATTTTAAAGGATTAATTTGACCCTTTTAAGTTTTCTCACTCCATTGACCATTTTAAGTTTGTAAGGGATGCAAGGGATTTCACTTTTTCAAGGTTTAACCAATTTTTCTATTATATGTAATATAGATATTCAATAGCAAAAGCATTCCTCTGACATCGAGTTTAACTAGTTTTATCATAACAAAAATTTTGAATAAGACTTTTTTTTTTAAAGTCAAATGCATGTGAAATACAAAAGATCTTTTATATTTATATAATAAAGGAATTACATTATTTCGAAGTAATTTTGCAAAATCATTCTTATTGAGAAAAAAATTGAGCCAATAGAAGAACTTGATTTTGTCACAAAATCGAGCAATGTAATTAGTTAATAAAAAGTCAAAATTGAATCCGATTGTTAGCTTAATTTCGTTTTGTGAAAAAAAATGCTAGAAAAATACATGTGTCAAATTTGAAAGAAATCAAAACTTGAAGAAAGCAGAGTTAAGTTTTAGATGTTTAGGGTGAAAAATGAAAACACATGTCTGTCTATAATCGGTTCACTGAACCCCCCCTTTTTTTTTTTCTTGTTCTCTTTTACCCGGCATCCACCCCTTCAAAATTAAAGTTATTAAGATGACTTGATCGGCGATTTGAAGATAGATTGAAAAAAGTATGTTTTGAATTTTGCAGTGATTCCATTCCATTAGCTATTCCTCAAAGGCCAAAAGGTGTGGTTTTTAACCCTAAATCAACATCACTCAATCTATCAATCTAAGGTATGTTTCCTGTTTCATGAATTAAAGGTTTATTAATCCTCAAGATATTGATTTATGTAATAATTTAGTGTTTTTTTATTTGTATGTGCCATTCGATTCATAAAAAAATTTGGATTTTGATTAGTAGGTATGCTTCAAGATTAATTATAAAAGTTCAGTTTCATTTGACTTCGATTGTTCTTTTCTTTTGAATTTTTGCTGAATGGGCTTGGTTTTGTATGATATTCTTGAAGGGGCGGCATAGAGGGAATGGTACGTGCACAACGGGTTTGGTTTGGTTTTGTTAAAATCATGGATTAGAGGCCCTTTCAATCAGACGAGATTATTCTTATTGGCGGCGACCATGATCTCAAAATTAGGGTTTTAATCGAGGTTAGGGTTCAAATTTGATTCTACAGGTTAGTCATTAAGTTATCATCTTTTTAGTATTACTACTATTTTATTACCGTGACTGTGTCTTTGGTGGCTCATTGTAATTGCTACTACAACTTAACAACAACAAGATATAAGAAGTCAAAAATAGCCATTAAGACTTGATAAAACAAAAGCAGGGGTGGGAAAGTTGACAAAAATATCTGATGTGAGCTTATGTGGGAAATTACATTTGTGTATTGCAGTGGTGACGTAATAGAACCGAACAGCTACAACATGTGGCTTATGATTGAGCTCAACTCAGCTTAAATCAAGGTTTGTAAGGGCTATTTTTATATTCATGGTCGTGTTGTAGGGTACACCGATTTCTCTCCTCTTGAGCAAGGAAGCTTGGATCATATGTCATGGATGTAGTTAAAAGACAAGTTTAAGGTGGATACTACTTAACGAAAGACGAGTTTGAGGTAGGATTCGGAAGCCGGTGGATACTACTTAACGTATGACAAGTTTGAGGTAGGATTTGCAAGCCATTAAGTATCCACAAGAGGTCAGTCTTGAAGATCTCCCTCAAATTACGATAGACGCAACCACACATGTTCTTCTAAATGTGTTTTATTTTTCATGTAAACTAAGAGGCTTGCAAGTTGAATTACACTAATGAATATTATAACACTTTCGAGCAATTTCTGTTATAAAAAACCACTATTTTTTTTAGAGGATTTGAAGTTTGAACTCTCTTTTCGTATGATTATATTTGCAATACACTTAAAGTTGGCAAACCACCTACAAATTATTGCTAAGAACTTGATACCTTTTCCAAGTTTTCATGTCATTTCACCAAAAAAAACATTGTAAAATTTTCCAGAATTTGTGTACTTTTTCTATAACTTCACAAAAAAAAAAAAATAATAAATAATAAATTAAAAAAAAAATTACTTTTTCTATAACTTTCACACAAAAAAATGTAAATAAATACTCACATTATTCAAATAAAAACATGAAATAAAGGTCATGCCTTTATTTATTGTTTATTTTTTGGGCGAAAATCTTGGCATATTCTTTAGGAAAAAATTGAAAGCACTTGATTTTGTATAGGTCATTAGGTCTCACACAAATGAGATATCTTTTTAATTTTTCATATCATTTCTAATATTTTTTACATATGCTTTAAAATTTACGGATTAACTTGTTAGTCGGAATGTTTGGCAAAATGGGCTAGAGCTGAGGCTATATTATAATCCAAAACTGAAATTTGTATTTTCATAAACTTGTTTGGCAAATTAACTTAGGGTTGAGCTTATTATTGCTAATGGTGAAGTTAACTTTATAACTTATACAGATGTTAAAAAGAGAACATCTAATGAGGTTTCTTTTATGAAAGTTATTTAATTTACGCGTGTCTTATGTTATTAAAACTTGACAACTACCACTAAATTTTCACTTTTCTTCTTTCGTCCTTTCGGCCTTTTTTACAGTCATTTATTTGTATTATCTACTGAAATAAACTTGCGGGCACTAAGTAGACTTGTGGATGACAATAAATTATGACACTAACTTGTCAAGGTAATGTGAGAACATGATTAACCATGCTCGTTGAGATACCATCAAGGCATGACGATTTTGGGTTTGCTAGAGTTGGTTATATGAGCTAACGTGAAAAGTTTTTAGATCTTAGCTTGTTGATTTCTTTTTACCCGAGATGACTTCCCAAACCGAGTCGATTGATCATGGGAAGCTCTTGAAGGAAATTAACTCTATTATCATTTCTCTTGTTCCCAAAGTTAGTACTCCTCATAAGGTATCTGATTTTAGGCCTTGTAATGTCATGTACAAATGCATCAGCAAAATAATCACAGAGAGAATCAAGTGTGGTCTAGATAAAGTGGTTAATATGAACCAAAGTGCTTTTGTTCCTGGAAGGCATATTCAGGATAATATCCTTATTACCCAAGAGCTTCTAAGGGATCTATGTTGCCAAATTTGGCTTTCAGTCAAAAATGGTTCACTGAATCATGCTTTGTATTACATCCTCCACCTTTTCTATTTGTGTTAATGGTTGTTCTTATGGATTTTTCAAAAGGCTAGAGGATTACAAAGGAGATCCCATTTCTTCTTATCTTTTCACCTTGGTGATGAAAGTTTTATCTCTTCTGATGGCTAAAAACACTCAAGAAAATACTGGTTTCATGTATCATTTTGGCTGCAAAGAGATGAAACTGACTCATTTACGCTTTGCTTTGTCATGGAGATATGAGGTTAGTTCAAATTATCAAAAAGACTCTAGAGGAATTTAGTGGTTATTCAGGGTTGCATCCTAATTATGGCTAAAAGTACAATATTCTTTGGAAGTATTAATGCTCAAAAGAGAAGTGATATTCCGAGTGTTATCCCTTTCGGTATTGGCAAGCTTCCAATGAAATATTTAGGGGTCCCTCTCCTGGCTAAATGTTTGGGTGTAGTAGACTGTAAAATCCTTATTGATAGAGTCAAAGATAAAGCGGATGGTTGGAAAAATAAATAGCTTTCGTATGCAGGTAGAGTTTAGCTAATCACATCTCTTCTTGCATCTATGCAAATCTATTGGGCTTGAGTTTACTTTCTTCCTAAGACAATTATAAATGATATTGACAAGGTTATGAAAATATTTCTATGGAATATGGGTGATAAGGGAAATGCGAAGTCAAAGCTTGCTTGGAAAGTAGTATGCAGACCAAAAGACCAAGGGGGTTTGGGTAAAAAACCTTTGAAAGATTGGAATGAAGTCCTGCTTATGAAACATGTTTGGAATATCATTGTCAATAAACAAACTCTTTGGGTCCATGGGTCAACAGAGTAAACTAAAGTTAAAACAAATGAGTTTATGGGATATTGATATTAATAATGGAGATAGTTGGAGTTGGAAAAAGTTTTTGGCTCTAAAAGATAAAATGAAACCCTTTGTTTGGTATGAGATTGGGAATGGTCTTAACACTCTGTATAATGAAAATGGGATGTTCATGGTCCTATGTCTATTTTCATTTCTAGTAGATATTTATATATGCAAGATTGCGTTTTGCTTTTTTTCTTTCTTATATTTGTCTTTTCTGCTTTCTTCGTGTATTGTGATTATTGTGTGAAGTTGCGGATTGTGATAGATAATGGTTTGAGATGATGTGGAATAAATATCCTATCCTTAATGAATTAATGTTCCTCACTATCTCAGAACCCTGATATGGTGGTATGGCTCGGTAGTGATATAGAAATGCTTTTTCTATAAGGGGTGTTTGGAAGACCATGAGATATGAGTATTCCAAAGTTGAATGGTTCAAGATAGTTTGGTTCTCACAGTGTATTCCTAGGCATGCATTTATTATGTGGTTATCTCTACATAATAGGCTGCATACTCAAGATAGGATGGGAAAATGGAATATTGGTGAAGTCTCGGTATGCCCTTTGTGCTCAACCACAAATGATTCAGTCCAACACCTTTTCTTTCAGTGTCAGTTTTCCTGCAGAGTTTGGAATCATGTTAAAGATTTTGGTATGTTTGGAGAAAACTAATCACATTTGGCAAGATATTCTGCAATATATACAGAGTTGTCCCTATAATAATAGTATCAGTAAGTATTCTTGGAAGACTTGGTTTGGCAGCATGTGTGTACAATATTTGGAAGGAAAGAAATATCAGATTGTTTCAAGGATGTAAGAGAAATGAGGATGAACTGATTCAATGTATAAAAGAAGAAGTGAGATGGAAGATTGTGAGTTTGAAAGGAAAGAAAACATTTGCAATTACTAGAATTTTCAAGATATGGGATATTAGTGATGACTATTAGGCTATGCACAATGATGACCGACGAAGACCTTTATTTTTACTGCTACGTCAGCTTTCTCTCTCCGGCGGCCTTCAAACGACGAAGTATCCACATGCCACAGCAACGACCTTCTTATTTTATTTTATTTTATTTTATTTTAAAGTCAATTTTTTTTACTTATAAATACCCCTTTATTCATCCATCTTTAAACACCAACTCATAATTTCTTATCTTAGATCTAAAAAATGTCTTAAGAAAACACTCCTAGAAACAATCCCCGACACCTGAAGAACGGTAATACTTCACCCTCAGATATCTTTTTGTATTTCCAACGGAAGATGATGAATATGAACCAGTTGAGGAAAGTTGGCAATCCATTTCTTACTTTGGAAGAGGAACGACAACTTCTTCGTGATGAAGAAGCATGAGAGAAACAGAAGAGGAAGAAGCAAGGGAAGAAAAAGCTCGTAAGGAGTGGGAAGAGGAACGTCGGTTTGACGAAGCGTATAAAGAGTGGGAAGAGATTTTTGGGGACTTTTCTGCTTACGATGATGGTTATTACACATATTAATCGGAAAGTTGAATAACTTACGATGATGGTTATTACACATATTAATCTGAAAGTTGAATAACTCATCTAGATGACGAACTTACGTGTTTTAATTTCCGTATCATAATTTGTATTTTCATTTCAATGTTGTTTCTACTTTGTTTATGTAATGAATAAAAGTTCGTATTTGAAAATAAATTTCCATTAAACTAAATAAAAATAGATATTACAATACGAAATTTTAAAAAACAATACAAAATACAAATAATACAACACTTCTATTTATTCTGAACATTTATTTATTCTGAACATGCATCCAAACAAATTTGGAATATTTCTTGTCTGCTTTTTCCCATTCCTAAACAAAGCATTATGCATCTCGTAATCGAAATCATATTATTCATATAAGCGTCGATCAAAACATATTTCTCTTGGGGTATGTCACTACATTCGGCGTATGCTTTTCTCAGATCATCTTTAGCAATCCTAGCATTCTCATACGCAACGGCTAAGTTCATCATGGCTAACTAACGAACTTTATCCTTTCGATTTGTTGCTCAACCATAGCTTTGATTTCATCGATAGTGTGTGGAAGTGAGCAAGCCATTTAGAAAAGATGATGAAAGTGTGTATAAATTATGTATTAAATGATAATGGGGTATTTAGAGAGTAAAGGGTTCAAGTTTTTTAGATTTTTTTTTTATTATTATTTTATTTTTTATTCTTTTATTATTTTTTTATTTTTTTCTGCATTCAAACCAAATGGTTACCTTTTTCAAATAATACACATGAAACAAGCACAAGAACTAGGTCAAAAATACGACCAATTTGAGGGTGCGCTTGGTTCAAAATGGAGAATGGGAAAGGGAAAGGCAAAGGCAAAGGAAATGCAAACGAATGGAATGGAGATTATTATTATCTTTGATATTGCTTGGTTTAAAAAGACACATTAACCACCAAAGTGGTGGTGGTGGTGGCGGGTGGTGCTGGCGGGTGGTGGTGGTGGTGGTGGTGACGGCTGGTGGTGGTGGTGGTGGTGGCTGGTGGTGGTTGCTGGTGATGGTGGCTACTAGTGGTGGCTGCTAATGGTGGTGATGATGGTTGGTGGTGGTGGGTAATCATTATCATACCTCCCAATTTACTGGGTAATGCCTCATTACCCAATACTAAATAACGATTGCATTCCCTACTCCTAACCAGGCATGTTTAATCATTACCTTTCACATTCCCCACCCCATTACCCCCAACCAAGCACCCGTGAGGTTTTTTTTGCCCCGTGACCGACGACGACCAAGTGGCTACAACGGGATGACCGACGACGACCTTCGGTCGATTTGGTCAAACGACCGACCATTGTTCATAGCCTTTGTAACACCCCCAAAAATACCACAGCTGAAGGCATCATCACTGGGGTGCTACTTCATAATACGAGCCAAGTTATAGAGAATGACCTCTAAATGAGACTTCATGAATGCTTGAACCATGCCAAATCAAGTACCTGAGAAATACATGCTAAAACGGTCAACATATTGTTAGTGAGTTCATAGGTTTAAAGTAAATGTAATTATTGAACCACAAGATTTTGTAAGGTGTGACCAATGTAACCCAATGGCACGAAATAAAGTATTATACGGTCTAAGCTCATGACACTGAAACATTAACGTAATGAATGCCCAAATACAAGTGCATAACCCACACAAATGTGCCTTAATCAAATAATATGCGTCCGTCCGACTCGTACTAATGGTCAGTAGAGCTTATCCTACTATGGATGGGGGTGTCAACCCCAATAGATCTATCCATAGCATTTGCGCATACTCACAAAAGAGTAACTAACGGTTCATGATAATGGGCGTAATAATAGTAATTGGGTTATCGGGACTTAGACCAGTATGCAACAGTAATTTTGTACTTGCGTTCAATCGTAAAAATAAGTATGTATTCTCCCCCAAAAGTATTTGAAAACAAGTAAAATAGGGGCTATGAAACTCACCTCAATTGAATGAATAAACGTGGGTAATAGTGATGTGACACGCAAAACGAGGCAGAACCCTAACTGCGACCTAGTGTAAAATAAGCGCTTTAGACGTAAACATGTAATGTATGTCATGCATATGTGTTTTGTAAGTTATTATCACCAATAAACGTTTGCGTTGAAGTTTTTCTAGTTTAAAAGTGATTTATACAAAAGTTACCAAAAATATTAACGTTTTAAAAATTTTGAAAAGTGAGTTTTTGCTCAACTATATCAGGCCGAATCTCCCTCGTTACTTGACCTCTGGTGATAAGTCAACTTCCTACTTCTAGTGTTTCAGCTAGTCTACCATTTTCGTGTTTTATGATTTACTTTGACCGGCTCTCAAAGTGGTTAAAGTCGGGCTTCAATGTGAGGGGTCAGAAACGACTAAACACTTGGAATATTTACCGAGTTCATTCGTGTATTTTTGCTGAAATTTTAGGGGTTACAACTCACTCGATATTTATCCTCTAGACCTGTTTCAACTCGCTACTTCTAGCTTTCTGGCTCCTCTACAACTTTTACGTTTTAATATTTTACCCAAACAGGCCATAAGATAGCTAAAAATGGGCTTGAAAGTGATGGGTCAGGCACTTTTTCCAAAACAGTGCCGGTAGGTTTTTTTTATTAAAAGCGATTTTTCGCCATGTTTAACCTGTTGTAACTTTCTCGTTAGAGGTCGGTTTTACATGATTTGAGTTGCTATGTCTAGGTGGTTACGTTGGCTAGATTTTTCATAACTATTACGGTCCATATAACCTAGCCTAGGGTACCTATAATCGAGCATCAATATGGTCCAGCAGTCATATTTTATAAACAAGACCAATTTTCGTTTTTAAGATTTAAATGTCGGGAGTTATCTCAATTATCCTAGATTCTGACTTTATTGAACTGGTAACATTATATTTAAGTATAGTGATCAAGATTCAAGCAACAAATCAAGGTTTGGTGGTGACATCTGTGAAAACGCAATTTACCAGATAGTTGTACACTTTTTCGAAAATGTGGTTTTGAGCATGTGCACTCTCGCAAGTCCTAGATTTCGCCTATATTGAATTAGTAACATCTTATTTAAGTATTTTAGTCAATATTTTATTTACAAATCGGATTTTGGGTGGTGAATCTTTGTAGAATGAAAAGTACCAGGTTGTTTGAAAAAAGAAATCAAAACAAGGTTTTTGGTATACAAACGTATAATGGTGATTCATAGATCATGTATGCATGACATAAATGAATTAAAATGAAGATGTGAAGATTCTTACAAAATCTTTGTGTGTAAACTCGACAAGAGGAAAACCAAGACCCAAATTATAGACTAACACTTCCAACTTATAACCCAAGACTTCCAAATTGCTAAGCTTGAATCAAAACCCTTTGTGACTGGTATTTGTGAAAATTTTGTAGTTAGTTTTGTGTGCCTTTGCCTCTTTGATCGGATAACTGTGATACTTTAAAAGTTGCGTTCCTTGTTTGAGACTCGGTTCCCTAAATAACGAAAACACCGTTAGGCTTACCGTGGATTGTCTCCCACGATTATCCTCCGGCGTGAGAGTAAGTAATCGGTTTTAGGGTTTTGTTGAGAGTTAGGGTTTATAGATCGTACCTTTAATGAGGGCTGCCCTTTATATACACACGAAACCCTTATTGATTTCGTGTTCCTCAAGCTTCGGCGTATCCCGCCTAAGTCGGTTGTTAAACGTTTATCTCCAAAAATAAGAGATATCTGATATCGTATGCCATAATAACTTTGAGTTTGGGCCTTCGTGAGCCCAAACTGTTATCGGGTTAGCCTAGTCGTACTGGGCTTGCTAGTAGCAGTCATGGATCTGGCTCGTGACCCGAATGCGGACTATACGTCATCATGTCCCCCAGTCTAGTATGCGCAGGTACGACCTGCGGATGCTAGACTAATAGGTGTAGCCCATAATTTCTTCGAAGCGTAGCAAAGAAGCTAAAAAAGTTTCCCGCCTCGAAAAATACACGGTGAATCTAGTCAAAATAACTCAAATGCCTACCTCGTAAAACGTGGGAAAGTAACTGTAAATGTGTCGTGTCAACCGATCCTATCCACACATTTAGAGGTAGTGGAGTCCACGTGTCAATCATCGCGTGGAGGTAAAAACTTATATAAACTTCCGCCTCCCATTACTGTGTTTATCACAGTAAAAACATTTCCACCATTGTTAAAAAAGCTCCAAACTTTCAACCAAGAAACCCTTAATATTCCAAAGGTAACCGCGCGTGCCCATTAAAACTGTATCATGATCCGTGGTTTGACTGATTTTCCTCCGACATTACCGAGGACGCACTCGCGAGTTTACCTCGGATTATTATATTCCACGCGCCTGCATCCGGAAGTCCCGGATGCGCAGGCGTCCATAGCGGATTTCCCCGAAGGGAAAGTAGGGGTGTACACACGTTTTTTTGAGTTCGCGAATCAACGTGTGCCCATATCCCTATTCTTGTGCGACGTGTTGAATTACTATCGTCTGCACATATCCCAGCTGCACTGCATAGGTGCAGCAAAAATAACAAACTTCGAGGTTAATTGCCG
Organism: Chrysanthemum makinoi; assembly: GCA_910596185.1. Classification (NCBI taxonomy): domain Eukaryota; kingdom Viridiplantae; phylum Streptophyta; class Magnoliopsida; order Asterales; family Asteraceae; genus Chrysanthemum; species Chrysanthemum makinoi. The sequence continues at coordinate 335,753,168 of OU343221.1, forward strand.
TCTATTGGCGAATAACCCGACTATCTACCTATTCCGCGCGTTTTACCACACAACGTGGTCAAACTGGTGGGTATCGTTCGCTAAGCGCGCAGGGCGGCTGCAGTGTTATACTGAAAAGTTAGACGTGCTTAGGAACAGGAGGGAGAATTTTTTCTGGGTTGATGAAGCAGTGTTCTCGTGGCGCTTCGCCTTCTACACCCAGAGTTCGCTGCCAAAGGATGAGCGCCCCCTCCCTGGATCATATAGCATGGAGGATGCGGAAACGATAAACACCAATCGTCTTCCCATCAATTCCTACCCCGAGGAATTTTTGGTGCATATGGGCATCAGTCGTAACTACTTTGGTAGACCTGATGAGATGCCAATCTTCTTAGACGCGGATGATCAGGGTGGGTGCTCGTCCTTTCACATTCCTTTACTTTATTAATGTAAGCATTTCTTTTCGTCTTTGTGCTTTTTGTAACCTGTTTGTTGTTTGTCTTCTGTTGCGCAGAGATGGATCTATTCAGGGTTGTGCAATTGGCGAAGCCGCGCCAGGTGAATGTAAGGGCGCGACCGCTGAGGGAGGGGCAAGAGCCCATTCTGGAAGCTACCGCGGGGCGTACCCTAGAAATAGAGTTGGGAGAAACGGGGGGTAGTTCTTCCGTCGCGCTGGAGGCGACCCCTCTACAAAGCGTGCCGAGCCCCAGGGTTCCTTCCCCGTTAGTGGAGCCGTCGCACGTAAATGTGGCTGAAAGCATTGAAGAAGAGGAGGAGGAGGCAAGCCACGGATTGAAGCGCAAGAGAGCGCTTGGTGGCGATGGCGCAAGCTCCTCCAGGAAGAAGCGTCCTGTCATTGTTGACGTGGAGTCGTCATCAAGTGATGTTGCATCCCCTCGCTCCAAGGAGACTGCTCCACCCAAGTAAGTACTATTTTCAAAGCCCTTATCGCATTCCCTGTTTATGAAACAATCGCTAATTCTCTTTTTTGCGTGCAGTATTGAACACTCTGTGGAGTCGCCCCCCAAAGCTAGTCTCGTTCGCGCTGGATCTTCTGAACCAAAGAGCTAAAGTGCTAAGCCGTTGGCATCTGGGGGTGCGCCAATGGATCAGCTTATTGAGGATCTGGTGTCGGCTGCTGCTTCGCACTCAGCTACGTGGCCGCGCAGCTAAAGACAAGGTATTCGCAGAATGTAGCTCTCTTTGTGCAAAAGGACCAACAGATTGCGTTGCTGGAGGCACGTTTGGCCAGTGCCCAGGTTGAAGCAGAGGCAATGAGCTCGTATGCCCAAAGACTTGCGGAAGAAAAAATGGCACTGCTGAGCCAAATAAGTCAGGAACGTACTGCATCAGCGGATTACAAGGCTTCATGTCACTGGTCGCTGAAATATCTGGAAAAGGGGAAGGACGAATTGTTCTCTCAGTTAGGGAATTTTGGTGCAACTGTGGGAAGCTCGCTGGAAGAGCAGGAAATGAAGTTGCGCAAGCTCAACATTGAGTATGATGAGGAGTTGTATCCCCAGCTTGTGTCAACGATTGTTGAGCGCAGGTGGCTTATCCGCCACGGTCTGCGTCTTGCTGCCCTCAGTACCCTAGAATCTCCAGAGGTAGTAGACAAGTTCGGGCAGTGGTGCAGGCGCGCTTGCGCGTGGCAAGTCTGAGGCTGTGGAGGATCTTCACGAGGCTAACCTTTTGAAAGTGGCTATTGACCAGGTGCCTGGGTACAATAAGCATGCGTATGAGGAGCTCGTTGCCGCTATGGAGCAAATGAAAATATTGGAGCTTCCTCTTATTGCTCAGATGGAGCGCGACCAAGATTACCCTATAAGTGTTATTATGGAAGGGTTAACTTTGGCCCGCCACCGTGCTGATGGGGCAGAGGCACAGCCGGACTTTTTTCTGAAGCCTGACGAGTCACAACTGCGGGTGCCTATTTTTGCTCGCCCCCGCGACCTTTTGAACCCATTTGCGCTGGAAAAGGAAATTCCCTTGAAGGAATCTTTAGAGGCCCATGCGATGAGGGTTGCTAAGAAGAAGGGCGTGAAGGGAAAAGCCATCCTTTGTGGTGTTGGCGCGGCGCACCTTCCCAGGTCTGACGGGGTGCCTGTGAGTGTAGCCACAGTGTCGCGACAGGATTCTGACTTGTTGAAGAGGTTGAAGGAGGCTGGGGACGCTGCACGCCAAGTGGAAAGCTCTCGTCCTAAGCGTTGTAATAGCATATAGATTGTAACCTTTGTTGTAAATATCATTTTGTAAGAACTCATGGTCCTTAATAAAATATTCCTTTTGTTGAATGCATGTTGATGTGGTTGCGACTTATAATGTTTGTACTTAGTTATACGTCTTTGCATAAAAAACGTACTTATTGTCTAAGAAGCAAATTGTTACATAAGCGCGACTAATCTTCGGAGTTCACAATCATGTATGAACTATCATACTTATAATGTCTAAGTATTTTTAACATAATCGTGTATGGTGTGATACGCAGCGTACTGTAAATATCATATTAAGGAGCCAAGAGTCTTGATTCCTGGTTTTGTTAAACGCGCATAGTATGCATTGTTGCGCATCCATCGTGGAATGCGCATTGAACTTATTCCAACATCTTGAAAATAAGGTGTTTAACAAGGATGCATGATCCAATGTTGATGGGTTTGCAACCCTCTTACTCAACGAGTTATTTAGTAGGTTTACTCATCCTATACACCATCGTGGGTAAGTGCATGCACGCCATGTAGGCAAAAGATAATATAGCAATAATGTTGAGACAATAGTATGAAAATAACAAATTGAAATGTGTCGCGGAGTTAGCTAGAAACCACGACACTTTATTGATACTTGCAAGTTTTTGTAAAAAAGAAAAGAAACATTTGCCTAAGTGAAACAGAATGTAAATACACGGATATTTATTGAGCACTATACTAAAGTGCGGGAGTGTCCGTGCGCTGGGCCGTAGCCGTTCCTAGAGATAGCATCGTTTGAGATTGCAGATGTTCCATGTGCGTGGTAGCTCACGGCCATCCATGTCACGCAACTTGTACGCGCCTTTTCCTAATGCTTCAATGACCTCATAGGGTCCTTCCCACTTCGGTCCAAGTTTTCCTGTATCTTCTGCGTGGCTCGCATCATTGGCGCGGTATACAAAGTCGCCTGGTCTGAATGAAACACTTCGTACTTTAGCATCGTAGTATCCCTTCATTTTTTACTTAGCTCTCGCTTCACATATAGCTGCGCGCTCGCGTCTTTCTTCCAACAGGTCCAAGTCGATACGCCGTTCATCGTCATTGGTTGCAACATTAACTTCAGCAGTGCGAATAGTTGGCATCCCAATTTCGGCTGGTATGACGGCTTCTGTCCCATAGACCAGAGAAAAGGGAGTGTCGCCCGTGCTAATTTTGATTGAAGTGCGGTGCGCCCACAGAACATGCGATAATTCCTCCACCCACCTCCCTTTGTGCTTGTCCAGACGTGCCTTAATTTCTTCACCCAGACTTCGATTTGCACGCTCGACTAGGCCATTGGTTTGTGGGTGTTTAACCAACGCGAAGTGTTGTGTAATATTTAACTTTTCGCACCATTCCTTGAAAGGGTTGTCACAGAATTGTTTTCCGTTGTCTGAGATGATTTCCCCAGGTAATCCGAAACGGCATACAATATTGTCCCAAACAAACCGTTTTACCTGATTCCCTGTGATTGTTACGACTGCCTTTGCTTCAATCCACTTGGTGAAATAGTCTATAGCTACAATGAGGAATTTCAATCCTCCTGCTGCAACAGGGAAGGGACTTGCGATGTCGATACCTCATTTGTAGAATGGCCATGGCGACGTAATAGGTGTTAGCTCCTGTTGTGGTTGGCGTGGAACGGGTCTGTGAACTTGGCAGTCGCCACACTTTCTTATTAAGTCCCGCGCATCACAATGCATTGTAGGCCAGTAGTATCCTGACCGTAAAGCGCGCGCTACAACGGACCGTGGTCTTGAGTGCATACTACATGAACCAGCGTGGATCTCCCAGAGTACGTAATCTGCTTGAAGGGGTCCTACACATCGAAGCCATGGTTGTAGAAATGAGCGCCGATATAGACACCGTTCCGAAGTTCAAACCTCTGTGATGTGCGTCGTACTCGTCGGGCCTCCTTCTGTTCTTGGGGCAATACGCCCTTGCTTATAAACTTGATGATTGGGGTCATCCATGTAGGACCTTGTTCCTCTATCACCGTGGATATCTCCATCTCCGAGATGGACTTGCTCTTCAGAGTTTCCACCAAAACTTGTTTTGATAGGTGCGCAAAGCTTGTGGATGCAATCTTGCTCAGCGCATCCGCCTTTCTGTTTTCCCCTCTAGGAACTTGTTTTATGGTAAACCTATCGAAGCCCTGGATTATGGACTTGGTTTTGTCGAGATATTGAATCATGTTCTCCTCTTTAGCCACATAGT
>OU343221.1:335757685-335936530 GCA_910596185.1 Chrysanthemum makinoi
CTTTCTTTTTTATTACTATTTATGTACAACTAAGTTGATTGTCGCTAATAGGGATGGTGGATGACGTGTCGAGAATTGAAAATAATTAAAATTTCCTTGGCAAGGTTACCATTGTTTCTTTTATTCTTTTATCCAATTGTTTGGGCTAAAAATAATTAAACTTCCATTAGCAATGCTCGAACTCGGGTCACAACGTTTACAAAACCAGCACATTACCATTGGACCAAGGATCCAAAATGTTAACCAATGTTTCTTTTATTCTTTTATCCAAATATATATCTAGTTATCTTCATCTGTTCAAATAAATACCCACTTATATAAATACCCACTTATAAATACTCATACAGGAAAGGAAAGAAAGCTTCAATTCTGATGACCGAGGGCCTGAGAATACAACTGAGACAATGAATTCGCAGGACTCGAAAAAGTCGAATACATCATCCAATCCACTTCGTTTAAACTACCTGCAATCTATTTCCTCTTATCTTATTCTGTATAAACCCCTTCTTTGCTCAAAGAAACCCTTGCACACCGTTAGGAATCTGAGGCGACCCATTAGCTAATATGTTTAACAGATTTAACGTATATATGAGCAGGGATGGAGCTGGAAATCTGAGTTAAGGGGGCCATAACTATTTATTATATAATAGTAACATACATTTTATAGATCGTCAAAACTCTAAATATTTATAAACGTGGTCGTTTTTATATTTCATTATACACTGAATTATAGATATGTTACTCTAACAAAGATAACTTGTGCATTTCAATGTCTTATTTATCTTTGGTTTTCATAAAATACGTCTTTTAAATTATGAACTACTACATCCGTCCCAAAATTATAGTCTCTATTTGACCTTTTTGGCTTCTTTCAACTTTGACCTTAAATATTTTTGTTTATGTTATACAACAGTTGATGAAAATTATACTACATGAAAATACATTAAAACGTCCAATTCATATATTTGATATCAAATATTATAACAATATTTAAGGTCAGTTGTAAAGAAAAGACCGAAAAAATCAAAAAGTGGTATAATTTTGAGACGGAGGAATACTATAATAGACAAAATCTCAGTGATATGTCTCCAACCAAATTTTTGAACAATATATCTAAAATGAGTTAACTTTGTCAAGTATTAAATGCTCAGGGGCAAAAGTAACACTATGCATCAAAATAAGATTGGTCTGACCACAAACAAACACATACACGTGATATTATATTTCGTCTTATCTTTGACTTTCTTTCTCTCTATCTCTGGTTCATCTTCTTCACAAGAACAGGATTTAATAATTAGATCTTCATCTTCTCATCTGTTTTTCCTCTATCATTTTCTATTAAATAAAGGCGATGCCCCTAAAATTTTGATGACCTGGGCCGTCGCCCACCTCGCTTGACACTAGGGCCGGCCTTGTTGGCAGGGGCTGGATTAACGAATTTGTGAAACGTTGGCCGAAAATCAAGCTACATGGTTGGCTGGTTGAGCCAGTTGGGGGTGGCCGAGCACCCGCCAGCCCCCTCATTGGCTTCGTCTCTGTATATGATGTATAGCATTGATAAATACATCATGATTTGATATATCTAATTACAGTAGATCATAATTCAAGAAGATCAACTAAGTAATGCAACAAGTGAACAAACAATAAAGGTAAGTTAGTTTATTATTTGGTTGGAACTTCGAACTTAAGTGAGAAGATCAAGTGGGGGTAGATCTGCAGTTGCTTTTTCTTTCTTTTTTTCGAGTCATTTATTTGACGAAATTAACAAAAAAGTGAAACAAATGGTTGAAATTTGTGTGTGTATTTGTAAGTGGGTATTTATATAAGTGGGTATTTATTTGAAAAGATGAAGATGAAGATGATGAGATATATATTTGCATAAAAAAATAAAAGAAACAATGGTTAACACCATTGGAGCCTTGGTCCAGTGGTAATGTGTTGGTTTTGTAAGCGTTATCCGAGTTCGAGCCTTGCCAATGAATTTTAATTAGCCCAAATAATTGGATAAAAGAATAAAAGAAAAAAATATTAATTACAAGCGCTTGGTCCTGTGGTAAGGTGTTGGTTTTGTAAACATGGTGACTTGAGTTCGAACCTTGCCAAGGGAATTTTAATTATGTTTAGGTTCTGCCACATCACGCGTCTATGTCAGCCAGCTAAACCATTAGTGACTTGTCAACATCGTAAGCGGTCAAAGCTAGTTGTACCAAAATAATTAATTAAAAGAAAAAAAGGCGATGATATGAACATTTTGGCCCATGTGCAAGCACATGGGAGATTTAGGATGTTGAGGGTGACTTTAAATTTTCGACTGGCGTCTGTAGAAGCCAATTTCATCCCATCAATGACAGTCAACCACGTAAGCTGCCCACGCTAGTTGTACCAAAATAAAATAAAATGATGAAATGACAATTTTGCTCTCTGTGCTAGGAACATAGAGTTTTAATTGATATTGAGGGTGACTCTAAATTTTCTGACGTCCGCAGCGTCTACGCCAGCTACGCGGCACCATCTCGTCAGTGACAGTCAACATGACGTAAGCCCGTCAACGCTAGTTGTACCAAAATAATTAAATTAAAAAAAGAAGATGAAACGACGAATTTTTGCCTTCATGTGCAAGGCATGGGAGATTTATCGGATGTTGAAGGTGACTTTAAATTTTCCAAATGACCCTGCTAGTGGATTAGGCAAAAATTCAAGAACAACCGATGTATTTTACCTCTAAAAACAAATAAATAAAACTAACTTAAACTCTAAAAACAAATAAATAAAACTCTGTCAATCACTTCCAACACATATATGTCTTTTCTCACTTTCTTAACCTCTCTCTACATCTTCTTCCCTTCTCTACCTCCAATTCTCCATCATTTAATCACATTTCCACCAAAAAACCACCTCTCACCATTAATGCCTGTCTATAATATTACTCAAAGAAAAAAGGAGAAGTTAAGTAAATCATGAATTTTGAGAAGTCAACAGTTGGCGGTGTCATTATAGGTGGTGACGGTGGCAAATTTTGGTTGTGGGTTGTTTTAGTAACAAATTGGTCATCATCATCAACATGTCAAACCCACAAAGAATAAAAAATAAACAGTTACAATAAAACAACATTATCATCAACAAACAACTTCTATCCATAATCTAAAAAAAAAATACAACAAAACCAACAAAATTAGTGTCTTAAATTTAGAGGCCACCGTTTTTTAAATACCGAGTATGGTTCTAGCGACTTATGTTTTTTTATTTCTTTAAGGTAATATTTATAATTTCATGATTATTTTATTACTTAAGAGGCCTATAGTTTAATTAGCCCACAAGGTCGAACGGCGTAGTTTACTCTTAATATTATAAAGTTTTAAGAAAACATGAAAAGTGATAAGTTTATTTAAGCCAATATAGTTTATTTGAATTTTAACTATTAAAGATTTATTAATTATAATTCATTCTTTCTTATTTTATTTTTTTACAAAATCGACACATATGTTTTTATATATATTAAAGTTTGTTGGATGAAACTTGTATAGGTTTGATTAAATTGAAGCTAATTTTAACTTTAATTTTCCAATAAGCATGCTCGATTTTAAAATGAGCTCTCGTTGTGATAACAAAATCCAGTTGTCCATTTTGTATCTTCTCCTATTATACTAGTTTTATAACTCGTGCACACATGAGGTTTAGGTGAATAGTATAAGAGGTAATACTATTTTACTAACTTTGTTTTGAAGTTAAATATTGTAATAAATAAAAAATCCATAATTTTGTAATGTCTAAGATTTCCAACAAAATTCTATTAAATTTTTGATACTTATATACTTATATTGGCCATGCACATCTGTTTTTTTACAAATTATTTCATTATGCATGTTTAGTAGCACATAATGACCCTTAAAAAATATGTATCGTTGCTATATGTACAATTTCTTTTAATTATTTTTATGTAACAGTAACCCGTGAGGTCGTGCATTCTTTTGTTATTTATATTCTGTTAATAATAATTTTAGCCGTATTTAAATTTCAAACCGTCATCTGCGGGGTTAAACATACAAGAAAGAATAACATGAGTTATTATTAAATATGAATAGTTAAAAAAGTACTTTTTCAAATATTCTTAATATCATAAAGAGGAATAACATAACTCCTCATTATATGTATAATCTCGTGTATTCATTTCATATCACAGATAACCGTCTTTCATTGAAATTTATTATTTCGTGCAAATACATTAATTAATATATATTGATAATAATATTTATAAACAACAACTTATCGTTGTACTTTTTTAAAAAATATAACAACAAATGTTTTTTTTTAAATATAACAACAAAAATTTATAAAGTAATTAAAAACATGAAAATAGATAAGTAAATTTATGTCTTTATAATTTATTTAAAATTTAACAACAAAAGTTTTATTAGTTACCCACTTATTTTTATAGTTTTTTTACAAAATCGACACACATGTTTTTATTCATATTATTTTTTTAATGAAACTTAGATGGGTTTAACCAAATTGAAGTCAATTTTTACATTTATTTGCCAATAGTAATGCTAATTTTGTGGGCAAAATGGTTCGATCTCATTAGTCCAATTAAATTTCTCAACAAACATTGTTTTTGGAAATCTCTTCTTGTATAAGAGATAAGAGATGTTAAACTTTTGATTTACAATTAGAAATGCCCTTCTAATACTTACTACTCCTTTAGGAGTTAAGGGTCTCGAGTTTGAAACAACAAAGAGGATTTGCATTACTTATTTTCGATTTGTATACAACATTTTATGTTTTGCATATTTGTTACATTATGCTTATTCTCCTTGTATAGTGTTATGTGCAAATCTTAAGTAATCATGTGCAAATCTAAAGTATATGTGTACGTAAATCACCTCACACTAAACCAAACAAGTTCCATTGCCGAGACCCTTTAAATAACACAAGACTTGATAAACTTATAAAGTTATTCAAATATGTATGTTACATGTATAATAATATGCATTTTTTTGAACTTGTAATATGCATTATCAACATAGGACCCTACACATCATTGACTAAAGCATATTACAACCGTATCGTTTTGCGGGATATTGACTCTGAACTAACATACTTAATGTTTGTCTATCGCAATATTAGTCTTTTCATAACAACGACAAATGTTAGCTATTGTTGACCCGCACATTTCATAATAATAAATAAATTAGAGGCCATTTTTTCCTATAGATAATAAACTTGTTAATATCCTATGCACACACGGGGCTTTTGCATAAATCTTACATAATGTGTTATATATCCAAAGCATAAGGCGAACTTTAGAACTCTAGAAGCTAATCTCTTAGTTTCGTTATATTATATGGTTACTTTATAGGAAAAAGGCCAGCTTTTCCTATTGTGGAGAATTACGTGAAGAATGCTTGGGTGAAATATGGTATTCGAAGAGTCACTATGAATTCAAATGGGTTCTACTTCTTCAAATTTAATACAAAACAGGGCATGGAACAGGTTCTTGAAAATGGCCTATCGATCATTAGGAATGTTACTATTATCCTCAACATATGGTCTCCAAGCCTTAAAAAGGAAGTTCTTACACGAGTTCCTGTTTGGGTCAAGTTATATAATGTTCCTATTGCGGCGTTTACGAAAAATGGCTTGAGTATGATAGCAACTAAGATTGGTAAACCAGTTATGTTAAACGCCTATACTAGTACAATGTGTTTGGAGTCATATGGTCGTAACAGTTATGCAAGAGCACTTATTGAAATTAGCTCATAACAGGTTTTGGAAGACTCGTTAGTACTTGCTATACCTATGCTTGAAGGGTCTTACATGAGTACCTGTTGCAAGCCTTAATATGGTCTCTAATGCAAGCCTTAAAAAGTAAGATCTTACATGAGTACCTGTTTGCGTTAAGTTGCACGTTCCTATTGCGTTTACGGAAGATGGCTTGAGTATGATAGCAACTAATATTGGTAAACCAATTATGTTAGACGCCTATACTAGTACAATGTGTTTGGAGTCATAGGGTCGTAACAGTTATGCAAGAGCATTTATTGAAATTAGCTCAGAACATGTTTTGAAAGACTCGTTGGTACTTGCTATACCTTATATGCTTGAAGGGGATGGTTGTATTAAAGATACTATCACGATTAAATATGAATGGCAGCCACCTCGGTGTGAAACATGCAAAACTTTTGGACATTTTGATGAAGACTGTCCAAAAATGGTTCGTGTTAATCAACATGGGAGGAAGGAGGATAGCAGCGATGGGTTTGTGGAAGTAACTAGGAAAGGAGGAAAAGGGAAGCAGATTGTTAAGCAATCTCCTCGTCACATTGATGGGTTGAGGTTATCTAAACCAAAACCTAACTACTGTCCTAAGCAAAAAAACGCCACTGTGAATGCTAATAATGCTTCTACTTCCAATCATATTAACATGGTGACTATGAAAAACTCATTTGCCGCTTTGTCTAACGAGGCTGATTATGTGTGGGGAACTAGATATATATGATGTAAAAATTGAAGATACACCTAAGATTAATAAGACGCTTGGGGATGAGCATGTATGGACCCACATGTATGCCATTAGGTGACGTCTGAAAAAAAAATTCAGCTAGTTTTCGTGGTATGTCAACCCCTAAATTTTTTTTGCAACTTTCGTTTCTTCGATATAACTTTAAGCAATTTCCATTTCTTGTTCAACACAAAAAATCTGGTCCGTCCGGGGATGAGATTGAAGATGTGGAAAATGTTTTTGATGAAACCTCTAAATTTATGGAACACGATGCATTTAGTGATCGAGAAGGGGCCACACTACAAGGATATTGAGCTATAATGTAAATATGTCAAAAGTATTTATTATGAATTAAGAAACATATTTAATATTTTAAAATTAATATACTAAGAAAATCATTTAATAGGCACTATTAGATACGAGACAAGTCGTCACTAAAAGTATTTATGAAATAAATAAAAACAAAATGATAAATACTTTCGAACAACGAACATATCTCGTCGCTAAAAGTGACCTACAACATTTCCATATGCGGTTGCGTGCATTTATATTTAGGTTTTGGAGACTATTTCGGAAACCAAATTTTCATATTTTTTCCAGAAACGTGCTAATCCCATTTAAAAGTTCAAAGTTCACCAAAACATTGGTCGTCGTCACAATACAAATACGAAGATGTTCAACAAAGAAAATAGTTCAAAATCACAATACAACCTTACTCACTTATGTCGTCTTCTCAATCCTCTTCATCATCTAGAGTCTCACGGGGATCGGATGGTGCATGCACAATAATATTAATGTTCGCGGCTTGTATCTCATCGAAGAAATGTGTGAACTAACAATTCGTCGCCGCGACAACTTTATCCACCTAAGTTTGGGTATACATTTTTTGATGGGATTTGGCGCTTAAAGAACTTGATGCATGCCCCGGTAAGTTGGGAGGGAAAGCGAAAAATAGGTGGAAAAATATTTTGTAAAAGAAAACATAAATAAATAGATAAAAATACTTTCTGAGATGTAATGTCATCATAGACTTTTCACTTTCAAAGGAAAAAATAAATTGAAAATGAAAATATATATGCTTCTAAAAGTACCAGTCAAAATTGTATACAAATCGACGTATGGCCGTCGTCGCTAAAAGTACCATCAAAAAGTAACCTTTTGTCGTTTAGTTAACTTTAGCGACGAAACATGTCGCATGAAGTCAGATTATCATTACGCAAAATAAGGGCGTGGCTCGAAAACCAACTCAACTGAAGATTACGGCGTAACTCTCTTCCAAGAATAAAACGTAACCAATTAGGTCAAATGAGGTTCCGCTGCTTTGCAAGATACGCCGTAACTAATTCCACAAGTACGGCGTAACCAGGATTTATTGAAGATACCGGGTAACTCCTTCCGATGTTACCCGTAACCATCATTTTCAGTTAAAATCGAAGATAAGGGTGTTACGGGTAACTCTCAACTTAAGTTACCCGTAACCAGTTGGCCTTTCTGATCATTCCATTTCACACACAACATTAGTGAACGTGAGTAGAAGGTTGGGCGGATCTTAGGGAGCATACGGAGCTATCTCCACGGGAGAAATCACAACCCTACGATAGCATTAGCATTTTATCTTTTCTTTACTTTAAATTCATGTATTTCGTAATGTTAAACATTGAATCGATTGTTTCAGTTAATATGAGCGGCTAAGCACCTCTGGTGCCTAGGTTAGATTCCTTAATTGCTTTGTTTATGTTTACATTGCTTCCGTATAATTGTTTCTAGTGTATGCATGCATAGTTTGTTGGTAGCTACCCTTGTTTCGGTAGTTTTGAATGGTAGTGGCTAGTTATTTAGGAGATATGACCAACTGACCCTAAGTAGAGTGGGAAGGGTAAGATATGACCAACAACGACCCCTCTTCGCTTGCGATTTGACCAACTGATCACTTATCGTTTGGATGAACTTAAGTCGTGGATGAGTGTTTAAGATGCTAGCGCTCGGGCACTCATTATTATGAATCTTGCATGTAGCAATACTTAATGACTTGGTTTAGGGGACTAAGAACAACTGGACTTTCGACGGGTCACCTGACATCTCCAGTGGAACCCTTTGCTAAAAGGTTAGGACGAACCGACAAAATCTGTCGCGACTTTTACCCCACTTGAAGTAATTGGAAGTAATTAAACATGAACTTAGCTTGATAGGATGAATAACTAGGGTAGCACTTCTCCCCTATTGATCACAATGCCTTTACTTTATCTTTTATTTTCTTGCTTTTAGTAGTTAATTAATCTTTTCAACCTTAAATCCTATTAAAATATGTGACACCTAGACTTAGTTTAAATCCGCACACATAGCTCTTGGGACGACCTCGGTTTTAAAATACTACACTAAACACGACCGGTATGTCGTTAGTGCATTAGGGTAGACCATAGGTATAACGAGACAATATAAATATTAAAACCTCAGTAAAACGCATCAAAATACAAGACCTCAAGGGTTAACAAAATATGTTTTATAATCATAAACACTTTGAGATATTTTCAAGGAAAAAGGTTTTATGGCAACATAGGATAGTCATGGAATTATAAGGTGACTAAGAATAGGAAATACGTCATATGATCCGCCAGAGCGGGAGGGATCTACCCGGACATGACCAATAGTTTAAAACTAGAAAATCCTTAGGTATGATTGAAAAAAGGAGTAATGTAAGAAAAGAGAAAGAAGGGGTTGAATAATTAAAAAGAAAAGTAAAAAAATGGTGAAAAGAAATAGCCCTCCATAATTCAACTGATGGCAGAAGGGTTCAATTCATCGCTACTAGTTGTCATTAAGATGACGCCGGTATTAAAAACAAATATGTCACGCATAATGCACTAACCTTCCAGCAACTCAATTCCTCTTAAAATGATTTGTTTCATTCCATCGGAAATCCTGCATAATATATCGACCTCTCACTCTGAGATGTGTTAATATTGAAACATGAGACACGCTCAGTCTCGACTAGTAAAATCAAAACCCACAAATTGAGTCTAGAGCCACGGGATTCATCAAAAGATCTCTTAGGAACACTGAACACTTCACTTGGTTGTTCAACATTAAGATCACAAGTTGTAATTTCTAGAGTCCTTCGCAGATCTTAGTAATCTTGCCAGAACATTTATCAGAGGATTTACATATGTGATCCTCTGCGAATGGAAATTCTGCCATGGTTAACATCAAATAACCCTGACGGGTCACTTCGCTAATTCTTTACAAGTTATGCTTAGTGTTCACGGTGGTTTCAAACGGTCTACAGTCGTGGGGTGATACCTTGGTGTACTCCAGCGACTCACAACGACAGTGTGAAGATCCGGTTTGAGATTCGTCAAAGAGCATCGATCTGGGATGTACATGTACAAAATATCTAAACACTTACGTCAGAACTCTATTGCTAATGTTTTCATGCAGGTATTCATGAAGGCCGGAGTTCCGAAGAAACTACTACCACCATCATTATCATCAACATCTATTTCCGCATGCTCATACCCACATCACAAAGACATTCTCATTTCAGAAAGATTCTATGTCAAATTCCAAGAATCTACAAAGTTAAAAGACAAAGATAAAAGTTAAAAGTTGAGAACTACACTAGTATAAAGAATCAAAGTTATCAAGTATGAGCGGTCGAGAAGGAAGATAACGCACCAACAACAAAGACATTGATGAAAGGCAGACAACACCATTATCTGATCACAAGGCATGAAGGAAAAAAGGATCAAGACTATTCTATGTCGACACACAAAGTTCTAGCTCAAAAAGACAAAAGACTTAATCAAGTAAAACATCTTTTGAATGACCACCCCAGGGGAGATTGTTAGCCTTAATACAAAGTGATGGTCATTTACGACTAGGAACTTTGTAACGTGTCTTAGATATTGTAATAGAATACTCAATGGGCTCGTGGATTGGGCTAAGCTAATAGGTTTATAGTTGAGATAAGCGAGTCCATTTAGATAAAGTTGTAATCCAATCCAAGTCCAATGAGCCCCTGACCAACCCCATTAGGGCATTTTCTATTTTAGTAAAAAAGCCACCACAAGTCTCATTTGTAAGGTGTGCTTGAGTGTGTAAGTGTGTGTTTTGTGAAATAAAAGTTCTCTCTTCCATCTCTCTAGTTTCTCTCTAAAAATCGCATATATCTCAAGTCACCATACCACACGAGAGCTTAATATAGTGATAAGGTTGATATATCTAAGGTCCTACAAATTTAATACAAAAATAGGCATGTAAAAGGTTCTTGAAAATGGCCTATCGATCATTAGGAATGTTACTATTATCCGTAACATATGGTCTCCTAATACAAGCCTTAAAAAGGAAGATCTTACACGAGTTCCTGTTTGGGTCGACTTATATAATGTTCCTATTGCGGCGTTTACAGAAGATGGCTTGAGTATGATAGCAACTAAGATTGGTAAACCAATTATATTAGATGCCTATACTAGTATAATGTGTTTGGAGTCATAGGGTCATAACAGTTATGCAAGAGCACTTATTGAAATTAGCTCAGAACATGTTTTCAAAACTCGTTGGTACATGCTATACCTATGCTTCAATGGGATGGTTGTATTAAATATTCTATTACGATTAATATGAATGGCAGCTACCTCGGTGCGAACCATGCAAAACTTTTGGCGATGACGACTATTCTAAAATGGTTTGTGTTAATCGACACACGTGTTTTTATTCATACTTATTTGTTGACTGAAATTTAGATGGGTTTAACCAAACTGAATTTAATTTTGACTATTATTTGCCAATAGTAATACTAATTTTTGTCATGTAGTCATAATGGTTCACTCTCATTAGTCCAATTAAGGTGTTGTTTGTTTGTTAAAGGCTATGAGTCGAATTTGATTTGCACATCGAATATGAATGCGATTGAAAAATCTAAATCTGATTCTACCTTAATGTGAATAAGTGGTTGAGAAATATCTATGTGACTGATATAAAAGTGTTTGTTTTTATAAGAATATATGAAGGTGTTAGATTATTATGGTTTACAATTAAAATACAAATTTTTTTTATTAGGGATGAAAATTTTTCATCCGCCCAAAATATGACTTGATACCCACACACTAATAAACGAGTTATGTTTGTAGTTAAATGGGTGATCAACACGCGTAACACGTCTAATAACGGGTTTTGGTTTAACATTTCAACATAAGAATTGTCACCATAGTTATTATTATCTTGTACATCCTTTATAACGAAAAGTGTGCAATGATTCTCTTTAAATGTACATTCTATAGGAAAGAGAACAAAATAAATAAACTGGAAAGAAAACCAACTATAAAAAATAACCAAAACACACACACACACATTAAAAAGCGAAGATATGAGACATTAAGGTTGCATTTGTTTTTCTGAAGAACCTCTTAATAACATCTTAATATGACTTAGTCAGACGCAATAAGATGTTTTGACAAAAAAGTGTGTTTGTTTTATTCCTGTCATTAAGAGGTAATAAGAGACAATCAAGATTAAGACTGTTTGTTTTTTATGATCATTAAGAGACGCTAAGAGGTAAAACATCTTATTGAACTAGATAATGAGGGGTTTCTTAACACTTCTTAATGTCTAACACATTCAAATAATTTTACAAAAACAAATATTTTTATCTCATCGATTCATATTTCTCAACCACTTATTCATATTAAGCATTGATTCAGATGTGCGAATTCGATTCATACTCAGAGCCTCTTAACAAAAGAACATTACCTAAGAGGTGTTAAGATACCCTCAACATCTAGTTCAATAAGATATTTTTATCTCTTACGACTTCTTATTGATCATAAAAAAAAAAAAAAAACACTCTTAATCTTGACTTCCTCTTATTTCCTCTTAATGACGGAAAAAACAACACACTTTTTAGTCTAAACATTTGATTGCATCTTACGAGTCGATTAAGATGTTATTAAGAAATTTCGGAAAACAAAGACAACCTAAATTCGAAAATACATTTTCCAATTTTTAGAAATCTCTTATTATATAAGAGATATGAGATGTTAAATTTCTGATTTACAATTTGAAATGCCCTTCTTATAGTTACTATTCCTTTATGGATTAAGGGTCGAGTTTGAAACAACAAAAGGATTTGCATACTTAGTTTCGATTTGTAAGCAACATTTTTCGCTTTGCATATTTATTACATTATGTTTATTCTCCTTGTATATTGTTATGTGCAAATCTTAAGTAAACATTGCAAATCTGAAGTGTATGTGTATGTAAATCACCTCACACTAAACCAAAAAAGTTCCATTGCCGAGACCCTTTAAATAACGCATGACTTGATAAAATTATAAGGTTGTTATTCAAATACCTATGTTACATGTTTAATAACATGCATTACCTTTTTCCTCTTTTCTTTTTTCTTTCTTATTTTTGAACTCACAATATAAACATAGGACCCTACACATCATTGACTAAAGAACATTACAACCACATATCGTTTGCCAAGGATATTGACTCCTGAACTAATACAATTAATGTTAGTCTATCTCTTAATATTAGTCTTTGCATAACAACGATGGATGTTAACTATTGTTGACCAGAACATTTCATAATAATAAATAAATTAGAGGCTATTTTTCCTATAGATAATAAACTTGTTATATATCATGTGAACGCATGGGGCTTTAGCAAAAATCTTACATAATGTGTTATATATCCAAAGCATAAGGCGAACTTTAGAACTCTAGATGCTAATGTCTTAGTTTCATTATATTATATGTTTACTTTATCTTAACCTGACTGATATAAAAGTGTTTCTTTTGTAAAAATATCTGAATGTGTTAGATTATTAATGTTCGCAATTAAAATTTAATTTTTTTTTATTACGGTGAAAATTTTCCATCTGCTATAAAATATGACTTGACACCGACACAATAATAAATGGGTTATGTTTGTGCTAAATGGGTTATCTACACGGTTAACACGTTTAATAATGGGTCAGGTTTGGGTTGACATTCGCAACCCATCAAAACATAATTGGGTTTTGATTTAACATTTCAACATAAGAATTGTTACCTTAGTTATTATTATCTTGTACATCCTTTATATAACAAAAAGTTTGAATGATTCTTTTTAAACTTACTTTTTATTGGAAAGCCAACAAAATAAATAAAATGGAAGCAAAAACATAAAAAATAGCCAAAATACACACACACACACACAAACTCTAAAAAGCAATGTTATAAAACTTTAAAAGGTGTTAAGACACCTCTCAACATCTAGTTCAATAAGATGTTTTCACCTCGTACTGCCTTTTAATGATCATAAAAACAACAAATACTGTTAATCTTGACCGCCTCTTATTGCCTCTTAATGATAGGAAAAACACAAACACACTTTTTAGTCTAAACATTTGTTGCGCATCTGACTAAGTCAGATTAAAATGTTATTAAGAAGTTTTTCTTGAAAACAAACACAACCTAAATTTCTCAACATACATTTTCCAAATTTTGGAAATCTCCTATTATATAAGAGATAAGAGATGTTAAACATTTGATTTACAATTTGAAATGCCCTTCTTATAGTTACTATTCCATTACGGATTAAGGGTCTCGAGTTTAAAACAACAAATATGATTTGCACGTACTTAGTTTCGATTTGTATACAACATTTTATGCTTTGTATATTTGTTAAATTATGCTTATTCTCCTTGTATATTGTTATGTGCAAATCTTAATTAAACATGTGCAAATCTAAAGTATATCTGTATGTAAATTACCTCACACTAAACCAAACAAGTTCCATTGCCGAGACCCTATAAATAACTCATGACTTAATAAAATTATAAAGTTATTCAAATACGTATGTTACATGTATAATAACATGCATTACATTTTATTTATTTATTTATTTTTTGAACTTATAATATGCATAATCAACATAGGACCCTTTAACTAAATCATAACAATATTTATACATTGACTTAATATTGAAATGCTACATGCTAGTCTTTGCATAAGACGGGTGTTAACTATTGTTGACCTGGACATTTCATAATAATAAATAAATTAGAGGCTATTTTTCCTATAGATAATAAGCTTGTTATATATCACATGCACGCACGGGGCTTTTGCATAAATCTCACATAATGTGTTATATATTCAAAGCATAAGGCGAACTTTAGAATTCTAGAAGCTAATGTCTTAGTTTCGTTATATTATATGGATACTTTATAGGAAAAAGGCTTGCTTTTCCTATTGTGGAGAATTACGTGAAGAATGCTTGGGTGAAATATTGTATTCGAAGAGTCACGAACTCAAATGGATTCTTCTTCTTCAAACTTAATACAAAATCAGGTATGGAACAAGTTCTTTAAAACGGTCCATCGAACATTAGGAATGTTCCTCTTATCCTTAACATATGGTTTCCTAATGCAAGCCTTGAAAAGGAAGATCTTACATGAGTACCTGTTTGCGTTAAGTTGCATAACGTTCCTATTGCGGGTTTGGGAGATGGCTTGAGTATGATAGCAACTAATATTGGTAAACTAATTATGTTAGATGCCTATACTAGTACAATGTGTTCGGAGTCGTAGGGTCGTAACAGTTATACAAGAGCACTTATTGAAATTAGCTCAGAACAGGTTTTGAAAGACTCGTTGGTACTTGCTATACCTATGCTTGAAGGGGATCGTTGTAGTAAAGATACTATCACGATTAAATATGAATGGCAGCCACCTTGGTGCAAAACATGCAAAACTTTTGGACATTCTGATGAAGACCGTCCAAAAATGGTTCGTGTTAATCAACATGGTAGGAAGGAGGATATCAGCGATGGGTTTATGGAAGTAACTAGGAAATGATGAAAAGGGAAGCAGATTGTTAAGCAATCTGCTCGTCACATTGATGGGGTGAGGTTGTCTAAACCAAAACCTAACTACTATTACCGTCCTAAGCAAAAAAGCACCACTGTGAATGCTAATAATGCTTCTACTTCCAATGATGTTAACATGGTGACTATGAAAAACTCAATTACTGCTTTGTCTAACGAGGCTGATTATGTGTGGGGAACTAGATATATTTGGTGTGAATATTGAAGATACACCTAAGATTAATAAGACGCATGGGGATGACTGATGAGAGTGAAGATGTGGAAATAAAATGTTTTGATGAAACCTCTAAATTCATGGAACAAGATGCATTTAGTGATCCTAAGGGGGCCAGCCACTACAAGGATATTGATCTATAATGACGACATATGTCATCGCTAAAAGTATTTATTATGAATTAAGAAACATATTTAATATTTTAAAATTAATATAGTAAGAAATCATTCAATAGGCACTATTAGAGACGAGACAAGTCGTCACTAAAAGTATTTATGAAATAAATAAAAAAGAAATGATAAATACTTTCAACAATGACATATCTCGGCCGCTGAAATGTGACCTATATCATTATCAGATGAGGCTGCATGCATTTATTTTTAGATTTTTGGAGACTATTTCTTCAACCAAATTTTCATATTTTTCCCATTTGAAAGTTCAATGTTCAGCAAAAATCATAGGTCGTCGTCACAATACAAATACGAAGATGTTCAACAAAGAATATAGTTCAAAATCACAATACAACCTTACTCACTTATGTTGTCTTCTCAATCCTCTTCATCATCTAGAGTCTCACGGGAATCGGGCGGTGCATGAACGATAATATTAATGTTCGTGGCTTGTACCTCATTGAAGAAATGTGTGAACCAAGAATTTGTCGCCGCGACAACTTTATCCACCTGAGCTTGGGTATATGTTCTTTGATGGGATTTGCCGCTTAAAGAACTTGATGCATGCCCCGGTAAGTTGGGAGGGAAAGCGAAAAATAGGTGGAAAAATATTTTGTAAAAGAAAACATAAATAAATAAATAAAAATACTTTACGAGATGTAATGTCATCATAGACTTTTCACTTTCAAAGGAAAAAATAAATTGAAAGAGATCCATATAGAATTCAAATTTGTCATAGAACCAATTATATCCATCCATTTTTTTTTATCTAAATTAATAAAAAATTATTTTCCACCTTTTTTTTAAAACAACATATCTTGCAAACGGTAAAACTTCAAGCTACAAAAAATACATCATCGTGACGAGAAATATTATCTTTCTATAGATATATTGTTATATACTTTCGACGAATTTTTTTTTTTGTAAAAAAAGTTCATCCAGAAAAATCACATGTGATTTGTAAAAATCACAATCACATGTGATTTTTAAAAATCACATGTGATTCGTAAAAATCAAATCACATATGATTTTAAGAAATCACATGTGATTTTTACAAATCACATGTGATTTTTACAAATCACATGTGATTTTTCTGACTAAATTTTAAAAAAAAAAAAAAAGTTTGTCGAAAGTATATAATAATGCATATCTATAAAGGTAATTTAATTCTCGTCGAGATAGTATGATTTTTACGAACGATTAACCGGTTTGTGATATATTTAATTTTTAAAAAAAGGGTGAAAGTTTATTCTTTATATTTTAATTAAAAAAATGAGTGGCTATGATTGGTTCATTGGTTTTATGACAAATATGAATTCTATATTGAACTTTTCTCATGTATATATGCTTCTAAAAGTATGAATCAAAATTGTATACAAATAGACGTATGGCCGTCGTTGTTAAAGTACTGGTAAAAAACGTAACCTTTTTCGTCGTTTAGTTAACTTTTAGCAACGACACATGTCGTCACCTGAAGTCCAGATTTGTTAATCATTCTTATAAATGCTGTATTCGCGTTAAAAAAAAGTAGTTCTACAGCAGAAGTGACATATGACTATTTATGGTCAATGATGTGACAAAATCATTTAATTGATACGCAAATGCTAAAGAGCTTTATCACGAAAATTTATTTACAGATTTGCATCAAACAGAACTAAAAAAGTAAATGATAACACAAAATGAATTATCTGATTATGATACTTGTATAAGAATTTTAACATCAAAATTGACAGAGCTCATTTTGGCATTTTTTTTTTACATTTGCACCTGGATCTGTACAAAGCACATTGTTTTACAGTTGATCTCACATTCTGGATAATTTTGATCAAAGCTTTTATTGGAACTGATTTGAAAACAAAAATAGAATATTTATTTACAAAGCGATTAAGTTGTACTACACAGTTACACTATTCTCCAAAAGGGACATTAATTTCTCAAGTAAAACAATCTTTGTGAAATAATATGACACCACCTAAAATTTAATTTCTAAGAATTGGAAATTAATTTATGAGAAAAGGGTAGCTCAAGTATAAATATAGACATCCGAACCTTCAGTTTATAGAAAAAAACATGCAAAAGCAAGTAATGGCTTCTTCAAAGTTCTTACTTTTTTCTTTAGCTCTACTACTCGTTGCTCTCTCATTTGCACCAAACCTTGCTTCTGCTTCTTTGGAGGAAGCAAATGCTCTTCTAAAATGGAAAGCAAGCCTTAAAATCCCAAACAACTCGCAAATTGTATCTTCTTGGAGACCCCTTCCAACGAATACTAGTTCACCCGCTTCGTGCCCTTCTTGGTATGGAATTGCTTGCAACGTTGATGGGAACATTAACATGTTGAACCTCTCGACGTCTGAGTTAAAAGGTACGCTTCACCGCTTCCCGTTCTCTATTCTAGGCAATCTTATCCATTTTGAGCTTAGTGCAAACAGCTTCTTTGGTCCCATCCCACCAGAAATCGGACACTTGTCCAAACTTGTCTATGTTAATTTTTCAACCAATCAGTTTTCTGGTGTAATACCACCTAGCATTGGTAAACTAAGCCAGTTAACCGTTTTGCAACTTTTCGGAAACAATTTGACTGGTTCAATCCCTTCATCATTGGGTGATTTGAAGTCTCTAACTGATTTACGATTGAGTTACAATCAACTCGGCGGTTCAATTCCTTCATCGTTGGGTGACTTGAAGTCTTTGAATATCCTTTATTTGGGGGTAAATCAACTATCTGGGTCCATTCCTTTTAAATTAGGGAATTTGAAGTCTCTCACTGATTTAGAATTGAGCGAAAATCAACTCAATGGTTCAATTCCTTCATCGTTGGTTCATTTGAAGTCTTTGAATATCCTTAATCTGTTTAAAAACCGACTCTCTGGACCCATTCCAATTGAATTAGGGAATTTGAACTCTCTCTCATTTAGATTTGGGCGAAAATCAACTATTAGGGTCCATTCCTAGTGAATTAGGGAATATGAAGTCTCTCACTAAATTAGCTTTAGCCAAAAATCAACTCTCTGGTTCAATCCCTTCATCGTTGGGTGATTTGAAGTCTTTGAATATCCTTTATTTGTATGAAAACAAACTCTCTGGGCCTCATTCCAATTGAATTAGGGAATTTGAAGTCTCTAACTGATTTACGATTGAGTCACAATCAACTCAATGGTTCAATTCCTTCATCGTTGGGTCATTTGAAGTCTTTGAGTATCCTGTATTTGTACACAAATCAGCTCTCTGGAGCCATTCCAATTGAATTAGGGAATTTGAAGTCTCTCACTGATTTAGAATTGAGCGAAAATCAACTCAATGGTTCAATTCCTTCATCGTTGGGTGATTTGAAGTCTTTGAGTATCCTGTATTTGTACACAAATCAGCTCTCTGGACCCATTCCAATTGAATTAGGGAATTTGAAGTCTCTAACTGAATTAGATTTGAGCCAAAATCAACTCAATGGTTCAATGCCTTCATCGTTGGGTCATTTGAAGTCTTTGAGTATCCTGTATTTGTACACAAATCAGCTCTCTGGACCCATTCCAATTGAATTAAGGAATTTGAAGTTTCTAACTGAATTAGATTTGAGCCAAAATCAACTCAATGGTTCAATCCCTTCATCGTTGGGTCATTTGAAGTCTTTGAATATCCTTAATCTGTTTAAAAACCGACTCTCTGGACCCATTCTAATTGAATTAGGGAATTTGAACTCTCTCACTTCAAGTCCACACAGTGATCGAACTTCACAAGCAGAAACACAACTATAACTGGAACAAAACAAAAAGACTTGCACCGAGTATTTAATAGAACACGCTCTCTATTAATCAGAAAATACAAAGCTCAAAAACTGATATCTAATGCACAACCAAACTATGAGCTCGTTTGGTTTGCTTATATAGGACATTAGATTAAGCTCTCCTAATCCTACTACAACTCTAATCAAGTAAACAAGTCCTTATCTAAAAAGCTAAAATAAGAATCCTAATTAAACTAGAGTTGTGATTGTAATTATCCATGTGCTCGGTTTGTTTTGACTGTCCATAGGCTCGGATCAGTAATTATCCCAACATTCACCCCCTAATTTCTGACTCGAGATAGGGAGATCTTCAACCCAGTAACTCTTGCATCTCCCTGAACTTAATCCTTGCGAGAGCTTTCGTCAGAATATCAGCACGTTGCAAATCACCTCTTACAAACTCAACTTGTACTTGGCCTCTTTCAACACACTCTCGGATAAAATGATAACGTGTGTTTATATGCTTGCTTCTCCCGTGAAAGACTGGATTTTTCATAAGTGCAATAGCCGATTTGTTGTCAACAAATAAGACCACCACTCTTTCTTCCATTCCGGTTATTTCACTCAACAACCCACGTAACCATATCCCTTGACACGCGGCTGAAGTTGCAGCCATGAACTCGGCTTCACAAGACGATAGAGCCACCGTGTTTTGCTTTTGTGAGCACCAAGTGATAGGTGATTTACCTAGATAAAATACATGCCCAGTTGTGCTTCGACCATCATCTTGGTCCATAGCAAAACTACTATCACTAAACCCCACTAACTCCTTGGTTTTCTCTTGGTTGTATCGTATTCCAAAATTCAAACTACCTTGGATATACCTTAGTATTTGTTTCACAGCTGCCATATGTGATTCTTTTGGTTCTTGCATGTAACGACTAACCAAACCAACCGAATAAGATAAATCAGGTCGAGTGTGTAGTAAATACCTTGCAGACAACCAACCGTCGGCTAAACAGAGTTGCATCAACTGGTTTTCCTTCCTTGTCCATGCTTAACTTCATTCCGTGTTCTAATGGACATTGAGTATGATTCGCTTCATGCATCCCAGCATCTTTCAAGATCTTCTTTGCATAGCTTTCTTGACTTATTGAGATACTCGAATCCTCTTGCTTTACTTCAATGCCAAGATAATAGCTTAACTTTCCCAAGTCACTCATATCGAACCTTTCTTGCATTTGTCTCTTAAATTCACCAATTTCGACAAGCTTCGAACCGGTTACTAAGAGATCATCTACATAGACTGCAATAATCAACATTGACTTGTTTGTCTTCTTCACATACACCGCTTGTTCGTGTTGGCATCTTTTGAAAGACATTTGCTTGAGTTCTCTATCAAGTTTTGTATTCCACACCCTTGGTGCTTGTTTAAGTCCATAAAGCGCTTTTTTCAACTTGTAGATCTTCCTTTCTTCTCCTTTCTTCACGAACCCCTCCGGTTGTGTAACAAACACTTGCTCTTTTAGTTCTCCATGTGTAAAAGCTGACTTTACATCCAGATGATGTAGCTTCCATGCTTCTTTTGCGGCCAATGAGATCAATAAACCGCGTGCTACGGCGCAATACCTCATCATAGTCAATTCCTTCCTTTTGAGCATAACCCTTTGCTACTAACCGAGCTTTAAACTTATTAATTGAACCATCCGGATTTCTCTTAATTTTGAACACCCACTTTTATCCAATGGGATTAACATTAACCGGAGCTTCAACTAATTCCCATGAATCATTCTTCTCGATAGACTCAATCTCTTGCTTCATAGCAAACATCCACTTGCTTGAGACTTTTGCTTCTTGGAACGTTCTTGGTTCATCATCTTCAATCAAAAGTAGATTTTGATCTTCATTAGCAACTGAGGTTCTTGAACTAGACCCCATAATAAAGTCATTAAATCTAGTTGGCTTAGTTGAAACCCTCGAAGAACGCCTCATAATTGGTTGAGTTTTTGTCACAGGATTAGGGTCATTACCCACCTCGATTTGGTCTTCTTGTTCGGTATTGACTGGTTGAATTTCATCAGTATCATGCTGATTTTCAGCCTCTTGATCTTCAGCCTCAACTTCATCGGTCTCACCTAGGTTAACAAATCCACAACCCGTATCAATAGAACCGTGCCATTCTATGATAAACATACCCGGTTTAGCTTGTGATTCGCTTCAAAGAACATACTTCCAGCCAAGTTCCTCATTAAACTCCGCATCACGACATACCACTATCTTCTTTAATCTTGGATTGAACAGTCGAAAACCTTTTGTACCGCTCGCTTCCGATGTAAATGAGTCATGTTGACCTCGTCGTCTAACTTATGTAAATATGGCCTTGTTCCCCGTTGCTAAGCCCACATCCAAATACCCGCAAACCCTTCAAGTTAGGCTTTTTTCCTTTGAAAGCCTCATATGGAGTTTGATTAACTAGAGCTCGAGTTGAAACTCTATTAATCAAGAATGTGGCGTGTCTAACTCCTTCAGCCCACATATAGTTTGGTACCTCTCGTGCTTTCAAGATGCTTCTAGTCATTCCCATAAGAGTCCGGTTTCTCCTTTCTACGACTCCATTTTGTTGTGGTGTGTAAGGAGTGGTTAGATGTCTTGTTATACCCTCGTTTTCACAAAAGTTGGTAAATCCTTTTGAAGTGAACTCACCTCCTCTATCGGTCCTTAGGGTTATAATCTTCTTTCCCGACTTCCTCTCAACTAAAGCTTTGAACTTTTTGAAGTATTCAAATGCTCTCTTTTTCCTTCAAGGTAAAAGTCCACATAAAGCGTGAGAAGTCTTCAATAAGAACAAATATGTACCGTTGCCGCTATGGATGGTGGAGAGATTGGTCCACATAGGTCGGCATGTATAAGTTGAAGAGGATGTGTTGCCTTAAATTTTGCAGCTTTAGGAAACACCTTCTTGGTTTGTTTTCCTACCAAGCAAGATTCACACAACTTGTTCTCTTGATGAATTATTGGCAACTTTTCAACCATGCCCTTCCTTGCCATTAATTCCATCATTTTGAAATTAATGTGACCCATCCTAGCATGCCACAACCAAGCATCATCTTCCATATTTGCTTTGAGACACACCGGACTTCCAACTTGAAGCTTAATCTTGTAAAGTCTATTACTTGTTCTAGGAACCTTCATCAAGTTTGCCATCTGAGTCATGCATAGTAAGAAGGTTACCTTTCATACGAATGTCACATCCGCCTTCGGTAGCTTGCCCAAGACTAATTATGTTGCTTTTTAGCTCGGGTAGGTAATAGACTCCAGTGATTAACCGTTGCTCCACTTTCCCCTTCAATGATTATTGAACCCTTCCCTTTTATCTCGATGCAGGAGTTATCACCAAACTTCACTCTGTCGGAGATATTCTCATTCAACTCCGAAAAGTATTCGGATCCCCCGCATGTGATTACTTGCTCTATTATCCAAATACCAAGTGTCTTCCTCGTTTGGCTTAGTATTCAATTGGTTTGGGATAATCTTTTCTTCATTCAAGAAAACTACTTCTTGAACGCTTTTCATCATAAAAAGTGTCGGGTCATCATCATCCTCCGTTTTCAAAAGATTTGCTTCATGCTTTTTCTTTTGTACACTGCGTTCGGGACAATTAGAAGCAAAGTGACCATATTTATCACATCTGAAGCATTGAATCTTTGAAAGGTCTCGACTTTTGTTCTTTTTTCTCCGTATTGTTCCGGAGTTGTTACGGTTGTGGTTATTAGTTTGACCACTACCACGAGATTTGTTTTGAGAAGAAAAGTTTTGACCTTTACTGTTGCCACCAGAGGAATTCCTTCCTCGACCTTTCTTATCATATCTTTCAGCCCTTCCGAACATCAACTTGCCTTGATTCGAAGTGGTGTCAACACCCACCCTTCATTCTTCCTTCAAAAGCTTTCAACCTTCCAATTGCTTCTTGAAAAGACATAGTATTCAAGTCAACAAATTGTTCTATTGAGGCAACAATTGTAACATACCTATCCGGAACGGATGCAAGTAGCTTCTTAACAAGTTTCTTGTCTTCATAAACTGTTCCCAAGCTATTGACTGCTACAATTTTGCCCAACCTAGCCGCAAAGTCATCGACTGATTCGTTGACTTTCATCTTTAAAGATCGAATTCGTCTCCAAGGTTTGCAACCTTGCTTCACGAACCCGATCAACACTCACATACCTGGTCTTTAAAGCTTCCCAGATTTCTTTGGCTGTGTTGAATTTTGAAACTTGAAAAAGAAGTTCTTCTGGAATCGCCTGGAAAAGTAACGCAACTGCCATGTGATCTTGCTTATCAACGACTTGTGTTCCTTCCTCTGGTTCCAGTGCATCAAGTATTCCATGGACTCGAATACCGCTTAACTCTTATTGCCTATATGTTATAGTTCGTGCTTGTTAACATTGGACATTGAAGAGCCGTCTTAGAATGTTCAATAGGAGGTGGTTGACTCGACTCGCCTTGCACCATCTTTCTTGAACGCCTCTCGTAGTTACCGGTGTAGTTGGTTTGACTTCCAGCCCTAGGTTCTAGAGCACTATTGATTTACTTCTTGCCTAAGTAAACCAAGTCGAAAGTTTGAAACTTTGATCGACTTCTTGCTTAAGTCGAAACCTAGTAAAACCCTTGTGATCGACTTCTTGGTGAAACCCTTGTGATCGACTTATTGGTGAAACCCTTGTGATCCTTCTTGGTTAAAACCCTTGTCGATCCTTCTGCTTGTTGTAAAACCAAGAACCCTTGGCGACTTCGCTTAAGAACCCTTGGTCGATCACTTGCTGCAAACCTTTGATCGATCTTGCTGTTGAATAACCTTGCTCTTGATACCAATTCAAGTCCACACAGTGATCGACTTCACAAGCGAAACACAACTATAACTGGAACAAAACAAAAAGACTTGCACCGAGTATTTAATAGAACACGCTCTCTATTAATCAGAAAATACAAAGCTCAAAAATCGATATCTAATGCACAACCAAACTATGAGCTCGTTTGGTTTGCTATATAGACATTAGAATAAGCCTCTCCTAATCCTACTACAACTCTAATCAAGTAAACAAGTCCTTATCTAAAAAGCTAAAATAAGAATCCTAATTAAACTAGAGTTGTGATTGTAATTATCCATGTGCTCGGTTTGTTTTGACTGTCCATAGGCTCGGATCAGTAATTATCCCAACATCACTAATTTAGATTTGGGCGAAAATCAACTATTAGGGCCCATTCCTAGTGAATTAGGGAATATGAAGTCTCTCACTAGAATAGCTTTAGCCAAAAATCAACTCTCTGGTTCAATTCCTACATCGTTGGGTTATTTGAAGTCTTTGAATATCCTTTATTTGTATGAAAACAAACTCTCTGGGCCCATTCCAATTGAATTAGGGAATTTGAAGTCTCTAACTGAATTAGAATTGAGCGAAAATCAACTCAATGGTTCAATCCCTCCATCGTTGGGTGATTTGAAGTCTTTGAGTATCCTGTATTTGTACACAAATCAGCTCTCTGGACCCATTCCAATTGAATTAGGGAATTTGAATTCTCTAGCTGATTTAGAATTGAACGATAATCAACTCAATGGTTCAATTCCTTCATCGTTGGGTGATTTGAAGTCTTTGAATATCCTTTATCTGCACACAAATCAACTCTCTGGACCCATTCCAACTGAACTAGGGAATATGAAGTCTCTAACTCTATTAGATTTGAGCGAAAATCAACTCAATGGTTCAATTCCTTCATCTTTGGGCGATTTGAAGTCTTTGAATACCCTTTATCTGTTCAAAAACCAACTCTCTGGACCCATTCCAATTGAATTAGGGAATTTGAAGTCTCTCACTGATT
This sequence comes from Chrysanthemum makinoi, assembly GCA_910596185.1. Taxonomy (NCBI): domain Eukaryota; kingdom Viridiplantae; phylum Streptophyta; class Magnoliopsida; order Asterales; family Asteraceae; genus Chrysanthemum; species Chrysanthemum makinoi. The sequence goes on from OU343221.1 coordinate 335,783,032, forward strand.
TAGAATTGAGCAAAAATCAACTCAATGGTTCAATCCCTTCATCGTTGGGTGATTTGAAGTCTTTGAATATCCTTTATCTGCACACAAATCGACTCTCTGGTTCAATCCCTTCATCATTGGGTGATCTGAAGTCTTTGAATATCCTTTATCTGCATGTAAATCAGCTCTCTGGACCCATTCCAATTGAATTAGGGAATTTGAAGTGTCTCACTGAATTATCTTTGAGACGAAATCAACTCAATGGTTCAATTCCTTCATCATTAAAAAACATGAGAAGCCTTCAGTTTCTGTCTCTCCGTGTTAACAAATTATCCGGTCCTATACCACAGGGAATCGGAAGTCTACAATTGTTTCAGCTGTTTCTGGAGACAAATCAGTTGTCTGGCCAAATTCCAAAGGAGTTTGAAAAAATGAATAGTTTGTTAAATTTAAACTTGAGCGATAACAACCTTTCAGGCGCTATACCTCAAGAGCTTGGGTCACTGCGTGACCTCCTTACTCTTGACCTATCCAAAAATAGGTTAAACGGGTCATTACAAAGATATATTGGTGATTGGGTACAAATCAATCACATAAATCTTAGTAATAACAAGCTCAGCGGAAAGATCCCATTAGAGATCGGTAAATTAAGTCAACTCAATGTTCTTGATTTATCTTGGAATTCACTCACACAACAGATACCATCGGAAATTGGAAGTTTAAAAAGTCTGGTAATGATGAATCTTTCTCACAATAAGCTATCTGGTTCAATTCCTCATGGTTTCAGTAACTTGCCAAGAGGGATTGACATAGACCTGTCTTACAATGAGCTCACAGGTCCGGTTCCCCCTTATGCTGTCTTTCTAAATGTGTCCGGAGAAGCATTACAAGGTAATCATTGTCTGTGTGGAAATGTTACAGGTTTGAAACTTTGTGAAAGTCAAAAGACAGGGAAGAATAATAATCATTTTCATCATAAGGTCATCCTTGTAATTGTGATCCCACTTTTTGCGGCTCTTTTACTTGGTTTATTCACGTGTGGCCTCATTGCTTATCGACATAGAAAAAGAGCTTCTCCACAGCAACCATCAGGCGAAGAAGGTGGCAAATTTTTCTCAATAACAAGTTTTGATGGACAGGCAATGTTTGATGAAATCATCAAGGCAACAAATGATTTTGATGATGCATATTGTATTGGGATGGGAGGATACGTTACTGTGTATAAAGCTGAGTTACAACCCAACCATGTAGTAGCTGTCAAGAAACTTCATTCATCATCTGAGAATGACGATCAAGGCTTCCTAAATGAGGTACGAGCATTAACAAATATAAGGCACAGAAACATAGTTAAACTCTACGGATACTGCTCCCATGCTCGTCACTCATTTTTGATTTACGAATATCTTGAGAAGGGAAGTCTAAAATCGCTCGTAAGTAGCGATATCACAGCAAAGGAACTAGATTGGCTGAAAAGGATAAGAATTGTTAGGGCTGTTGCGAATGGTTTGGCTTATATGCACCATGATTGCACACCACCTATAATTCATAGAGACATTTCTGCAGCTAATATCCTTCTCGATTCTGATTATGAGGCACATATCTCGGATTTTGGAACAGCAAAGCTTCTAAAGTTGGATTCATCCAATTGGTCTGCGGTTGTAGGAACCTATGGCTATGTTGCGCCAGGTAACTACCGTATATTTTAAATATAGCTATACGTACTTCTCAAGTTTCAGATTTATCTATGTTACATTTAATCAAGATCATAACATTTTTTTTTTGTATTCTCATGTTTCCTTTTGTGTAGAGCTTGCTTATACGATGGTGGCGACAAAGAAATGTGATGTGTATAGTTTTGGAGTTGTTGCACTAGAAGTGATTATGGGAAAGCATCCTGGAGAACTTTTATCATCTCTACCAACATTGTCTACCTATGATCTATTGCTAGCCAATGTAGGAGATAGTCGGATTCCGCCACCATCATCTCTAGTTGAGAAACTAGCTCATACAATTCTGAATGTCTCACGGGCATGTTTGAACTACAACCCACACGAAAGGCCAACAATGCGCCAAGTCAAAGATTTATTGTCAGTGGATGATAGACTTTGGATGAAGATGCATGTATCGGTAACTTGATGCTTTATTGATTTTGTATGACGTCTAGTGATAAAGTTTAAGAAACTTTTTATGTTTATTTGTTGTCATAAATTATGTTGTAGATTGTTATTAAATAAGAAAATAAAATATCAATGAAGATTGCTACCTTTCTAGAAAAGTACTATGGATCTTTTTGGTAATTTCTTTAATTATTCCAGTTTTACAATTAAAAAATTACCAATGTGAAATTTGTATATCAGTTAGAATTTATTGTTACTCGTATCAAGAAATTAAGTAAGCAGTGAGTTCAAACTAAAGATATTCAAAGATGTCAAATCACCCAACAATAGAAGTCAGTTAATTTGTAAAAAAAGATAGCATAGACCGGAGAAGAAAGTTAGCTAAAGGAAATTTTTCAAAAAAGAAGACTGTGGAAGTCTATTAATTTGTCAAAAAAGTGATATGATCTTAACCAGAAATCACTTAAGAAATGAGGCTTAGATCCGTAAAACAACTAGGAATTCAAGATATTAAGAATTGAACTTGAAATTGGAATACAATGGGATAATTTGTTACAACTGAAACTGAACGTTTAGAGAGTTACAGAGAGAAAGAAAAGTGTTTACAATTTGATAAAGGGAAATGGAAGGAAGGAAGGAGGATTTGCTCAGAAAATCTGTTTTGTTCTCATCTTGTTGTTCTGTTGACTTTTTCATTGATATTACTTTGACACATATCAATCCATCCCGCTTAAAATGAAGCTTTTCCTCAAGCATCTAAGCATTCAAATCAACTTGAGGCAACCTTTCTGAGGACCTTTAACACATTATGTTGTAGCAAGCCAAACAACCCAAAAAACAATAACCTTTTTCCTTCTGCCAAACACCCATTTCACCCTTTTTGAATATCCATTTCATAACCCAACTACAAGATCCATGTATAAAATCTAACAGCTGAATTTCTTCCAGAGCATGAACGATTGAAGTCATCCACTCTTCAAACAACTCTGTTGCGAATCCCTCTGCCTTCGACAACTTATTAGGTGATCTGATGCCAAAACACGATAAGTTGAGTCAATATGTAGAGACCGATATCTTTCACAGCATCATAATTTCCTAACCGAGCTAAAGCGAGCCACACTTCTACCTGTAATGGGCAACACTCCACAGCTCTCTGAAGCAAAAACTTTGCATCCTCTTCATTAGCAAATTCCACAACTGCTTCCCATAGCCTTACAGAATCAGGTATATGTTCAAGACCTTTTCTTAGTACTTCGCTTTTAATCACATCTCCATGTTCCAATGTTGCAGCCCTTTCCTTAAGCCAAACAGCAGCAATATTTCCATCAACACCAGATACCAAGATATTTATAGAGACACCCGCGAGAAAATTAACACCGTTCACTTGGTAAAGTTCTTCATATTTCTGGGCCAGTGAAGGAGTGAACAACCTTGGAAGAAAATGATCTTCTGGAAATATGACAGTTGCATCAAGGTTCCATCCAACAGCAGCCACTGCAACTTTCATGCCAATATAACCACCACCAACCGCAACTACTTTTTGTGCTTTTTCCAATGATGATACTAATGAATCAACATCAGCAATATCGAGTATGTGATGATCACCAGGTAAAGTATCGCCAGTCACTAAAATCATCTTTTACACTGACCTCGATCAACTCATTAACAGTAGCATTCGGTTTTTGAATATCCATTAATGTGAGTAAATATAATCTTCTGTGTATATTCCTCTCTCAATATTGGGTACATAAGAATGTATATATAAGATACATATGGGCCTAATACATACGGGCCTAAATACAAAAATCCTAATACATAAGCGTAATATATATCGTCTAACACTCCCCCGCAGTTTGAGCGAGAGGAGACCGAACACTCAAGCTGTCACGAAACTCAGCAAACAAGATTGACGGAAACTCTTTGGTAAAAATATCAGCATACTGAAACCGAGAAGGAACATGTAGAACTCGAACTTGACAAGTAGCAACCAAATCACGAACAAAATGAATATCAATCTCAATGTGCTTTGTCCGCTGATGCTGAACAGGATTAGAGGACAAGTACACAGCACTCACGTTATCACAATACACAATAGTGGCTGAAGATAACGGAGTGTGAAGCTCACGAAGTAAATTCCGAATCCAACATGTCTCAGCAACAGCATTAGCAACACCACGATACTTAGCCTCAGCACTAGAACGAGAAAGCGTCGGTTGACATTTAGAGGACCAGGAGAGTAAGTTGTTACCAAGAAAAACACAATATCCAGAAGTAGACCGTCGAGTAGTTGGGCATCCAGCCCAATCAGCATACGAATAGGCAATCAAGGAGTCAGTAGTAGATGAAAATAACTGTAAGCCATAGTCCAAAGTCCCCTGAACATACCGCAAAATCCGCTTAAGAGCAGAGAAGTGCGGCTCACGCGGATCATGCATAAAAAGACAGACCTGCTGCACAGCATATGTAATGTCAGGTCTAGTAAATGTAAGATACAGAAGAGAACCTGCAAGACTTCGGTATAACGTGGGATCATCAACCGGAGTACCACCAGCACCCAACTTGGACTCAGTATCAACAGGAGTCCAAGAAGGGTTACATCCAACCATATGTGAACGCTCTAAAACCTCCATAGCATATTTACGCTGTGACAAAAACATCCCAGAAGAGTCACGCGTAACCGAAATACCCAAAAAATAATTAAGAGCACCTAGATCAGTCATAGAGAACTCTCGATGTAAAGAGGATATAATCTGCGGTAACAAACGATCAGAGGAAGCAGAAGAACAATATCATCTACATAAAGCAGCAAGAATGCAGTATCAGCACCGTGTTTGTAAATGAACAAGGAGGAGTCACACCGACTAGAACGAAAACCAACAGTAGTAATATAAGCAGCAAACCGCTGAAACCATGCTCGAGGGGCCTGCTTAAGACCATAAAGAGATCGCTGCAATAAACAAACATAATCAGGATGCACAGGATCCCGAAATCCAGGAGGCTGATGCATATAAACAGTCTCAGCTAAATCACCATGTAAAAATGCATTCTTGACATCAAGCTGATGAATAGGCCAATGACGAGAAATGGCTAAACTAAGCACAGTACGAATAGTGCCCGGTTTAACAACCGGACTAAAGGTCTCATCAACATCAACACCCTCAACCTGTGTGCTACCATTGGCAACAAGACGTGCCTTATACCGACTAAGGGTGCCATCAGCCAAATACTTATGACGAAACAACCACATACAACGAACAACATTGGCACCCTCAGGCCGAGGTACATTGGTCCAAGTTTTATTTTTAATAAGTGCATTATACTCATCATACATAGCATTGCGCCAATTGGGATCATTAAGAGCATCCTTATATGACCGAGGTAAAGGAGAAATAGTAGACACATGACCAACATACTTAGGATTAGGACTAGTAGTCCCGACACGAGAACGTGTGACCATGGGATGAGTAGATACGGTAGGTTGGTTAGTGATTGGAGGTGCAGGTACAACAATAGGTGGTGGAGAATGTGGTGTAGGTGGCACAGGCGGGGTAAGTGGTGTAGGTGGTGAGGGCGGTGTAACTGGTGTTGGTGATGTAGGTGGTTCAGTTGGTGTAGTGGGTATCGGGTCCGAATTTGGACCAATGGGTGCGGTACGGATAATGGTGGAAATTAGATCGGAATCTTCCAAAAAATCATAGGAGGGAGGAGGCAAGGATTTATGTGTTTGAAACGGAAAGATTGAAGGAGTGGCACGTGGACCTAATTTATGATTAGTATCAATATGTGGGTAACAAAGGCATCCAAAAACACGAAGGACACTATAATCGGGTTTGGCACCAAAAAGACGGGTAAAAGGTGTCTCATTATTAATGGTACGAGACGGTAATATATTCAATAAATAAACAACCATATTAAGAGCCTCAGTCCAATAATTTGGTGGTAAATGTGCTTGAAATAATAAGGTACGAATAAGGTTATTAATTGTACGTATCATACGTTCAGATTTACCATTTTGTTGAGAGGTGCGAGGACAAGAAAATATAAACTGAATGCCATTAGTTGAAAATAAGGTATGAAAAGCATGATTATCAAACTCACCACCATGATCACACTGAAACGATTTAATTTCACACTTAAACTGAGTACGAACATAACTAACTTAAACAACTGAAATTTAGACAAAACATCAGATTTATTCATTAACGGATAAACCCAAACATATTGAGAATAATGATCCAAAAATAAAACATAATACTTGAAACCAGAAAGACTCGGAATTGGGGAGGTCCACAAATCCGAGTGAACAATATCAAAACGGGAAGTAACAGAACTAGACGAACTAACAAATGGAAGCTTCACATGTTTGCCAAGCTGACAAGCATGACAAAGAACGGGAAGCTTCTCTTTATTACAAGAAATAGAATCACTAGACACAAGACGACGTAACACTTCACTTCCACGTATACTGACTGGTAAGAAAAGCTTGAGGTATAGTGGAGGGCTTCGTAACAGGATAGAGATCACCCGTGCTATCATAGCGGAGGAGCACCGTCGAGTTAGGAAGTCCTTCACAGAAAAACCAAAAGGGTCAAACTCAACAGTACAAGAATTATCACGGACAAACTGACGAACGGAAATTAAGTTTTTGACAATATTGGGAGTGATTAAGACATTATTTAAAACGTGGACCGAAAAGGGGTAGACGAGAACACTATGCCCAGAGTTAGTAACGGGAATAAAACTCCCGTCACCAACTGCAACAGACGGGTAAATGCACATATTAAGAATATCACTAAGACAATGTAAAGAATCATTAAGATGAGATGTCGCACCTGTATCCATGTTCCAATTGCCGGTGGCCAGATCCTGAAGGGTATTGGTAGTAAATGCATGCGGCAAAATGGTAGCTTGACCTGAACCTGGAGAACCGGACGCCATCAATTGACTCGGATGAAAAGGAACACTTTGTGGCTGTTGAACCCTTGGCATGAACTGCCCCAACTGAACCCCTGAAAACGACCCCCTAACTGGTGGGGAACCCCTGTCGCATACTGAACTAGTGGCATGGAGGGTCCAGGCTGAGGATAAACCCCTGTGCGAACCTGACCGTGGAATCCACCCCCTAGCTGCTGCTGCCAACCCCATGTGGAAAGAACCCGCCAAGCCAAACGATGACCCCCCAAGTGAACTAGGCAAAAACTGCTGCTGAATCCCCTGTGAGCCTGTGGGTTGCGAAGATTGGGCTGATCCAAAGGGGGCGACACAAGGGCTAGAAACAGTGTAGGCAACAGGAGCTGTAGAGGTGAAACAATTAGTAGCATTTAAACCAAACTTAGCCAACAATGTCTGCAACATATCAAAATCTGAGCGTGCCACACTCGAGACACCGGAAGCCGAGCCCGAGGTACGAGGAAGCAAAGTAGACTTTCCATGAACACCATTATGAAGATACTTACAAGCATCACCAAACCTACACGAACCTTTAGCAAAACTCCAACACGGGTTGTTCACCTTTTCCAAAGAAGTACCACGCCGAGGCGTAGCGTTGGTTTTCGCCACTAAGACCACTGGAGAAGCGGAGGTAGCATCAACAAGAGGGTCTGGAACCTTAGACTTTAGGCGCATCTCATGAGTAGTTAACAAGGATCTAACCGTTTGGAGATCGGGAAAGGGTTCCCGACTAACTATAACGGTTGAGATGGTCTCATATGTGGAAGGTAAGCCCTCAAGCGCAAAAGTAACAACATCATCATTGCTAAGAGGGGAACCAAGACCATTAAGAACCGAAACAATAGATTCAATCTTCTGAAAATACCCATCAATAGATAAAGCCCCAAGCTTCAAGTTACGAAGTTCAGATTTCAAAGCCATAGCACGCGGGCGCTTGTTGTCTTGGAAAATAGCCGCAAGATGTGTCCATGCAGCCTTTGCAGTTTTAGGGTTTAGAGCAACCAGACGTGTCCTTAGTGATGGAGCAAGTGTGGAGAATATCCAAGACCGGATGATGGAATCAATCTTGGTCCATTCCGCGTCCTTAGGTGGTAGATCCGTAGGAGGCGTAGTGGATGAAGAAGCAACCGGATCAACAAGATGATCCAAAATCCCATAGCCATGACAAAGATGGGAAAAATAATACATCCACGATGAGTAATTCATCGCATCAACGTCCAATTTTTCGGGAACAAATGTGGTTAAATGATTCATAGCCATGAGTTTGTCCGATAGGGTAAGTGCCGGTGTTGGAGGTGGGTTGTCGATTGTCATGATTGGAGTAGCAAACAAGGAATTAGAAACCACCAAACAGTCGACTGAAACTTCAGTCGAATAAAAGGGAAAACGGGCTAAACTTAGCCAATACCAAACTGTCGACCAATACTTTCGACTAAAACTAGAAACCAACCAAATAAACTGTTGAATATTTACGCAATAACAGTTGATTTACGCAAATAACCTGTTGAATACCAAACTTAAATTGGGAAAAAAAGAATAACCCAACTAATAAACTATTGAATATTAAACTCGGAACAAATGTCAAACGACCACATACAAAAGCTACTAATTGTTGAATACAAAAAGCTGACCCAACAAACAAAGTGTTGAATATTAAACTGTTAAATACCAAAGTGGGAACAGAAGTCAGTCGACCAAATTGGAAAAGAAATAGCAGCGGAAAAAAAAAAAAAAAAAAAAAAAAAAAAACGTGGTTTAGGGTTTAGGTTTCTCGTGATACCATGTGAGTAAATATAATCTTCTGTGTATATTCCTCTCTCAATATTGGGTACATAAGAATGTATATATAAGATACATATGGGCCTAAATACAAAAAGCCTAATACATAAGCCTAATACATATCGTCTAACAATTAAAACATTAAAGCCAAAAATATCGGAATTCGATGATGACGATACACCTAACAAACACTCCGTTTTCAGTTTCAGAACTTCTGTAAATTCTTTACCATCGAACCTTCCAATTTATCCGAAAGACATGAATTAAAGCTTGAATCTTTAACCATTTCTAATTGATTCTTTAACAGTTTCAACCGCATTTACAGCATCATGATCAACAACATCATCAAGTAATCTATTTTTTAACCCAGTTGATTCTTTACTTTTTCCATCATCATGAACAAGTAAAATACTCACACCCATTCTATTATTCTTTTTAATCTCATCATCATCAACCTTACTCGAATTTTTAAACTCAATTTCTTTCCCTTCATCACATTCTTTAGAAACTTCATCAAGAACCATATTTCCAATGTTGCTTTCGACCAAATCACTTGCTTCTTTAACATCTTGTTTGAAAATTTTCTTTATTGGCATTTCATTAAACCTCTTATGTGCACCCGTATGATAACACAATACATATTCTTATCAACCAATGTTATTGAATAAATTGTACACTATGTGAAACCTTCAACCCCTTTTGACCCGTTTTCCTTAGCTAGCATTTTTTATTTTACTCATTTGACCCGTCAGAGATGAAACATATTCCACATTGACTCATTTATATTTAAATGGGTCAGAATTTCCACGGCTATAAAACTGAACAAATCACTTCGAATCTGACAAAAGAACCACAAGAACTGATCTCAATCAGTTCACTACAAATCAACCAAGAAACTATACCAAATCCTCCATTGCTACTCAGGTGAGGATCTATTATCTATCTTGATAATAGTTCTATTACAACCAAAGAAACAATATGAAACAACTGAAACAATACAGATTTGAGTATGAGATGGTTTGGGATAGAAATCGTAATGATAGCAGCTTTTTTGTTATGAGAGGAGAGAGAAGAGATCCGGGTTTTATAGCACAGCTCTAGGAAAATTGCACACTTGTAAATTTCAGGCCTTCAACTTTGATACTTCTGTCTAACTAAGCCAAATAGCAATCTTTAGGGTAAAAGCCACTAAATAATAACGTACTTTTCAAATTTTGCCGACTTGAAACACTTACTTTTTTATTACCTTAGTTTACCAACGAACTTTTAAAACTTGTTCCGACTTCACCCATATGACCCGCTTATATTAAAATAATATTATATTACCCTTGTATTCTTTAAAATTTGTCCCGACTTCACCAACGAACTTTTAAAATTTGTTCTGACTTCACCCATATGCCGAGGTTAATATAGTCATTTCAGTTATTATTTTAATATAAACGGGTCATATGGGTGAAGTCGGAATAAAATTTGAAAGTTCGTTGGTGAACTAATGTAATAAAAAAGTAAGTGTTTCAAGTTGGCAAAATTTGAAAAGTACGTTGTTATTTTATGGCTTTTACCCCAATCTTTACTTTAAACTGAAAATAACAAATTTGCATAATCAGTCCCTGTGAGCATGTAATCTCGATCTACTGCTCCATTCATCAAGACACAAACATGAAGGACCAAAATTGCCTTTTGTAAACTTATTAACCGAATATAGCGGTTATGTTTTGGCAGTTACCACCGAATCATTGTGATGGTTGGTAACACCCATTCGAAAACTATATATAGATGTACATGTTACAGGATTTGATAGTTAGAACATATTGACAAGTTATCTTATTATTTGCAATTTCATTATATTAGTTTTGCTCATCATTTGGGACCAACATTTGGCATCAAGAGCCTGCTTACATATACTCGTTACGCCGTTACAACCATCATCTCAAACACGAGATTCTGTAACCAGAAAACAGAAACCAAAATCTGTTGTTAACGAGTACCAAACCGAACCAGAAAAACTCTTGAACGAAGAAGAAAGAACCAAAGGACGCGCTGAAACTTTGTTTCAGGAAGAAAAAGAAGAGGAACGCAACGTATTCATTGAACCATACGCTGCCTGGATAACTTGATAACGCAAGGAAAGTAGTGCACGACCGTACTTGTGTAGAAATTGCATACGACAAGCCACCAAACTGTGGTGACTTGATACACACGTTGATTTGATTTGGAACGCAGCAAGTAAAACTTTGTTACACTCGTTTGTTTGTTTTTCAAATCATACAACGAAGACAAACTCCTTTTGTCGAGACAAAAGTAGAGAAGAAGAAAGACGTACGTGGAAAAAAAAAAAGAGGACGTTGCTTGAAGAGAAGAAAAGGTACCGAACCAGAAAACAATCAAACTGTTTTTTGGAGAAACGCTCGCATTACAAAGAGGGACAACAACAGGAGCATCCTGATCATTTGCTCGCAAGGATACCATTGGTATTTCTGTAGGTTGTTGTAGATACGGTGTGGAATAAAGAAGAAGAAGTATTGTGGAACGCGGACAAGCAACGAGGGCAACAAGGACATCACTTGTTGACATACTACCGTCGAGTAGTAGAACAAAGACAAGCCACTCACTTGGTCTTTTGGAAGAAATTACCGAGACTAATTTCTGAATCGTTTTGTGTATTTCGAAACTTGGAGATAAAATAAAGCAAGTCGACACAAAATTCGAGACTTGGAGATAAAAAAAGCAAGTTCGATACAAAAGAAAGGACAACGTGATACAAGGGAAAAGAAAAATATAGTTGGTATATTCAAGTACCGACAAGAAGGGAAACGCGCGTGACAAATACAGGTCACACGAAAAATCTTAAACTTTTGGATTTCCTTTCATATTTATAGTATAGATACATAGTTTATACTATTAGAAATCCATAGTTCCATATTAGGATTCCCGGATAACTATTTCTGTTCCCGTAGTATTAAGTGATACCACTAGTTAGAAATCCCCATACAAATTAGAGAATGAAGATCATAAGCACTATCAAAATGCCCGGCGACGATGCAAGTGGCAGTAACACTGCACCAAAACCCGTAACCCCTATGACACAGTATCAATGCCCTAAACTCAAAACCACAAACTACACAGTTTGGACTATACAAATTAAGGTGATACTAGAAGCACAAGGATTATGGGAAGCAATAGAACCTAAGGTTGATACACAAGTAGATGTTAAGAAGGATAAGGCAACAACCGCCTTCTTATATCAAGCGTTAACCGAGGATGTGATCTTACAAGTAGCAAGTTGCAAAACAGCAAAAGAACTATGGGATTCGTTGAAAAAGAGACACGTTGGAGAAGAAAAGGTGCAACAAGCACGATTACAATCACTGATGATTGGATTTCAGACTCTTCAGATGAAGGAGGATGAAACGGTGGATGCATTTACTGTCAAATTAAATGGCTATGCCACGAAGGCAACAAAATTAGGAAAGACCTTGGATGAATCACTTTTAGTACGAAAACTATTAGATTCCACACCAGATAGGTTCATTCAAATAGTAGCATCCATAGAACAGACGAATGATCTTGATAACATTACGTTAGATGAGATCGCTGGAAAGCTTAAGGCATTCGAGGAAAGGATAAAACTCCGAAAGGGAGGACAAGTAGATAGCCAGGACAACTTATTATTTGCACAAGGCGAACACTCTAGAAATAAGAAACGATATACCAAATATAGAGGTAGATCAAACTATTCACGTGGAAACTAGCAGAATAAGGGAAATAGAAACAACTCGAATGGAGGAAACTCATCCCACTCAGATAAGTCAAATAATGGAAAACAAGGATGGGATAAGAGCAAAATCACATGCTATAATTGTGGAAAACTCGGACATTACAAGAAGAATTGTAGAAGTCCACCAACAACTCAGGAACAATCAAATCTTATCTTAGAAGACGATGAACCATCATTACTAATGGCTACACACGAAACTGAAGAAATCTTGTTAAATGAAGAAAAAGTACAACCCCAAAAATATGCTACGACAGATGCTAGCATATGGTACTTAGATAATGGTGCAAGTAACCACATGTCAGGCACCAAAGGCCATTTTAAAGATATTGACGAAAACATCACTGGACGTGTTCGTTTTGGAGATGCATCATATGTAGAGATAAAAGGTAGAGGTTCAATACTATTAGGATGTAGAAACTTACAACAGAAGATGATTTCAGATGTTTACTACATTCCAAACCTCAAAAGCAACATACTTAGTCTAGGACAACTTACTGAAATAGGTTGCAAAATCATCATGGTTGGAAATTTACTGACTTTGTATGATAAGAACAAGAAGTTGTTGATGAAAGTAGAACGATCTAAGAATCGACTTTACAGTATTAGATTGCATATAGTAGCACCTATATGTCTTTTAGCAAACGTAGATGACCAAGCATGGTTATGGCATGCTAGATTAGGTCACCTGAACTTTGACGCTATAGATAAAATGACAAGGAAAGGTTTAGTGGATGGAATACCAAGAATAAAGCATGCAGGACAAATATGTGATGCATGTTTATTAGGAAAACACATCAGAACACCATTTCCAAACCAAGCTAAATTCAGATCAAAGAACCCATTGGACTTAGTATATGGAGATCTTTGTGGTCCCATAAGTCCAACAACACATTCCGGAAAGAAGCTCATCTTCTTATTAGTTGATGACTGCACACGTTTTATGTGGGCTTACTTTCTAAACTCAAAAGATCAAGTGTTTAGCACATTCAAGGAATTTAGACACCAGATCGAATCAAAGTTGAAGTCGAAAATAAAGATGCTAAGAACCGATAGAGGAGGTGAATTTACATCACATGAATTCACTAAGTACTGTAAGGAAAACGGAATTGAGAGACAATTGACAACACCATACTCACCTTAGCAGAATGGTGTAGTAGAGAGGAGAAATAGAACAGTGTTATCAACGACTAGGATTATGATGAAAGCAATGAAGGTACCCTTAACTTTTTGGGCGGAAGCAGTAAGGCACGCCATTTACATACTCAACAGGGTACCGACGAAAGCCCTGGAAGATAAAACACCATATGAAGCCCTCTACAACAGAAAACCAAACCTAGAATACCTAAGAATATTCGGATGCACAGCTTATGCTAAGGTAACAATACCTTACTTGAAGAAGCTAGATGATAGAAGCATTCCAATGATTTACTTAGGAGTTGAAGAAGGATCAAAAGCATGTAGGCTATATGATCCAGTAGGAAAGAAGAAACATGTTAGTAGGGATGTAAAGTTTATGGAAACGAAACCGTGGGATTGGAATAATAATGAAGAGGATACGAGTACTGAAGATACGTTTTGGACTAGCTTTGTAATAGATGGAGTTGACTATGATAATCCTACACCAGTCAACATAGAAAACACCGACAACACGTATCAAGAACAAGAACCTATACCAGATCCACCACCATCATACACTTACAACCCTAACTCAGAAGATGAAGAAAGAGCTACTATAAGCTCATTAGAGAGCTCAGATCCTAGATTTGATCATAGACCTATACAAGGTTTAAAGGATATTACGGAAATCTACCAAACTGCACGTGAAGTAGAAGCGCCAAGCTTATTCTTTACAGAAGAAGAACCCCGTAATTACAAGGAAGCATCAAAAGACGAGAAGTGGATTGAGGCCATGAAAATTGAATTAGATTCAATCAACAAAAATAACACATGGACCCTTACCACATTGCCTGAAAATCAGAAAGCAATTGGACTCAAATGGGTTTATAAAACCAAAAGAGATGCACAAGGAAGGATCATAAAGTATAAAGCAAGATTAGTAGCAAAAGGTTATGTACAAGAACAGGGAATAGACTTTGATGAAGTGTTTGCACCAGTTGCTAGGATAGAGACGGTTCGATTGATATTAGCACTAGCAGCATATCATGGATGGCAAGTACACCACTTAGATGTAAAATCAGCATTCTTACATGGAGAATTGAAGGAAGAAGTCTATGTTACACAACCTGAAGGTTTCATTCAACAAGGAAACCTAGGAAAAGTATACAAGCTAACTAAAGCTTTGTATGGCTTAAGACAAGCACCGAGAGCTTGGAACGTGAAGCTTGATCAATCATTAAAGTCATTAGACTTTAAGAAATGTAATCTCGAACAAGCAATCTACACAAAGAGAAGCAAGACTTCTACACTTATCGTTGGAGTATATGTGGATGATCTGATAATCACAGGCACTCCAAAGAAGGAAGTAGACTTGTTCAAATCCCAGATGAGCACTACTACAAAATGAAGTTTAAGCAACATTGATTAAGTGTTGTATTATGTGTTTAAAATGTTGCATTATGCCTAATGTGTCACTTTACCAAGTGCTACGTTATGTAACGTTGCCTTAGGTATAAGCAACACTTTAATTGGAATATGCAACATTTTTTAAATGTGTTGCCAATGTTTACCAAATGTGATGCTTTAAAGTGCAACACTTTTTACACTCAAACACAACACTTTTTATACTCAATTGTAACACTTTCATAGTGAATTGCAACACTTATTACATTAGAATGCAACACTCTCTATACTAAAGTGCAACACTTTATACATTAAAATGCAACTCTTTTTTACTTAAGTGCAACACTTTTTACAATAAAATGCAACATTTTTTTGCACAACCACAACACTTTTAAATTCAAGTGCAACACTTTCTCGTTATTACAACCAAGTATGCAACACTTTATTGTGTCAAACGCAACACTTCTAGCTGTTTTCAATCATATAAGGTGGCACTTTTAAAAATGATTCGTAACACTTTTGTTTCACAAAATACGATGCTATATATGTGATATTTGCATCATTCACATTCTTCGAAAAGGTCTAATAATACATGAATAATTGTCATTTGTTAAACCATATATAGGAATAATAAAATATCTTTGATAACATCGTATTGTACTTTGACAAAATTGTCCAATGTAGGATAACCAACATAAACTTCTAGTGAACAAAAGAAAACGCAATCAAACTATAACGCTAGACATCTTGAGTTCATCTTTGCAAATCTCCACATACAGCTTGAAGTACTATTAAACGACGTTGCCTGGTCCAAATGAAAATGATAAAAAAAAAACACTGTTAGGTTACACTCATGATATATATCCAAACAAAAAGATGACCAGATC
Organism: Chrysanthemum makinoi; assembly: GCA_910596185.1. Classification (NCBI taxonomy): domain Eukaryota; kingdom Viridiplantae; phylum Streptophyta; class Magnoliopsida; order Asterales; family Asteraceae; genus Chrysanthemum; species Chrysanthemum makinoi. Next base: position 335,799,042 of record OU343221.1, read on the forward strand.
TCTACAATAAAGTACATTCTAACAACATTCAGGATAACGCTATTGGCCAAAAAAGAGATCACTAGACCAGATAGCACCAATATAACTAAAAGTTCAATATGTTGTAATATCCAGAAGAGTACAAATTGTGGATTTTTAGATCTATTAATGGATTTACAAAGATATAAATAGGTCAGCTTTTGTTACAAGGTTACAAAGGGACAGACTTGCTACAAATACATAAAAAAGGGTCATAACTATCACAAACCAGATTTATTGCAAGAGGTATCAAATTGTTCAGATATTAGAAGTCTATTTCTAAAGCTCATTGAATGTTTTGACCACTCTAAAACATAATCCTAGCCATGCTATTGCCTATAGGCCAACTCAAATTGAATATATGTATCATTATGCCTTATCAAGTCATCATACATCACATGTTTCTCCTAACATGTTTATATACCCTACGATTTCTGGTTACTAGAAGACATGCTCATTCAATCAAAGTAATACATCAGCCCGCCTATACTTTGAGATAGTCATAAATTTACATGAAGGTTTTATGAAAACATATACACCACTCGACAAAACTGGTCAATACACCATAAGTCAGCAACTTGGTATGGATATCCTCTGGTACTACCCAATTCAAACATGTATAGAGAGTAGTCAACGTGATAGCATATAGAATTTAATTCCTAAATGCATCTACATAAAACATATTTATACTATAACAAGATATGCACCTATGCTTGGTAAATAAAATACCTGAGAGCAATTTGTTCGTACGAAGATTATAGGTTGAAAATAAGACTGTTGAGTATGGTCATGAAATAATTTGAAGCTTGTTTGGGTCAAAATGGGCCAGGTGGGTCGGTTTGTCATGTAAGGTTCTATTTAGTCATGTAATATGTTTAGAGCATGTTTGTATCGAATTAGAATAAGAGAGACGTACCTTTAACCAAAAATAAACAATAACTCATGTTAATAACTCTACCCTAGGAAGTAACTTTTGTATAAGTAGTTTGTCACGTTGGTCTTCAATTTCTTTACGCGTATTTTCTAGTTCAGCTTTATTTCTTTTATATTCCTCTGCTAGCTCAAGCTTCTTCTGTTCATGATCATCTTCAATATGTTTCCGCATGTCAACCAACGGTTTCAATTCGGCATCTATGGCGGTTCTCACAGATTCCATAAGCTCCGATGGAACCATATATGATGTCTCAGCCCCATTCACCTTCTTTATTAACTTGTTTGCAACACCCTTACCAAAAAGTCTATGTTATCCATTGTACTCTTTGTTCATCACAGCTAGAAAAGGATCTACAGATGCACTTCCATCTCCACCACTTCCATCTTCTTCTGGAGCCTCGTAGTTATAAATCAGTCCGGATAACTAAAAGCGATGTTAAAATAAACAAAAAATCGGTTGAGATAACTAAAAAAGATGTTCAAATAAACAAGAAATCACAGACATGCAATTTGTTTAATAACCAAAGTATAGTATCGGGTCTACAAGAGTGAAATTTACATCAAAGAAGAAAACTTTATGTTAGTTCTTGCCTTCTTGGTCTGTGTTTGGTTCTGCGTGTTTAATTATCTGGATAGTTTAAAGTCTGATGTTTTGTTGTTTTATTTGGAGAATTAAGGTTGGTGGTTGTTCTTATAGTTGTTGTTATTATGTTGTTGATGCAAATTGTCCTTTTAATTATTGTAGCTCTGAGAAGATAAGGGTTTTTACTACTTTGATGAGTAGAAACAATGGAATGATAGTGTATAGTATGGATGACGAAACTGATGTTTTTGGTTGGTTTTTCACTGATTTTGGCAGGTTCATGGTGCAAAAAGGGTGTTTGGGATATGACTGTATGGTGATGAAAATGTTTGAGTTCTGTCAGAAATGGTTGGTTCATGGAAATAAAGGTTGATATGTTGATGGCTGGTAATCTCAATGTTCTACTACAACTTTATAAATTCCATCAGCACAACAATATTAGTAAGTGTTGGACAATTATGACAACAAACTCGAAGTTCGATCACAGAACGCTAGAGTATCGAGTACAAGTAGCAACCTTCAAACGTAACCCGTTGACAAAACGAAGAAACCGATGAACAAGAATACTACAACTTTAAGGCGAACGATTAGATATTATTAACACCTTGAATTGGTTACAAGAAAGAATAGAAGAATGCGTTAGTGTTGAGACCTTCACCCCTCACCTCCTTTTATAGAGGTGAGGGGCTATACAAACCGACTAGGACTTGGCCTTGGTCTCAGCCGACTTAACAAACATCCGTAAACAGAGCTAAACGTAAGTTAACTTACATAAGGAAACTAGCACAACCGACCTAAACATCATACTAACTTAATCGACTGACTAATATTCCAATATGAATAACACTAAGCAACATGTACAAACAAAGTGGCTTAATTAACATGTACATAACTTTTCATTTGTAAGCAACATGTACGAACAACCATTTTTCATTTGTAAACTAGCATGTACAAACAACCCCAATGTTAAAGGTAAGAGAATAAATAATGTGATTGTATATCAAGTTGTGACGTCCCATAAAACACAAAAAAAGCACATTGGTGAATTTAAATTAGGAATAGTAATCTGAACATAGGCTATCATCTAAATGGTCAAAATCATATTGCTGAGACAATAATGGAGTCAGCAGAGTCCGATTCAACTAAAATCACTATACAAATCAAAATTGCATTCATAAGAATTCCTTATTACTAAATCGTACAAAATAACATAACACACAAACATAAGAGACTTTTTAAAAGTTTACCTTTGATTGCGACCAAGATGAGGCTCCACAACACAAGGGGAGTGGCTAAGTTTAGATACAGGTAGGGGCGATGGGTTTATACTCACTGGTAGTTGTTCACTATTCAATGGGTGAGGGTAGTATCGATTTTGGATTAGGGGGATTTTGAAGGAGGTCGAAACAGTTTGATAGCGGTTATATAAAAGATGCTTAATCAAGAACGATTTCAATTTTCTGGTCAACGAAGAAGATTGTTTTTTATGTGTTAAAATCAGGTTATAAGAGCATGTTCAATCATAACACCATAACACCAATAATACCGTCCACGTCAGCGTCACATCAGCTTTAACATTTAACATTAACATCCTCAAAAAACACATACAACAATAACATCCCAATAACATCAATAACATTTCATATTTTCAATTTCAACCCCTAAACTAAAACAAACACTTCATTTATTAAACTAAACATAACATTAAATTTAAAAACATATTACAATACGAAATTAAAAAAATACATCGAAAAAAAAATTACAACAAATAAAAAAAATACATCGAAATTAAAAAAACACACCGCAAATTAAACATTACAACATAAAGGAAATGACAACGAAAAAAAAAACAAAACATAGCAAATACTTATTCATCATCGGCGCTCTCTTGTTATTGTCCATGTCGTTCAAGATTCTTCAGCCAAACATGCTCCATAAGGTCCTGTTGGAGTTGGGTATGCGTTTGTCGGTCGTGTATTTCTTTTGCCTTACGACTGCGAGTATCACATCTTTCGACCCATCTTCGTTGCCTCAAAGTTGCTGACGGATCCACCCACAGTTCGTTATAGTCACGTAATGCAAATTTTTGATCTTTTATAATCATGTTATGCAAAATAATGCAATAATACATGATTCTACGTATCGTGGCAATTTCCCATTGACGTGCCGGTTGTTGTAGTATACCCCAACGGCCTTGAAGAACACCAAAAGCACGTTCAATATCCTTTCGGGCACTTTCTTGTCTCCTTTTAAAGTACGTATGTTTTTCATCAGTTGTTGCCGTGAAGAATTTGACGAAAGTTACCCACTGTGGATAAATTTCATCCGCCAAGTAATACCCCTGTTCATACCTAGTTCCGTTGACCATATAAGGTGCTCTTGGGGCATTATCAGCAAGAAGGTCGTCGAATAACGGAGAGTTATCTAAAACATTAATATCGTTATTTGCTCCCGCCATCCCAAAAAATGCATGCCAGATCCATAAATCTTGAGAAGCAACAACTTCAAGCATAATTGTTGGGTATTTTTTATCACCCCTAGCAAAATGCCCTTGCCAAGCCACTGGACAATTTTTCCATTCCCAGTGCATACAATCAATGCTACCAAGCATTCCCGGAAAACCATATTTTTCTTCATGATGTTGATAATTTTTTTGAATGTCGGCCCATGTTGGTTTTCTTAAATACTCCGGCATAAACAAATCAATAATACATTTGTTAAAATTATCAAGACATACTTTTGAAGTACTCGCACCCATTTGCAAGTATTCATCAAATGCATCGGGTGAGGTGTCGTACGCCAATTGGCGTATGGCAGACGTACACTTTGTTAGAGCACTTATACTCATTCGACCCGTAGCATCGGCTGTTTGCCTAAAGAAAGTAAAATGATCTGGAATATTATCGGAAGTATAAGATTTAATACCTTCAGCTATTTGCTGGAATAGTTTCCGGCTCATATGAAATCTTCTACGAAAATTCCGGTTTGAATACTTACAACCTTCTACGAAATAATCGTTGCGCAGACGTTCTTCTGCAAGCTCACGTTCACGATATATATGGCTACGAGAACGACTAGGATGTTGAGATTCAATATCTTCTTCTTGTTCCAACTGAAGGTGATACTCGTACGCGGACGCCATAAATTGGAAGTGTTCTTGGTCTTCTCTGTCTGACCAAGACAGAGGAATATCACCAAATTCATTTGGATCCATTGTGAACGAACTTGATTCTTGAATTATGAAAGTGTGAGAGGAAGTATATAAAGTGTGAGAGGAAGTGTGAAAAAAATAGAGTTTTAGTAGGGTATTTACAGTGGTAAAAAATGTTTTCGAATTTTTTTTAATTTTAAACTAGCCGTTAGGGGGTTTTATGTAAATTTTTTTGAAAATGTAACGGCTACTAGCCGTTGAGGGGCTAGTTTTGTAACATTTTCGAAATGTTTTTTATTTCTTTTTTATATTTTTTATATATTTTTTTCTTGCCCCTAACGGGCGTTAACCACCCAACGCCGAACCAATAACGCCATAATTTCTCATGCCCTCCAACGGAGTAACGCCTCCAACGGCGTTATTAAGCCCTCAAACGCCGTTTTCACGTTATGGTTGAACATGCTCTAAGGGTGATAGGGGTCATTGGCATGGGACATCGGTACCGAATTTTGGCATCGGCATTTACCACCCCATCTAACTTTTGGCATTTGGCATCGGCATCGGTACAAAATTTCGGCATACATATGCCGATGTATATTACCGTTGTGCTTTAAATTTTGTGACCGTTGGGCTTTTGGACCGTTTTTAAAATTAAAAAAAAAAAATCTATATAAACACATAAAATCTAACACTTTCAACATCACACAACACTTTTTTACCAACAAAAGCTTTTATTTTTGCAAAATGGATCCAAAAAACAAACGAGTAGCAACAACGAAAACCCGACCCCATGTTCAACCATTTCAAACACAACCATTTCGTCCTCCTCAAACCCCGTCCCTCTCCTCACGCACGTTTTGATGCGGGATGTGAGCCATATTACCCTACTTACCCGACTTACGACGCATCCTCTTCTATGCCTATTCAAGTGTCACAGGGGGTATTTCGACTTTAACCCGATGCACCAAGTGATGTTTTCACCGCCTACCGTGACCCACAAACACCACAATTCCCACCATAACAACTTGGTGATGACGACGAACATGACGATGTGACGAACGAAGAGGCGTTTGATGATGTACGCGATACAGAAAGTGAAGACAATGTAGAACAACACGAGGTAGAACTTGAGGTGGAAGAAGTTGATACTAGGGGTAAGAAAAAAGCTTCGGGTGGTCGAGCCAAAAATATCTCGTGGAGTGTTGAAGACGAAGCTTTATTGGCCAAGGCGTATTTTCACATCTCTACGGATCCAAGAGTTGGAGATCAACAAAAGCTTAATTCATTTTGGAGTCGGCTTGCGAGGCGTTATAATTCCCTCCAAACAAAACATTAATCAAGCATTAACTACACAACGGATGACCTATCGCAATACTAGGTCATTAACAATTAAGATAAGAGACAACCAATCAATATTCAATAATTAAGTTTCATATTCCCTAAGCAAACACACAAGTAAATTAGCCGGACATGGGAAACATGCAAGCATACACACAAGTAATTGAAGACATAATTGAATTAATGAAGTAAAACACTTATCTTGATGTAAGATAAGGTATGGACCCCTAAAATACTGTACAAGACAGCCTTGGTTCGGTTTAGGTTTTTACTCCAAAAGACTACACACTGAAAACTAAAAAATTTGGATTCTATATATAAGATTACATATGCGACGACGTCACCCTTTGATTTGTGACGTCGTCGGGTCGCCGTCATTAGGGTTTCGTCTTGGCCACGTTAGCCTTGCGACGACGTCACCTTATGCTTGACGCCGTCCCTTTCGCCTCGACGCCGTCTTGATCAAATCTAGGTCGTCTGAGTTGCGACGCCCTACTCTTTTAAAACCTGAAGCCGTCACTTGTAAATGAGCAAATTGGCTTCTGAGCCGTCACAAAAGTTGTCCGACGGCGTCACCATTTTGTGCCTGACGCCGTCCCCTTCAGTTCCAGCAGCCTGAGTGTCTTGATTCTTGACTTTGGCCATTTTCTTCGTATATTCGCGCCTTTTCGTCCGAATAAGTGTCATTCCAGCATTTTGCCTTCAAGATACCTGAAAAGTGAAAATGAGCGATATTAAGTAATAACGGATACAAAAGTGATCAAATAAGGGCTTAAACGACCCCTCAAAAAGGCACATTTTAAAACCTTATCAATTTGGCTACTAATTTACATATGAGTAGGATTCTAGCTACCCGCACTATACCTAGCTCATATAAGATCACTAATATGGAAGCACTAGGACACTACACATGTAATCAGATCATCGAAACAAGAAGGGAAGTAACTAGGTTAACATGTTCTTCACGATTTTACATCCATTTCATCTCTAATTAAAAAAAATTACATAATTAGTCCCTGAACGTTTAATAACGGCTACTTTTATTAAAACAAATAATAATAAATAAATTAAAAAATATCAAAACCTTTAATAACTCAATATAAATACCCACTTACGCAACCTTTTTTACACACTTCCACAACTCAAACTTTAATTCATATACTTCCATTCTCTTAAAAAATGTTGGGATTTCCTAATAACGAGATCTTCTTGTACCCCATAGGGTTTAATAACCCAATGCGGGGTCTTCCTCTTCAAACCCGAACACGAGGTCTTCTTCAACTCATTTCCTAACCCCACTCGGTATGAATCCCAAATAACTTTACCAACAACAACAACAATTTATTTGGTGGGAACAACACCAAGCAATGTTAAACGCCAATTTCGAAAATCTACAATTCACGCAACAATCACAACTGCCATCTCAATCCTCACGTACACAATTCGAAACGCAAGAAGAATCTGAAGCACCTATGTCTCCCCAAAATTCCAAAATTCGAAGTAAATGAAAGGCAAAAAAATCCAAAGATCCCGAACCATATTCTAAAAGAAATCCCGACGTGACCGAGACTACATTGCGTTAGCAACCAAATGAGGAAACACTACTTGCATCATGTTACGTTGCCGTTTCCGAGGATGAAACTGTCGGAATTTCACAAGTGGGCGACACGTTTTGGTATCGAATTATGAACGAGTTCAATAAGAAAAATTTTCAAGTACGCAACAAGGATATGTTGACAAGCAAGTGGTATACGTTGAACCAAAATTTCCAAAATTTCAACTCGGTCTACAAACGTGCAAAACGGTTGAAAAAAGTGGGGAAAATGAGTTGGTATGAGACGGGCTAGAAAAATGTACCATGACGAGCATAAAGGAGCCTAGGTTACTCAAGAGGATGCGTGGGAAGTTTTGCGAAGCCATGCAAAATGGGACGCACTGGAACCGGTTGATTTAACCGGTGACATCCGTGGGCAAACCAACGAGGCGCTATTCGGTCAAGATGCAAGACCATGTATGATGGGCAAAAGACGTGCTACGAAAAAATCCAAATCCGAGACCACGACGAGTACCGGGGGAAGCGACTCGTCAAGCCAATTCGGGGACTTTATGTAGTCCGAGCTTCATATCAAATGGGAAGCGGCCCAAGAAGCGTATGAGGCGGCTAAAGGGAAAGCGTACGATTATGCGTTTGGAAGGGATGAAATTTCTCGGTATTAACACGAAAGAAATGGATGCGAACACTGCGTATTGGATCGAGATGAAAAAGGAGAAAATCATCAAAAAATATAATTTGCAACCAAAAGAGTAGTTTTATTCCATTTCCGTATTGTATTTTTATTTCGTAATTTCTTTTATGTCGTAATTTCTTTTATGTCGTATTTTATTTTTATGTTGTAACTTTTTTTTTTTTTTTTTTTTTTTTTTTTTTTTTTTTTTTTTAGTAGTATTATAATTTTTAAATTTATTAATATAATGTTAGGTTGTTTAATAAATGAAATATTAATTTATGGTTGAATTTGTAATTTTTATTTTTAAAGAAAATTGAGTCCCAAATTATGATGTTGAGATGGTGTTATGATAAGGGTTTTTTTTTAATGCTGAAAAGGCTCTAATTATTATGCTCAAAGCTTGTAACCAACCTTGTAAATTGGGGGGAATATTTCATTGCCGGCTAATTTTCCCCGCCATATTTTCACTTACAGTTGACACCACGTTTTCCCTTCTCCCTCTCAACAGTTCATTAAATAAAAAAGCTTTGGTATAATGTTTATTTGATGTTATTCACCTGAGGTCAATAGTGATTGATAAAAAAAAACAACAAATTGAAACTACCAACACACCAAGGTGTTTGTGTCCCTTCATCCTTTGTTGTTGAGTTATTATCTTGTATAAAAGAATTTTATGTCACAACTGTTTTCGTTGCAAAGATGGTACAAGCAAATATGCCGATTATAAAATTATTATTTGTTTCTTAGTACTTACTGACCAATTGGATGTTTTGTTTTGTTATAAGTAAAAACCAATTGCATATTTCTTTTTGTTAAGTATTTGTAAAAGTGGGCATATGAAGTATTCGTTAAAATGTCTAAATGGATTATCAACAACAAACACTCATTTATATCTGTTTGCATGTCTTTGCTTTATGTTGTGATTGGTGATCTTTCATTGTGAAATAATGAGTATTTAAGTATAAGCTAGTATGGGTTTTACATTGTGAATGTTAGGTGGCTTCATGAACACATCAGAAACATAACCTGCAGTAAGTTCATTTTGTGTGGCAGTTGCTCTGCTCCTCATGTCATGCTTATTCTTGTGTGGTTTCTGCTTGACAGTGGCATGTGTATTGGGGTGTCAAGGCATTTGGCCTAGTGGTATGTAATGTGAGATGCCCACTAACCAAGAGGTTGTGGGTTCAAGGAGACACTTGTGAGATAGGTGGTATATGGGGCGTGAAAAAATGTCGTTCTAAAAATAAATAAAAACAATTACACTTCCTAATATGCCAAAATGATAGATTATATAATTTTACCTATGCAGGTCATCAAAGACGGTCGTGAGGTCCCCCATCAAAAGCATAAAGTGTCACGAAATAAGATACAATTGAAGATGAGTAAATGGTTACCAAACGATTATTATGATTGCTTCTTTTTCTGGAGATACTTATAGAGTTGTATCTTTGTGGCCGATCAGGTCCCAACGTCCAATTATAAGATGTATCTCCTAACAACAGAAATGGAGTAAAAAAAATGAACCTTTTGTTAGTAGAAAAGGTATGTGGTGTTTTTTTTGGCTCAAATTTAGCATTTGATTTTGGTGTTGGTGATGATTTTTTTAGTTGTAGGATAGTTTTTTGGTTAGTTTTTTTTTTTCGATATCCCAGAATATTAACTATTGTGGTTCTTATAGGATGAAGAAAGTACAGAACTTGATACATGATTTCCATGAAACAATTGAGATTAGTGTAGCATTTCATGATACAACAAAAAGGGATGGTAACCAGTATATCAGATGTTGAAATGATTGCGAAACTTGGCGTTGTTACGTATATTGTGAAGGTACATATAATCCGTAATTGAATAATTTAAATCTGTAAGCACTCGCTTGTAGCAATTGAACACATATTGATGGCCCTAGGTGCAACTTAATTTAACTTTCAAACATGAGTTTTTGCATGCCTAATCTTTGTTCCTGTATTATAAAATTTCACCCATTTAAAATGGTAAAAAACAAAGATAAATGAAATCGATCAGTGTCATATGGTAATGTAGTAAAAAACACCCTCTTCATTTTGCAATAGCCGCAACAAAAAGATTTAGGATACTTGCGAAGACACATCTACTACGTTCATATTTCAACACTTTGCTTAAACAAATGCCACATTATTCTAAGTGTTAAAGCGCATTGCTATTTCTCCATAAAAAATGTGGAGCACTATAAACTATGTATCGTCTTTACACTATAACAAATGCAACATCTTTCAAAATGTTGCAACTTTATATGATTGTGTAACACTTTAAACTAAGTGTTGTCTTTACGCATTAGTAATTGCAACACTTTCTTAATGTGTTGCGTTATAGTGTTGAATTTGCAACAATTTAAAAAAAATGTTGTTTTTTTATATTAATATGCAACACTTATTTTGAAAATGTTGCCTTTTCACAAATCTTGTAAAAAATGCAACACATTTAGAAAGTGTTGCTTGTAAAATGCTGCATTAGGCTTATTTTGTTCTAGTGTGAAAGATAAATTTGAAATGAGCGACTTAGGGTTGCTAGCATATTACCTTGGGATAGAAGTTACACAGACAGGAGGAGAGATTACAATCAAGCAAACTGGATACATTAACAAGATCTTAAAAGAAACAACCATGACGGACAGTAATGATACGAAGACACCGATGGATCCCGGCACTAAGTTGGTCAAGGCGGAAGATGGAAACCCAGTTGACGCAACTTATTACCGCTTAATTGGAAGTCTCGATACAAGACCGATCTTAGTTATTCATGGACTACTCAGCAGATTCATGCAAGACCCAAAGGATCATCACCGGGCGGCAGTAAAACAAGTAATCCGATACATTAAAGGAACGAAAGACCATGGAGTAATATACAAGAAAGACGGAAGCTACAAGATTACAGGATACAGCGACAGTAGTTATGGAGTTAATACAGATCAAGGAAAAGGAACTACTGGAATAGTATTTTACTTTGGAGAGTCACCCATCACTTGGTGTACTTAGAAGCAACCGACAGTAGCGCTCTCATCATGTGAATCAGAATTCATGGCGGCTACTGTAGTAGCATGTCAAGCCTTATGGCTAAAACGATTACTCGGTGAATTAACTGGATTAGAAGAAAAGAAGATAACGCTTAGAGTTGACAATATATCAGCTATACAACTCGTAAAGAACCCAGTATTTCACGGAAGAAGCAAGCATATAGACATTCGCTATCATTTCATTCGAGAATGCGTAGAGAATGGTCATATCAACGTAAAACACGTAAGTGGAGAACTTCAAAGAGCAGACATCTTAACTAAAGCATTACCAAGACTCAAGTTCGTGACTATGCGACAAATGCTTGGAGTTCAAGACTTAGGACGAAGCAACGATCAAGATTAAGGAGGAGAATGTGAGCATGTAATCTCGATCTACTGCTCCATTCATCAAGACACAAACATGAAGGACAAAAATTGCCTTTTGTAAACTTATTAACTGAATATAGCGGTTATGTTTTGGCAGTTACCACCGAATCATTGTGATGGTTGGTAACACCCATTCGAAAACTATATATAGATGTACATGTTACAGGATTTGATAGTTAGAACATATTGACAAGTTATCTTATTATTTGCAATTTCATTATATTTGTTTTACTCATCATTTGGGACCAACAGTCCCTGTATATATCTTAACCAGAATAAGATTACATTTTTACCACCCTCCCTTAATCTTATCTGGAACAAATCAATTACCTCAGCTATAATGTTTTGTATCCAATCCCTTAGTTAGAACAGCTGCTATTTGATCAGCATTACCTATTTTAACAGTTTCAATTACCCCAGCTATAATTTTTTCCCTTACAAAATGTATAAATGTATAAAGCCAAACTTTCCATCTCTAATTTATACAGTACTGTTTATGGTTCTTGGCTTGTATTATGCAAGTATTTGTACGGATCTTATGTACATTCTGATATGTAATTATTCTATATTGAAGCCTGCTACTACTGAATTTATTTGTAAGGGATACTGGAAATTGCAGTCCCCGGTACATGAGGAGCACCATTAATCAGGTAATGTGGGTATTCTTTTAGCTACTTTTCTTGTGGAAATTTAATGCTTACTTTATTGTTGGATTGTTTTGTTGTTCTTTCAAATTCCTTGCACCTCTGATCTTTTGACCACGTCTGGCATGCAATTGGCTCTGTTAGTCCACCCCCTGACCCTTCCTCATCCAGAAGAGGAACCTATCCAAGTAAGACTAGATATAGTTAATAGGATTACTACATAGCCCTTAGTCTTAGGGGTACTCAATTTGACAAAATGGACTATTTGGTATAGTTTCATCTCAAATATTAACTGAATGATAGAAAATTTTAAAGTTGAATACAGAAGTTTTTCATATGGTAAATCTGAATTTGTTTTTTCAGATAGTGGATTTCGGCGAAGGTGGCCCTGTTCGTTGTTCTCGTTGCAAAGGCTACATCAATCCGTTCATGAAGTTTGTCGATCAGGGAAGACTGTAACTTCTGTGATGAGTTTGATATCTCTTGTTTTCTACTTTTTTCCATAATCTAGTTCTAAGAATATATACTGATTATGAAAAATCTCTTTATATACTTGATATACATGCTAATAGCTGACTCTGAATACAGAAACAATACAAAGTTTTAGTCTTTAAATTTATATATTGACAATAAAAACATCTTTCCTGCTGATTTGAACTGCTGCATGTCAACTTGTATATTGACTTGCTGGAAATAAAATATAACCCATGTCAACCGACTTACAAGTGAATGAGTTGAATATGCCACTTTTAGGTCAACTTGTCGTCTTACATTCTACCCTTTTGCAGGCTTCACGGATGAAACTCCGCGTGACTATCAATGCAATCTAGGTCCAGATGGCAGGCGAAGGGACGCTGATGAACGGCCTGAGCTATGCAGAGGAACAGTTGAATTCGTTGCCACAAGGGTTTTCCTGGTTCGTGTGATCTCTAGCTTCATTTTGCACTTCTCTCAACAATTATACAATGTTTATAATATTTTGTTATATTTTTCCCAGGTACGTGAGCCAATGCCTGCTGTATTCTTTTTTCTCATTGATGTATCAATGAATGCCTTGCAAACTGGTGCAACAGCGGGAGCTTGCAGCTCTATCAGCCAAGTCATTGCTGATCTTCCAGTAAGTTCATGTTAATTGTGGCTAGAGGTAAAAATAGTTGGGACAGATAATGGGTCTAAATTGGCATAATCTTAGATATGGGTCGGGTTATTGACCTGGTTTTTGTCCAGGTTTTTAAAACCCTTTTCTTTTTATAAATAATTAGTATTCCTAACTTGATTACAACAATTAGATTATTTCAAATTTCCAATTATAATATAATTGAAAGTAGATGTTCCTAACTTGATCACAATTGCCACCTTTAGTACTCGTGGTGGCGCATGACTCCCCTTAAATATTTAATCTTAATTGACGTTTTATCCTCTGACAATAGGTTCGAAGTTGGTATGTAATTAGTGATCTGTTTCATGTTTACAATTAGCCGTAGATTTTTTGAAGTAACAAACTAATAATATGGTTGCTACAGGAGGGTCCTCGAACAATGGTGGGAATTGCCACATTTGACTCAAACATTCATTTTTACAATCTGAAACGGGCATTGCAACAGGTATATATAATGGAAGATTATTGTTTATAGATTTTTGGTACGGTGCAGGCTGTAGATTATATGCGTAAAAAAAAACTTTGTCCAACTTTCACCATGTTTGCTTTTGGATTGCCATTTCCATCTTTCCAGTTTTACCTGTTAGAAATAAAATATAACCAGAATTGACCCATTTATAAGTAACTGGGTCGAAACAGCCACCTCTAGTTTAGTAACTTACAAGATGATATTGCTTTTTGTGATCAAGTTTTTGTGTTTTGTTGTTGCAGCCATTGATGCTTATAGTTCCTGACGTTGAAGATGTTTACACTCCTCTTCAAACTGATGTTATTGTTCAACTTTCCGAGGTAAGTTATTTCATGCATTACCTTGAAATTGTGATGGATCTCTTTTCTTGGCAGTTCCTGCCAACTCATGATTATCCGTCATATTCTAGAAGTTATTATTTTCATCCAGTTTTGTGTGACTTTGGAACTGATTCCCAACGTATTTCACATCATTGTGATGTTACAGTGTCGTGATCATCTAAACTTTTTGCTGGAGAGCATCCCGAGTATGTTTGAGAGTAATAAACTGCTGATTCTGCTTTTGGTGCCGGGATGAAGGTATTAATTTTCTCTGTTAGATTGTACATTTGTACCCGCGCAAGCACAGCGTGTCTAAGGGTAGAAGAAGTTACTATATACCTACCATTAACCTAATCTCAGAGACTGTCACTTTATTTCACAAGACATCTCTATTTTCTTTTTCTTCTCAGATCATCTTTTTTTGGTCATCCCGTTTAATGATTTTTTGAAATGTCCCATTTTTAAACAGGCTAATGCCTGTTCTTTATTCTGATATTTTTTTTTTATCATATAATCTGTTTCAAAGCGCACTTCCAAACGCCCACTTAGTATCAGCTTAGCAGTCTATGTGACTATTGCTTCATCTGTGTCAATTAGGCTGCTTTTCTGGCAATGAAGAGTACCGGAGGCAAGCTTTTGGTATTTCAATCAGGAAAGCTTATTTATATTTTTAGCATGTGTTATTATTAGGAGGTCTGAGGTAGAAACATATATTGACCCCATTTTATTATGTTTCAGTCTTGCCTTCTGTTGGTATTGCGGCTCTTTCTGCTAGAGAGGCTGAAGGAAGAACTAATATATCTGCAGGAGAGAAGGTAATATCAACTAATGACCAGGTGGAACAAACAGGCCAAAATGGTTGGCGTTGGGCTGAACCAAAACTTTTTTGTCCTATATTTTAAGTCTATATACATACTGTTAGTGGGTCAAATACGATTACAAAATTATCTTATTACAATAGTTATGTAATGTTTGCTATAATGATTAAGTAGGTCTTATGCATGAAAAGATACTTCTGGGCTAATTTTGACCTTTTTGACCTGTTTCCTTTAAATCTTTTTGATATTAGAATCATATCTGCGTGGTACTAAGATATAAATGGGATACACATAGTATGTATCATGGCCTCATCAGATTGCATCTGATGAAAACAGAGGTTAACCTGATTTTTTTTTTTGTTCTTATACCGCAGGAAGCTCATAAATTACTTCAACCAGTAGACAAGACTATGAAGACATTGGCTATTGAATGTGCAGAGTACCAGGTGAACCTTTATCTGATTCGCATTTTGCCACCTCTTTGATGAGATTCAACCATTGTGCTTTTATTTTACCAAATTGTATATTACTAGTAGTATATATGATCATGAATATTTTATAGGTCTCTGTCGATGTATTCATCACTACCCAAAGTTATGTTGACATTGCTTCAATCTCAGTTATCCCTCGGACCACCGGAGGACAGGTAGTCATTGCAATCTTACTTTTTTTTTTTGCTAGCTGAGACATTATTCTGTCAAAGGTTTTCTTGCCATTCTTCATGATTCCCTTTTAATAAAGTTCCATCCTATTTTCAGGTTTATTATTATCACCCTTTTTCTGCACTTTCGGATCCTGCAAAACTTTACAATGATCTGCGATGGAATGTGACAAGACCACAAGGTTTTGTTCAGTTTCACTTTCATGCTATAGTCATAGATGTGGCAAATTAAATGGGTCGGTCGGTTTGGGTATCAGGTCAAATTAATCAGGGTAAGTTTCGGTATTGGTTGGATCTGCTTGACCCGAAACTCTTCTTATCAATATTTTTTGAGTTTCTCATACATAGTTGATGTGTCAAATATGATTACAGAATGTAATCTTATTTTGACAACGGTTCAATGTTTCAAATAAAATGTTTTAGACCAATTTTCCCCGTTTCCTTTTAGCACTTATTTTTATGTTGTCCTTAAAAAATCAAGTGTAACCCCGATCGACGCATTCATTACTAAATGGGTCAAAATGGTCACCTCTTAATATGTTTTCTGAAATTGGTAAATTTATCCATCTCTGTTGTCTCTTCCTTCATTCTTTAGGGTCTTCAAGTACAAGACTACTCTGGAAACTTCTGTAAACGCATTCCCACAGATGTTGACCTACCTGCAGTATATACTGAACTTTAATTTATTAACCTTGAATCCTAGCATATAAGATCACTTTTATTGAAACTTATTTTTTGCAGGTTGATTGTGACAAATCTATAATGGTGACTTTGAAACATGATGATAAATTAACAGATGGCACAGAATGTTCTTTCCAGTGTGCTCTTCTTTATACTACTGTATATGGGCAAAGAAGAATACGTGTCTCCACTTTATCATTACCTTGCACAAGCATGCTGAGCAATCTTTTTCGCTCAGCTGATTTAGACACCCAGTTTTCTTGTTTTCTGAAGCAAGGTATTTGAATCTGTTTAATTTTGGATGTCACTTTTGCTTTATTGAGTATTTTGTTTGTAAGACCTATAAAGATTTATTCTTTTTTTGTATGTTGCAGTGGCTAATGAAATCCCTATCACTCCATTACCTCAAGTGAGGGATCGGGTGACAGATCTTTGCATTAGTATACTTCATTCGTATCGGAAGTTTTGTGCAACTGTGTCATCATCTGGACAGCTAATTCTTCCTGAGGCACTCAAGTTGTTGCCTCTATATACTCTCGGTCTGTTTTCTTCTTTATTAAAGGAATTCTAAGTAGTGGGTTTTGGTTTAATATTGCTTAAGATACGTACAGGTAATTTACCTCCTTTATTTCTTGATTGCAGCATTGATTAAAAGTATTGGACTACGAAGTGATGGGCGTATAGATGACAGGTCATTTTGGATCAACTATGTCACCTCACTTTCTGTTCAATTAGCAATCCCGCTTGTGTATCCCAGAATGATAAGTGTTCATGATATTGAGTCAAAGGTATAGAATAATCTCACTTAACAAAATGTTCAGATATTCAATTTCTACAACTTACACGTTTTTTTTTTTTGCATGTTTCATCTGTGGCTACAGGATACCGATGGATCTGTTATCCCCCCTCCTATACCACTCTCTAGTGAACATGTGAGCGATGACGGGATCTATCTTCTTGAAAACGGAGAGGACTGCTTAATTTATGTTGGAGGCTCTGTAGATCCTGATATAACACAAAAACTGTTTGGCGTTTCTTCTTTTAGTGAAATTCCCCACTCAGGTACACTTGATATTCGTATTTCTTGTCTTGTATCATTATAGTGGCAAAATGGCGAGTCTAGTAATGGGTATAAACAGGCTTTGGTGGCTTGGATTGACCCGAAACATTATTTTTATTCTAAGCAATAACGGACGTGGTAAATCTGATTATGAAAACTATATTATAACACAGTTCAGGAGGTTATATGCATTATATTCCTGTCGGCAACTTTCGACCTGTTTCAATTTTGGCTGCTTTTAAAACTTAGCAAAACTGACTCATTTGTGATTAATACTACCGAAATTCCTTCTAATTGCAAATGGGTTGAAGTTGACATCTGTATATGCTCATTGTCTCGTTGCATAGATTTTGTGGCTTTTAAGTCTGATGTTTGCTAGAGTAACACTTTCAGAAGGTCTATTGATTCATCAAATCATCTGTTTAACTCAAACTTTTCAATACAGTTGGTACTGAAGCAATATGAAAACCCCTTGTCAAAGAAGCTAAACGAGGTTGTAAATGAGATACGAAGCCAAAGATGTAACTACCTACGGTATGTAATGTCTGTGGTATATAATCTTATCAGTCGGATTAGTTTATCTGTATATGAGAATGTTTGTGTCGACAAGTAATCCCTTTTTTAATCTCGTACTTATTGCAGGCTGAAATTATGCAAGAAAGGAGAACCGTCTGGTGAGTTTTATAATTGCAAGATTTTAGTAGTTCTGTCTTCGTATGAAAATTGCAAGATTTTAGCTAAAATTTTTTTTGAATAAAAAACCCTTTGAACTGGGGATTCCCAAGAAGGCCAAGAAACATTGAAAATAACGGCTTTCCTGAGTATTTGTTAAAAAATGAAAAGTCCCTTTAACGATTATAAAATGAAGAAAATCTTGTGCACCCAGTGTCCATGCCGTATATGAAGTAGGTAAATTTAGCTCAGGAACTTCCTTAGAAACGAGGAAGATTGTGTCTTTTCTGATTATTAGTAAAGTACCATTATACAGTGCGGACACATTTGTCAATCTAACTTGCAGTTTGTACACGGTAATTGTTGCAATTTCTATAGTTTCTGATATTAGTTTCGATTCCAGGAATGACATTCTTCTCGTATATGGTGGAAGACAAGTCTCCAAATAGTCCTTCATACGTTGAGTTCTTAGTACATGTCCATAGACAAATTCAAAACAAAATGGGTTGATGTTGTTTAACAAACACTAGTTCAGTTAAGTTTATGGGTTTGTGGTTAGAATTTACATGGAGACACAGTTGGGTTCAAGCCTAAAGAAGCGAAGCTTCAATCTTAACAAACGCGTGGGGATAGTCATCATTGGGTTTCACCTATTCTTGGTGAAAACTCGAGTTAAGTTTTGTTAGTATTATTTGTGAAAGCTTAGCATAAACTGATAAAAGAAACATCTTTTGGCCTGGTTCATGGTAATTGTTATTTAAGGACTATATATGTATAGATCTACAAGGTTTTCTCTCTCTCTCTCTCTCTCTCTCTCTCTCCTTGAAATAAAATTTTCCGATGAATCATGTATTTTGGTTTATTATGTTCTTTTTGACAATAAATTTACGGATATCCAGAATTTTGTTTAGCACGTGCCCGTTCGGGCTCGACCCCGTTTGGACCGTACCCGTTCTTTCTCGGGCTCATTTGGCCCGTTGCCAGTTCGGGTTTGAATATCTATACTACTACATAAAATACAAAAATGGTCAACAAATCAAGAATTGAAAAAGTGAAATGTGAAAAGTGGAAAATGTGGTTTGCATGGTAATTTTGGAAAGTACTAATAGTATATCATATACTCTCATACCATTCATGAATGTCAAACTATGTTAAGAATTTTTGTTAGAGTTAAATAATCGGATGTTACGACCGTTTGCAATTATATTTTGATCTTTTCACGTTCTATTTTAAATGTTAAATGAAACACTTGCCATAATATCGCATATTGTAAGTTGTCTCCATAGGAACCGCCGCTGCCGTCAGGCGCGGGTACTCGCCTAGTTTGTATAATGTGCTTTATTATTTGTATTAGTGACATTTAATGTAGGAATTATGTTTAAGTTGGTTGTACAATATGCTTGACAAGTTGTATTTCTTGTGTAAGAGATGCTTTAATAACTGAATTAATTGTATTTATTGGCCAGTTAATAAATTGACCACATTAAATATATTGACCACATTAATAGTGTTTTGTATTTTGTACATTAAGCTTTAAGACTTGTATGTCTTAAAATTAAATTGATGAGAAATATCATCAATAGTGCATTTTGTATTGTACAATAAGCTTTGTATTTTGTAAGCCTTAATTTTAAACCATGAGGAGAGAGATTCATTCCTCTATTATAAGTAGTATAGATTTCTTATATTCATTGACTGTGTGAGTATGTTTGATTCTAGTTGTAATTTATCGCTAACTAGACTAGTGCACCTGAAATGAGAGAATTCAAATAGTTACAAGCTGACTATGCAAACAATGGTAGTGCTTGATATACATAAAAATGCAAGACTATAGTATGTTTAAACAAAATCACTAGTTTTTGTACAAAGTTCCTAACCAACTTTGTATATTACGCTAACGTAATCAATAGGTAAGTGAATTGTGTTTGTAATTGAGAACATATAGGAAGTGATAAGTTGTCACATCCATTTGTGGCTAGATGTTATTACAATTAGCCTAGCTAGATTAGAGTGGTAGACTATAACGTTTGAGATTAACGAAGGTAAATCAAGATTTACAAAGTGGTTAGAGTGGTAGACTATAAAATTCTATCACTATACAATTATGTGCCGCTATATGGCAATTAAACATTTCAAAAAAAAAAAAAAAAAAAAACCCTTAAGGTAATGAACTTTCATTTTGTTCACTTGTTTATAGAGCTATTAAGCAAGAATATTGTTCTGTAATTTCATTGTTAATCGGAGACATTTGAACGCATATTTATTGATATGTTAAGTAACATAAATGTTGCGTTTTTCAAATTCGGTGCTGTGTATGTATATTTTTGTAAGTTTAGTCACTCAAATGTGATGTTTTATAACTTTAGTAAACCAAGTGAACAAAATGAAATTTGTTACGCATTTTTTGAAAAATTTAGGGACATCTTTGTATCTTTTTAGCTTCTATCTTATGAAGCATTTCGTGTTCTTTCCTTTCCCCCTTATAGTTGGAGTGTGTTAAATATAGCCTTGACTTTTCCAAAAAAAAAAAAAAAAAAAAACATATAAATTTGTCTATTCACAAATTTTGCTCTTTTCCTAGTTCCCTCACTCACACGTTCAAGGAGTGGCTATTAGGACATAAGGCCCTACACATCATTAACTAAAAGGACCATATATGCATATTACATCCACATATCGTTTGCTAAAGATATTGACTCCTAAAGTAAAAAACACTTGTAGTCTATCACTTAATATTAGTCTTTGTATAACAACGATGGATGCTAGCTATTGTTGACCCGGACTTTTCATAGTAATAAATAAATTCGCGCTAGGGCGGCGGGTATTATGCAATTAAAAATTTCAGCGATAAATATTTTTCAATCTTCTACGATACAATAAGTTATCGATGACGACAATTTTAGTTTTGAATAATTTTAAGCAATAACAAGTTAACTCATATAAATTTATAGCTTACCCACACGATGTTCTGGCAGTACAGAGACGGTAGCTGATATATTATGGAGATATGAGGTTAAAGTAGTTCACAATGGCCCGTAGTCGCAAGTTATTTATAAATAAAAACACTATCGAATTTTAAAATTCACTTGCATCATGTTAAAAAATTAATTATCTAAAAGTACACCTTATAAGTTTTTTTTGGCACTTATTTGAATTATTAACGATGTTCAAAAAACAAGTAAAAGAATGCTTATAGACATAAAGAAAACCTAAATGTTCAAAAAACAAGGTGATGTAACTTTAAAGAGAATAATTATTTTATTTAAATATATTTATTAAATATAAAATAATAGAATTAGCACTTAGCATATTTGCTTTGAAAAAATAATCCGGTTTTTTATAAAACACAAATTTTAACTTTTATGGTAAGTTTTATCAAAAAATTCTAAAAGGTTTATATGTTGATTCTCAAGGCACTCTTGCCATTTTAATAATATTTTTTGAACGTTGTAGTTTATTATGCATTTTGAAACTTTATTGATTTAATAATATTTTTACATTGAAAATTAGAGTACATTTGTGTTGTTGATAAAAAAAAAGGTGTACCGGTACCGTATAAAAATGTGTACCGAATCGGTGGTACCATATTTTTCACGAGCATAAAGATGTTCATTTTGTGGATAAAAATGTGTATCGGTATCGTACCGGACGGGATTCCGGTAATGTTTCTCGGGAAACAGTACATATCCAGTTTTTCCTTTTTTTAAAGTTAAAAAAAATATCTAGTTTTCACGCCTTAAAGCTTCTGTAACAGCAACAAAAAACAAAGGTACACTTACTATATAATATAAAATAAATTAAATTTCAACGAATGAGGCGAATGTTGTTCTATTTAACCATTTGTGTAAGATCGACAAGCTAGTGAGCCATTTACACGTGCTTAGGACTCATATAATTTTTGTTAAAACAATCCATGTACGTTTTCATTTCAATCATGATGGTGATTATTAGTATACACATGCATATCTAAGATAGAAGAACTCAGATATGCCAGTTAGAATGATGATGAGAGTTGAGATCAAAGAAAAATGGAGAAAAAAAAACCTCATTTATTAGTTATGTGTGATTATGTGAACAAAAGTTTTATGTAAAGCATGTTATTTGATTATAGGGGCAATTCTATATTTCCCCAATTAAAACACCAAAATTCCATATATCCCCAAATATGCATAAAATTCATTGTACAATATGCATTATTCACTTGTAAATTGGGTAAATATGATATTTTGAGGTTTATATTGGGTAAATACGAAATTATCCTTTGATTATATATGGATGCACCTAAAAGGCTAAAAGCCTAAAATGATGTGTTTGGTTGTATGTCGTGTACTTTAGACGCTCTAATTTGCATGGAACAAGCACAAGGGTGTTTGCATAAGTATTTACTTAGAAAATTATTGACGTTTTATCAATGTTGCAAAAATCGAGAAAAGGTAGTCGGGCGGTCGACCACCCTGCAGCGAGTAATCGGTCAAGTCGGGATTAATCGGTGATTAATCAGATTGACATTTCTTGCAATTTGTTGGTATTTTCGGAGACCAAACTAAATTTTTTAACTGATTCTAAGCCTACTATGTTCCCAAACCTCAATAAAAGGCTCCAATTCTTATTATGATGCCCATTGTGCGTTATAAGTGAAATATACGATCCCCAAATTAAGTAGAATACCTAAATTATTATATTTTTTAAAATGACCGATTTGCTCGCCCATTTTTTACTGATTCGGCTGATTTTTGACCGATTCGGCCGATTTTTGACCGATTCTGCCGATTAATCGGCCGATTCAGCCCATTTTTTGACTGCTTAGTGTCGATTTTTTTTCTAGGCCGATTTTTCGACCGATTTTTAAAAATCGACAAGGTACTCGGCCAATTAACGATTAATCGGCGATTAATCGGCCGAGTTTCCCGATTTTTGCAACATTGCTTTTTATATTTCGACACCAATCTCGATATTATCCCATTTGGTACCGGTACCGGTTTGGGTATCTCGGTATTTTTAGGCTGGTAACATGGTAATGGTACTGTATCGTGTACCGGGATCCAGTACCAGTTTGGTACGGTTCCAGTTCGGTGCCGCGATTCATGTCAAAATGCTCGCCTCTAATTGGATTATAGCATTTTCAAGTTTTACCAATCGCTTACTGATTTATTTTTTATTTTTTATATATTATTTTAGATTCTATCATAATTTCAATCTTAGTCTCTATCCATATTTCAATCTCAATTTGATATATTGGAACTGGGTTACAATTATTTCACATTGTATGCATAATCGTTACAAAAACACTTAGCCATAATATCGCAACTACAATTATGTGCCGCTATAAAATTTCATCACTATGCACGGGTACCCGTGTAAACTTTAAATTTATAAGCAAAAGTGGTAGGGGTGTTAAAAAATCCGAGAAACCGACGAACCGAGCCGATCCGCTCAATCCGAAACAATAAAAAGCCGATAACCAAAGAAACCGAAACCCTGGAAAACCCAACACCGAAAAACTCGTTTATCACGGTTCGGTTTTGGTTTTTACTTTTAGCTATTCGCGGTTACCCGAACTGAACCCAGTATAATATACATGTAAGTTTCAACATACCATTCATAAAAAATTATAAGGATTAACTATATTTTTGCACTACTTTTATCGTATAACACATTTTTACTTACCTAAAGTATTCATTTATTAACGTCCATGGATTACGTATGATTAAAGTGATTGTAACATGTAAACGTCAAATAAATACTATTAGTTATTTTGTTACATATGATAAGTTGAATGTTTTTATTGCGACGGAACAACTTTACAATGACTCTAATCTCTTCAACGTTACATTATTTAATTTTACTACAATGACATATTACGTTCTAGTTTTGGTTAGTGTTCGTCCTATTTGATTGGATTAATTTTTTTAAATGGTTAACCGTGACTTGAACCGCAAGTACCCGCATGTTCAGTTACCCGTCTAGTATGGTTCGGTTTTTGATAGTAAAATGAACTACCCGCCTCGTGATGGATAATGAAAATCTTTAACCGAACTGAACCGAACCGCCCCGTGAATACCCCTAAAAAGTGGTATTATGTCTTCAGCAGGAATTTTACTCATAACTCAGTTCCAACATTTTCACGTCGAGTAAAAACTAATCTAATTTTTCTCTTTTCTCAGTTCCCACATTTTCATGTCGCAGCAGTGGCTAATATTAGTAGGAGTACTGTTAGTAGGGTCGAGTTGACTCGACCCAAACCCGATAAGGCTTACAAGTCGGGTTTAATTGATCCGAACCCAATAACCCGAAAAACTTTTCAATACGTTTTTTTTAGGGCTAATGTATTTAAAATGTTACTTGTCACAAATTCCATGTTTGTGTAACAAATTTTTTTTTGCAAATTCATGTACTAAACTTTCAAATTTCATCACTCTTGTATTTTCGGACCATTTTACCCCTCCCCGATAAAAGAAGTCCTAATAAATTGAAGGATAAAATGGTAAGAAAATACATCAGAGTGACGATTTTTGAAAGTTTAGTACATGAATTTGAAAAAAAATAAAATTAAATAAAATTAAATAATAATTTGTTACACATGCCTGAAATTTGTGAGTAAGATACATTTTAAATGCATTAGCTCTTTTTTTAACTAATTATTTAGCACCCATAAACACTAATAATATAGCTAATACATCTACCTCTCATTAAGTTTACTATATGAATCAAAGTGCAAAACCAATATCAAGGAACAATGCCTATAACGTAGAAGTTTTGTGTTTTTCTCATTTCTGGATGTATAAACTGACTTTACGTATTGCTGTTGCTTGCTTTGTTCCACTTTTATATTTGTTGCATAACTCTTGGATGAATGTGTTATACAGTAGGATCTCAAGTATAAATATTATTATAATGATGAACACTTGCACAAACGTTAAAGAAGAAAGTAAAGATATGATGCTTCAACTAAGGCAACTTGAAATATCCTGACAACCCAACCGGATATAAACAAACTCATAGCCACTTAGGACCCATCATTGACTAAAAGGACCATATATATGCATATTACAGCCAACTAATACATTAATACTTTAGATAAGAGTCTTTTGCTGGACATTGACTCCCGAAGTAAAATGCACTCCATATTAGTCTATTACCTTTTTATACGTTCTATCTTTCTACCATTTGCATGACAACGATGTATGTTAGTTGTTGTTGACCTGGAGTTTTCATAGTAATAAATAAATGGGCTAATAATCTTTTAAAACATTATACTTGTCAAGAATAGTAGTTATGCGTAACGAACTAAAAAAATAACTATTTTAGACATTAATGTTGACATTTTTGTCTTTCTTTAAGTATTATGACTATATTATGACCATTTTACCCTTTCTGAATTTTTTTTGAAATACTTTTTTTTCGAAATTTTTTTTCCAGATTTTTTTTGAATTATTTTTTTCGAAATATTCGAAATTTTTGTTCCAATTTTTTTTTTTCTTTTTTTCTAAATTTTTTTTCTTTCTGAAATGTGTTTTTTTAGAATTTTTTTTTGTGACACGCGAAAAAAAAATTGATTTTTTTTGTAATATTTTGTAATAAAAAAAAATTTCGATAAAAAAATTTACTTGTGACGAAAAAATAAATAAAAAGTGAATAAAAACAGGTGAAAACGTATAAAAACGGAGTAAAACTTATAAATAATTTTTTTTTCGATATTCTTCTTTTTTTTTTGATTTTTTTTTCTGAAATTTTTTTTTTGTGAAATGCGCTTTTTTTTTTTTTTTACATTAAAAAATTTTCTTAATTTTTTTTTTCGAAATTCATTTTTTTTTTGAAATTGTTTTCTGAAATAATTTTTTTTAGAATTTTTTTTTGTGACATGCGATTTTTTATTTTTATTTTTTAGATTAAAAAAATTTTATGATTTTTTTTCGAAATTCTTTTTTAAAAAAAATATATTTTTCGAAGGGTAAAATGGTCATAATCATTAAAGAAAGACAAAAATATCAACATTAATGTCTAAATGAGTTATTTTTTTAGTTCGCTACGCAGAACAACCATTCTTGTCAACTATAACGCTTTAATAGGTTATTAGCCATAAATAAATTAGATGCTAATGTTAAATTTTTGATTTACAATTCCAAATGTCTTTCTTATAGTTACTATTATGGATTAATGGTCTCTAGTTTAAAACAACAAATGTAATTTGCACAAACTTAGTTTTGATTTGTACATAACATTTTATATTTTGTATATATGTTACATTCTGCTTATTCTCCTTGTATCTTGTTATGCATAAATCTAAAGTAACTATGTGCAAATCTAGAGTATATGTGTGTGCAGTTCACCTCACACTAAACCAAACAAGTTTCAAGGTGAATTAGACTTAAACCATGTAAAGCCCATCATTTTTCGGAGTTTTGTGTGGCCACTTTAAGGATTGTATGTACCTAGATTGTTACATATGATATACTAATAAACTTACATAAGCTCATGGATGAAACATAGGGTATGTTTGGCGCGCAACTTGTAATTAGAGCTTATGGGGATAGCTTAGAGTAGAAGCTTTCTTTGGCGCACAAGCTTATAGAAGCTTTTAAAATCCAAAAGCTATTAAAAAAGCTTCTTAGGAGGAGCTTCTAAAATAAGTTTAGCTTTTGGTTTAGCTAATTATGTTAGTACCCTTAGCTTTAACTTTGTATATTTATATGTTTTGTCCTTCAATGTCTTTTTACACTCATAAGCTCCAGCTGCTCAGCTACTTCACCAAACATATCTAAAAGAGCTGTTTGGACATGTTTAAGTTTTGTGTAAGATATGTTTGGGGCTTTCGTAGGAGTGCTTGGAGCTGATTAAGTGCTGTTTAGATAGGTTTAAAAGCTATTTAGATAAAATCGGTTCCACACAATGGTTCAAACGGTGACCAGCCTGGTCGCTCAAAAAACCGGTTTTTAAAACAATGCAAAAAGATTAATCATATAATTTGTCATTGGATAAACTTATTAATCACTTGTTAACATGATGACTTTTTTTTGCGGTATAATCATATAACTATTGCTTTATTCGTAACCCATAACACACAGATGGTTTCATGTTTGTAAATATAATAACAATGATTGCAGATTGTTCTAGACTTAAAATAACACCAATCCATACATAATATTGAGCCTATCAATTTAAAAAAAAATAAAACCCTAATTCTCTCTCTACTATGGGCGATTTTGGCGACTACCCTATATCTTCATATCCGATCGTTTAACCCTTCCTCTTTGATTCTATAAACCTTATAACGTTCTTGTTTATGTGGATTAATCATTTGATTTTTTTCTCGTTAACATGTCCTTTATTTGGTGGCTGGTCATCTAGGATTAAGGTTCTCGATTCTTATTTTTTTCCTAGGGTCTCATCTTAATTGCTGCAAAGGGTTCATTATTGCTCTGAATTTAATATTCCTGGATAATCATTATGACGGGTGTTGGTTAGGGCTTGGTTCTTCTCGATGGCTAAACCCTAATTTATTAGGGTTTCGTTATTTTTTGAGCCGTCTGTTTGTTTTTGTGTCCGTTGTTAATAGATTGTGGGTTGGAGAGTATAGAGGTTACTAGTTCATTGTTGAGTAACTTGGCTGCTAGGGATAAGAATGTTGATGCTGCTACGGGTAATGGTAGTAATGGGGTGCCTGGTTAGTATTGGGGAATCAAAAATGGAAAGGGAAAGGGAAAGGGAAAGCAAAGGAACATAATAAAAATTATCATTATCTTTGATAGTGCTTGGTTTAAGAAAAACACATTAACCTCTAAAGTGGTGGTGGTGGTAAGTGGTAGTGATGGGTAGCGGGGGTGGGTGGTGGTAGTAGGTGGTGGTGGTAAGTGGTGGTGGTGAGAGGTGGTGAGTGGCGGTGGTGGGTGGTGGTAGGTGGTGGTGGTGGGCGGTGGTGGTGAGTGGCGATAGTGGGTGGTGGTGGTAGGTGGTGGTGGTGGTGGTCGTGAGTGGTGGTGTGGTGGTAAGTGGCAATGATGGGTGGTGGTGGTGGGTAGTGGTGGTGATGGGTGTTGGTGGTGAGTGGTGGTGATGGTTGGTGGTGAGAGGTTGTTGTCTGTGGTAGTGGTGGCGGTGAGTGGCGGTGGGGGTGGTGGCGTGCATGGGGGTGGCCGGTGGGTGGGTATTGATGGTGGGTGGTGGTGGTGGTGGTCATGAGTGGTGGTCATGAGTGGTGGTGGTAGTGGTGGGTGGCGGTGGTGGTGAGTGGTAGTGATGGGTAGCGGTGGTGGTGGTGGTGGTGGGTGGCGGTGCTTGGTTTAAGAAAAACACATTTACCTCCAAAGTGGTGGTGGTGGTAAGTGGTAGTGATGGGTAGCGGGGGTGGGTGGTGGTAGTAGGTGGTGGTGGTAAGTGGTGGTGGTGAGAGGTGGTGAGTGGCGGTGGTGGGTGGTGGTAGGAGGTGGTGGTGGGTGGCGGTGGTGGTGAGTGGCGATAGTGGGTGGTGGTGGTAGGTGGTGGTGGTGGTGGTCGTGAGTGGTGGTGTGGTGGTAAGTGGCAATGATGGGTGGTGGTGGTGGGTAGTGGTGGTGATGGGTGGTGGTGGTGAGTGGTGGTGATGGTTGGTGGTGAGAGGTTGTTGTCTGTGGTAGTGGTGGCGGTGGGGGTGGTGGCGATAGTGGGTGGCGGTGGTGGGTATTGATGGTGGGTGGTGGTGGTGGTGGTCGTGAGTGGTGGTCATGAGTGGTGGTGGTGGTGGTGAGTGGCAGTGATGGGTGGCGGGGTGGTGGTGGTGGGTGGGTGGGTGGTGGTGGTGGTGGGTAATCATTACCTTTCCTCTCAATTTACTGAGTAATGCCCCATTACCCACTACTAAGCAATGATTGTATTCCCTACTCCTATCCAGGCATGTTTATTCATTGCTTTCATATTTAAGGATAATGTTCCAAAAAAATCGATTCAAGTTAAGGAGTTGAGGAATGATGACCGTGCGGATGGTGCTGATGCTGCTATCCCATGGCAAGCGGTAGAGGAGGTTAGTACACGTTTTGCTAATACCATATATCGGTACTTAACTGATAAGCATCTTGCGTTTCCCATTGTGGAAAATTATGTTAAAAATACTTGGGGCTAAATTTGGTTTGGAACGTGTTATGCTTAGAAATGGTTTTTTTCTTTTTCCAATTCGCTAATAAGATGGTTATGGAACAATGATGATATCAAATAAGAACATATTATTAGTATCATTTATCCTATTAATATTGCTTGTTTTATATTACTTTGTGTAAGAATGAATACTTAATCGTTTACTTTAGTATTTCTCAGTTGAAAACAAGCATTTAGTGAAAGTTAGCTATTTTGGACACAAATTGGAGCTAAATGTATCAAGTTGGAAAAGTCTACTGAACTGAAGTTAGACACGAGGTATCATTCTGGACAGATACGCCGTACATCAAAACTTAGACGAATATAAAGACCATTTCCCGACATTGAAGAATACGCCGTATGAGTTTCTCCCATACGCCGTATATGAAACCTTGATCAACATAGAAGATATGATTTATTCTACTCCAGATACACCGCATGACATCAAAGAGATGCGACATATCAACTTTACAACTTCACCAAGACATTCCAAGATTACAAAGAAGTGATACACCGTATGTATATTGAAGATCCACCGTATCCTATGATGGTGTGTGAATATTCCAGAATATAATAATCTTGAACCTTACGCGAACTTACCTAGATATGGCGTATCGAGTAAACTGATACACCGTATTGATGCCGTTTACAGAAACTATAAATAGAGGTCGACATCTTTCATTCAAAGAACACAATATACCACACGAGAACAGAAGACCAAGCACTACAAGATACAAACAGAAGGACGAATTCGGAAGCATATGAAGACCTTGAAAGTGCGTAATTACATAGGTAGATTCGCTTAATCGTAGTAGTACTCTTTAATCGTTTGGTTAGCATGATTTTTCTTTCATTAGATTTGCATTAAACATATTACATGCATTAATAATTATATGATGTTTTATTTGGTTTTAATGTTTGTGTGTAAGCATTGATGCCTCTTAATTATCGTACCTTGTCGACTCGGCTCACGCAATTACTTCATTCACATCATTGCATAGTTAATTTAAGCCCTAACGGGATAAATAATTTAACTAAGTATCATCAAGGAAAGATTAACACGGATTTCTAAGTAGTTGTGACAGGCTTTTACAAGAGATCTAGGTAATTTAGTACACTACATAATAAGCAGCCATAAAGAAAGTGCCTATTTAGTACTCATCATATATAACTAAATGATTAACGAGCATATCTTCCTTACTATCCGCTTGACCTCTTATTGCTATCTGTTTTCTATCTGTGTACGTGTGTGTCTTGTTTTCTTCACTTTTATTTTACAGTTTTTACTTAATCTACACATTGTGCTAGTCTCACAGGCAGAAAACCCCCCTTGCGTTAGATTAGGTTTTATTAACTAACTTTATAATTAAAATACTGATAGATATTTAAGTGTTAAGGTTTCACTCTTAGTGATCGACACTATATTTACCAACTAGGCTACATTAATCGGGAATAGTGCTCGTTAGTATTTGTTATAGGTTAAGTTTGCTAAATATAAATATTAAAACTTGATAACAATAATTACCTATACTAAACGACACATCAAACAAGTTTTATAAAATGGTTCATGGCTTATTATTTTGGGCACCTAATACAGTTTGAAAAAAAGGAAGAAATTACCACGGCTCCGGTTTGGGTTAAACTATGTAACGTGCCTATTGTTGTGTATTCAAAAGTTGGTCTTAGTTTGATTACTACTAAGTTGGGACGCCCCATAATGTTAGATGCCTACACTAGTTCAATGTGCCTTAATTCTTTGTGGAATAATACTTATGCTCGTGCTCTTATTGAGGTTTTGTCTAAATCAGCTCTATTGGACACTTTGGTTGTGGCTATACCATTGCCTAACGGGTTGGGACACTCTATGGAAACTATTGAAGTAGAATATGAATGGAAACTTCCTCGATGCGATACTTGTAAGATTTTTGACCATAGGGATGAGCAATGTCCAAAATGGGTTAAGGTTTCTCAGGTTATGGATGATGGTTTTGTTGAGGTTACTCGTAAGAATGGGAAAGGGAAGCAACCATCTAAGCTGTGACATATAGATGGGGTTCATTTGACTAAATCTAAACCAAACTATTTCTATCATCCTATTGGTAAAACGAATAATAATCAAATGGAACCGAATACTTCGAATCCTTTGGACACTAATGAGGTTTCTTCATCTCGGTCTAAGGATGAAAATCAGTGGTGAACAAGCTACCATGAGTAATGTGGGTTTAAATGTTCAAGCTACTATTAATAT
Organism: Chrysanthemum makinoi; assembly: GCA_910596185.1. Classification (NCBI taxonomy): domain Eukaryota; kingdom Viridiplantae; phylum Streptophyta; class Magnoliopsida; order Asterales; family Asteraceae; genus Chrysanthemum; species Chrysanthemum makinoi. Next base: position 335,830,546 of record OU343221.1, read on the forward strand.
ATCCTCTAAGAACCCCTTTGATGTTTTAAAGGACCAAGATGATGTGGTTGAATTCGATACCTCGGTTGTGCAAAAAACTGAAACAAACTTGTCTTGGGACACTAGGGGTGACATACGAAGTTTAAAAGTAGATACTGGAAGTGACAGTGATAAAGTTGAAAACTTAATTGATGATACAAGGAAAAAGGTGGGGGCGCCTCCCAGGAAGACTGGTATTTGGTCGGGTAAGTATGTGGACTTTGACTTCCTCATGAAGGAGGATGGGAAGAATATTTTGCGTGATTTACTGGAGAGTGATGATGATGTTGATCTAATGTATAAGTTTGATAGTTTTGATGTTCTAGTTTGTGTATGTAGTTAGTCTGGTCGTTTTGTGGCATGTCACAAATGATCTAGTGGTTGTTCAAACGGTTGCTTGAGGTTAATGTGGTATTTTAGCCATTGATAAGGATTTAAAACATACACTTCTAAGAGGTTATTTAAGCCCTTAATCGACCACTTTTATATCCGTTACTGCTTAATTTCGTTTCTTTTCACTTTTTAGGTCTCTTGAAAGCAAAATGCTAGAATGATGCACATTTGGACGAAAAGGAGTGAAAACATGAAGAAAATGGCAAAGTCAAGATCGAAGCTACTCAAGCTGCTCAAAATGAACCTGACGGCGTCCCAAAAAAAGGACAATGCCGTCCCTCTCTACAGATTTGATAATTACATGCACCAGACGGCTAGGTGGAATTTTTGCTCATAACACCTGACGGCGTCAGGCTTTGAAGAAGAAGGGCGTCACTAAGACTTTTCATCTCAGACCGCCCATATCATGAACCAAGACGACGTCCCATCTGAAGCCCGACGGCGTCACAACTCCAAAGTGAAGCCGTCCCATCGATAACTTGGCCAAGACGAAAACCCTAATGACGGCGATCTGACGGCTTCCCACCTATAAGGCGACGCCGTCACAAGTGTAAATCTATATATATAATTCGATTTTTCTTTATTTTGAGAGGTAGACTTTTGGAGTAAAAACCCTAAACATTTGTAGTCCGACGTGGACAGTATCTTAGGGTCCCAAACCCTATTTTACACATCAAGATAAGTGTTTTAACCCACTATTATCATTATGTCTTCGATTGATTGTGTGTATGCTTGCTTGTTTAACATGTCTAGCTAAATTTCTAGTGTGTTTGCTTAGATCTATGAAACCTAGTTGTTGATTATTGTTAGGTTGTCTCTTATCTTAATTGTAATTGGCTTAGGAGTGCAACTAGGCTATCGTTGTGTTTAAATGCTTGAGTAATCTTTGTGAAAATTAGTTTATGAATCACTTAGCGGATTTCGTAGTCTAAACATCCAAAGATCACCTTAAAGTTAGTTTATGATTAATATAGCAGATTTCGTAGGCAATAACCTAAAGGTAATCTCAAAGAGTTAGGGCATAGGCACACCCTAGGATCTTAGAAAACACAACGTGTTAAGAATAAGGATGTGACAATTCAACCAACAATAAATGATAACTAGGGAGTAATAGTATCTAGGTAAACATAATTTTAATCATCATATGAGCACACATCAATTAGACATAAACTACCCGTAGTATTAGATAATTAGATAGTAGAAGTAATCGGTAGAAGTACCACCCCCAAACTAGTTGCCCCGAGATTTTACCCTTAGCTTTCTATAAAAACATATAAAAGATAAAAAAGAATCATCCTTAACCCCACCTTAGCGAAGTACACTTCTTACTAGTTTACCCAATACTACACTACAACGATTAGGTTCACTGCCTAGAGTGTTGAAAAACTTGCTTGACGAAAAGGAAGTTCCTTTGACCCCGAACGCGCTTCGTACGCGCATCAAGTTTTTGGCGCCGCTGCCGGGGAATAGAATAGCTAGTGATAAGGTTTTAAAATGTACCTTTTTGAAGGGTCGTTTAAGCCCTTATTTGATCACTTTTGTATATGTTATTACTTAATATAGTTCCTTTTCACTTTTTAGGTCTCTTGATGGCAAATTGCTGGAATGACATTTATTTGGACGAAAAGGCGCGAATATACGAAAAAAATGGCCAAAGTCAAGAATCGAGACACTCAAGCTGCTGAAACACAAGGGGACGGCGTCCGTGTTATCTCGTGACGCCGAGCACATTTGTGATGGCTCAAGAGCCAAATTGCTTATTTACAAGTGACGGTGTCGCTTTAAAAGAGTAGGTCGCCGCAACTCGACGACCTAGATTTGATCCGGATGGTCGCCGAGGTCGAAGAGGACGTCCGTCACAAGCATAAGGTGACGCCGTAGCATGTCTAACGTGGCCAAGACGAAACCCTAATGACGGCGATCGCAGGGTCACAAATCATAAGGTGACGCGGCCGCTAATGTAATCTTATATATAGAATCCGAATTTTTCAGTTTTTAGTATGTAGTCTTTTGGAGTAAAAACCTAAACCGAACCAAGGCTGTCTTGTACAGTATTTTAGGGTTCCAAACCCTATCTTACACCAAGATAAGTACTTTACTTCATTAATTCAATTATGTCTTCAATTATTTGTGTGTATGCTTGCATGTTCTCTATGTCCGGCTAATTTACTTGTGTGTTTGCTTAGGGAATATGAAACTTAACTATTGAATATTGATTGGTTGTCTCTTATCTTAATTGTTAATGATCTAGTAATGCGATAGGTCATTCGTTGTGTAGTTAATGCTTGATTAATCTTTGTGAACCTTAGACTATAACACCTAGAGTAGTTATAGGCTAAACCATCCAAAGAGTACCTTAGAGTTAGAGTTTATAAATCCTATAGATTTTGTAGACGAGACCCTTTGGTAGTTTCAAAGATTTAGGGATAAACGCATACCCTATGACCTTAGACACACAACGCGATTAAGAATAAGGACGTGACAATTCAACCATCAATAGGAGATAATTAAGGAGTAATAAAACCTAAGTAAACACATCTTTAAACTATCATACGAGCACACAATAATTAGACATAGTCTACCCTCACCTTAGTTAATTAGATAATTAGATAATTAGAGTAATCGGTAGAAATACCAACCCCCCAAATCCAAACCCCGAGATTCGTACTTTTCCATTTCCTAAAAAAACATAAAAAGATAAAAAAAATAATCTTCCTCAACCCCAACCTTAGCGTAGTAACTCCTCACTAGCATTCCTATTCCCCTAGAGAACGATATCAATTCCCGTGGCTTACCCTAATACTACACTACAACGATTAGGTTCACTGCCTAGGGTGTTGAAAAACTTGCTCGACGAAAAGGAAGTTCCTTTGACCCCGAACGACGCGTGTAGCCTTATCATGTTTTTGGCGCCGCTACCGGGGAATAGAATAGCTAGTTAGTAGTCCATCTCGTTTAGGTTTCTTTGCAATCACTACATCAATTATTCTGATCGTTTTTTATATCTATGGGTTAGTACCGTGATTTAATGTTATATAAACCCTAGTTTTTACTAGGGTTTTACTCGGTTTATTGAAGCAGGACGTTAAGCTTTTGTTATTCTGGTTACATATTTGTGGTGGGTTTTCAGTTTTTTGATGGCTAACTTGGGAGAGACGACTGTTCCAGGCAACGAGGGTAACATGAATGTTAATGGTGATGACATGTCTGATCATGTGCTACGATTTGAGGGTATCTGAGGAGGGTTTGGATGTTGCTTCTGCTGGATCTGATAACGCATTGATCAACCTTAGGGTTGATGCAATTAACGATTCTGGTGTTGTACAACAACCTGCTGATGGGAGTACTGGTCACGGGAATAAGGTTAAGGATAAGGTTGTTTTGGATGATTTGGAGCAAAGCCATGATACCCCTGCTTCTGATTCGGCCTCTAATGTTTCAAAACAGCCTAATGTGGAGCAATTGATTGCTAATGCGCATCAGAATTTTGATGAAGCTATGAATAAAATTGACAGTGATATTGCTAAGATGGCTTCATCTTCTGATGTGAACAATTCGAGTGGTATTGGGCTTCAATCTAAGTCGAATGGTACTAAAGTTTATTCAGCAAATACTCCTCCGTCGAGTTTTGATGTGGCTATGCAATCCTAGATGTATGGTACTAATCATAGTGTTCCTTCTGATCCTAAAGCACCCAAGGTTGTTACTACTAGTGGTAATGGAGTTAAGTCGGTTTCTTACGCGGGTGTTGCTTCTAATGAATCCCAAAAACACGTGTCTAATTTTCGAAGGTTAGAATGCTGCAAAAAGAAGGATGATGTTGACCTTTCAGTCCCAATGAAAGTGGTGGAAGAGGTGAACATGAGGTTTGAGAATACTCTCTATGGATATTTCCTTGGTCAACGCCTTGCTTTTCCTGTTGTTGACTATTATGTTCGCAATACGTGGGCTAAGTATGGTTTACAAAAGGTTATGATGAACGCTAAGGGATTCTTCTTCTTCAAGTTTAATTCGAAAAAAGGTGTTGATGATGTTCTTGATAATGGTCCTTGGTTGATTCGTAATGTTCCTATTATTCTCAAACCATGGACATTGAACACCAACTTGCTTAAAGAGGATTTGACTAACATTCCGGTGTGGGTTAAATTCCATGATGTTCCTTTAGCTATGTTTTCTGATGACGGGCTCAGTCTTCTTGCTACATTGATTGGTACGCCCAAAAGGTTAGATGCTTTTACTAGTCAAATGTGCAAAGAATCTTGGGGCCGTAGTAGTTTTGCTAGGTGTATGATTGAAGTGAAGTCGGATGAGGTTCTTAGGGATAGCCTCACTGTCGAGATTCCTTTACTTGATGGTACGGGTTCGACTATTGAGAAGATCCGTGTTGAATATGAATGGAAACCGCCTAGATGTGAGAAATGTCGGGTATTTGGACATACTTTGGTGGATTGTCCTAAGGTTGTGATTCCGACTGCTCAACCTCATATGAGCGTAAGTGATGGTTTTCGATGTTAACAATAAGAAGAAGGGAAAGCAAGATGGGCCGAATCCGGGTCGAGGAGGTTCTACTAAATCTGTGGTGGGCAAGCATTTTGAATATCGACCCAAAAAGCCTCCTCCTGAACCCAAGAAAGTAAATGTCGGTAAGGTGATGGCTTCTGATGTGGCTGGTACGAGTGGAACCAGGATCACTACGTCTAATAAGTTTGATGCTCTTAATTTGGACGAAACAGATGTGGATACTAGTTGTACAATGGAGGTTAATGAGGATGAGTTGATTAAGACTGGTTCTACATCACATGTACCGCTTGTGAGTGATTCAATGGGAACAATGGATGTTGGTTCTACTCCCATAGTTGAGAAAATTGGTAAGCTTGAAAAACTACTTATTGATGGGAAAGCTACTCTTGTGGATGATGAAGGTCAACCTATTCCGTCTACCTCTTCTACTAAGAGAGTTAACCCTTTTTCTAAAGTGGGAGAGATTGAGGTGTCTGATTCTGAAGATGAGGTTGTTGCTAACCCATTTGATGAGTCTGCTAATATATTTGGTGGTGGCCAAGAGTTTGAGGATGAGTATGATGAATATGACTTCGATGACTATGCGAAACAGGTTCGTGATCTTCCAGGGAATTTGGATGCCTTTAATGCCATGTATGGCACAAAGTTTCAAGGTCCTAGAAAGTAAATTTATTTCGTTGTGTCATATGTTATAATTTGAGTAGTGGTTTGTTTTCTTGTTTAGAAAATATGAAGTATCTTGTTATGTAAGCTTTTTGCCTATGTAACGAGCTCGGATATGGGATTTCGCTCATATCCTTTGTTCTTAAACGTTTATTTGGTTAATATATTTACCAGCGTGCAGGATTACTCCCCTTTACCCAAAAAAAAGGTTTCTTTGCTTGATTCCTATCAAGTAAACTTTTTCTCATTTTTAGCTTCCTCGTAGTCTATCCCCCTTCTTCGTGACCTTTGTTCGTAACCCATCACTTTTCATCATGGAAGGTGATAACCAACCACCATTCATCAACCTACCACCAAATGACCCGCCAAGAGGCCGTACTCTTGGTGAATACTCGAGACCTAGCCACCAAGGTTATAGGAACACCATTTAGCTTCCCGACCAAGCCCGAACTACGGCCCTGCGATCCGACACCATCCGGTTGGTGCAAAAATGATGTGCATTCCATGGACTTCGTTCCGAAGATCCTAATCAGCATCTTAAGGATTTCCTTAAAATTGTCGATTCCATCGACGTTGATGCTACTACTCGGGAGACCACGCGTCTGCGTCTCTTCCAATTCTCTCTACGGGACCAAGCTAGTAATTAGCTTGAGCGACTTCCCGCCGGCTCCATCTCAAGTTGGGATGATCTCACCTCTCGCTTCCTTGCTCAATTTTTCCCACCGGGGAGAACCACTAAGCTTAGGAATGACATCTTGATGTTCCAACAACGTCAAGGTGAATCTCTCTACGAAGCATGGACTCGATTCAAGGACTTACTCCATAAAGTCCCTCATCATGGCATTGATCTTTGGCTTCAAGTCCAACTCTTCTATGATCATGTCAACTTCCCCACTAGGCGATCCATTGACCAAGCGGCCGGTGGAAAACTTAGTGATCTCACCGCGGAAGAATCGTGGGGTATAATAGAGGACCTTGCTCTCTATGACAATGAAAGTTGGAATGACCCCCGTGCGTTGCCCAAAACCGTTAAGGCAATCTCCTTGCCTCCAATTGACTTACAATCTTCCGACCGTAGGATGCTCGAGCTTGAAGATCAAGTAAAATTCCTAATGAGGTCCTACGAAAATCCTAAGTCCTCACATCAAGTGAATAAAATCACTCTACCCTGTGAGTTATGTAGTGGCCCCATGACACTCGTGATTGCACAAGACTCCCCGAACAAGATTTTGCGGACTACGCCTCCACACGTACCGACAGAGCGGGAGAGAAGTGGTACACTTTCAAGCCCGAACAAAACAACTTTGGAAACTCTTACAACCCCTCATGGAGAAATCACCCTAACCTTAAGTGGAACCAAAACTCAAGCACACCCCAAAGTTCATCTAGTCCACCTAATAGGTTCAATTCTCTAAACACCGGGAACCCTACTAGTCTTGAGGCAATCACATCTAGATTCATGTCATCTCAAGAAACTCGATTGACTAAGCTTGAAGCCGATTTTAAGCGAAGACAAGGCGAGATGACAAATAAGCTTGATGCCCTCTTAAAAGCCTTTAATGACCGGGAAATTGGAGCACTCCCTAGTGATACTATAAAGAACCCAAAAGTGAGTTCGATTTCATCGACTTCATGTTCTTGCTCACCATGGGAAAATGCACATGCATGCCCCTTACACCCAACGGTTCACTCAGTAAATGCTATCAACAAGGGTTCCAAGCAATCCAAAATGAGGTACCAAGGCCCTGCACCATTGGTAGAACCTACTCTTGAGAAACCCGTCAACCAAGAACCCAAACCTAATCTAGAGGAGGAGTACAAGGAACTCCATCAAGAAAAACCGGTTCTTGAAGTCTTATCTCATGCACCTTATTATAATGCTTTAAAAGAAAAGTATGAGTTAGAACTTAAACTTGGAAAACATGGGTCCGATATTGTGCGAAATAATTTATCTAAGAAGTTAGATGATCCCGGGCTATTTACTCTTCCGTGTAGGCTTGGAACTTCCAAACCTCTCGATGCTCTAGCCGACTTAGGATCATGCATCAATCTTGTTCCGTTGTCGCTCCATAGAAGCCTTAACTTAGATAAGATAGAACCAACGGAAACCATCTTAGGTCTTGCGAACGGTAGTGTTGCATATCCGGTAGGGATAATAAAAGACATGGTAGTACACGTAGGAGCATTGACTCTTTTAGCCGACTTCCATGTGTTAGACATGAATAAGGACCCGACATGCCCATTTCTAGTAGGAAGAGGATTCTTAGCTACCGCTAGTGCCATCATTGATTGTAAGATGTCCAAAATAGTGGTAGGAGAGGGGAGTGCTAGGTCAATTTACGATGTCAAAAAGCATACCTACTACAAGGAAGAGGAACTCCCACATGAGATTAGGTTGGATAGAGCGCCATCTAGATACGAACCTTGGATAGATAAGAATTTCATAGGTCCCCAATGACCTTTATACCTAGATGAAGCCTTTACTAGTAAAGCGACTTTCCAAGAAAAAGAAATGGCTAGGGACATGGAAGTGAACCCGTTCGAGGACGCCTTAATATTTAGGAAGATGACCGAGTTTCTAGGAAGCTTGCCCGTCAACCTAGTCATGAATAAGTGGAAAGTTGAGAGCAATAAGCCTGAACATAAATGGGATTGGGATAGACCGCTTAGTGATGGTAATGGAGAGTGGCACATTAGGATAACAATCTATGATCCCGATGGAGAGAAGTTTTAAAAGGCATATCGAACCAAACGTACTACTAGGAACTTAAATGATAAGTTTGATCCTTATGACATTGTTAAGGATAGGCTTACTTATATCGGTACGTAGGAGCACGGCTACGACTCTAGGTACAAGACTCATAAATAAAGAAAAGCGCTTCGTGGGAGGCAACCCATGCTTAATTGTTTGCTTGTTTGTGTCATATATCTTTTATTGATTGTTTATCCTCATGTTTAAATTTGTAAAAATGCTTTATTTTGTTTTTAACCTCGTCTTAATTACATATAAAGGTATTACACATAAAGGATAAGTGTAGGGAGGATTACACACGTTTTCAAAAGAAACGTAAACATGAGAATTACAATTAATTAAAAAGATATACATGTGTGTTTGTTCGAGTCAAATGCTTGTATCGAGTCATAATGGATGTTTTGCAAAAAAAATTTCCAGATTTTAAAGATGTAAATTTTCCAGAATTTTTTTCCAGAAAATCGCAAACCAGTTTTTGTCAGGATAACCTGACGGCGTCAGGATCGCAACCTGACGGCGTCAGGAAGGAGCAAAAACAACAGATTACTTTTTTCTCGTTTTCTGAGCTACTTATAAATTTTGGAATTTTCCAGGTCTTAATTTTCCAAAAAAATTTTGTAAACATCCATTCCACAAGCATTATATCCTATTGTAGTAGAGTCTTATATATATTATTATCGCCGATTTTACGCGAAGGTTTCGTTTGTTTTCTTCAAGTGTGCAGGTTTTATTTATCAAGAAGAAGATACATAAGTTTGGAAGGAGCTTTTCACGCGTACATTCTTCTTGGAAAGGATTTAACCACTACTTCACACACGGATCCTACCGAGCTAATCAGGGGAGTATTAGTTTCTTTCATTTTTAATTACCTTATACTATCATAACTTTGATACTTTCGGGGAACATTGGGGACAATGTTCAGTTTAAGTGTAGGGAGGGAAAATAAAAACGGGAACTTTGAAACTATGCTTATCCTTGATTATTTGCTTTGTCCAATTGTATTTGTGTAATAAACCATGAGAAAATGTCAGTTAGGGTAATTTTGGCACCAAATTTAAAATTTTTCATGACATATAGGAGTGGGCCATTAGTCTTAACAAAAGCGTCTCACGGATAGGAAGTTATATGACTCGCACAAAAACCCTTTACCACCTAAATTCCACCCAAAATGTGAGGATCGCCCTTAGATTAGTAGGAATTAAAGCATTCATCTTTAATGCTTAGAGTGTGAACCGGTAGTATAATAGATTCTAGAACTTGTTTTGTGATGCATCCCGAGATCGCTAGTAAGACTACACTTGTGTAGTTAGGAATAACTAACTGATAAGAGGCATTAGGTTAACCCTTGTTTGATACCCGTAATATAATTACTTCCTCTACATCGGTTGAGTAATTCCCCCACACCCTTGCGTTGTACTCATCTTTAGTACACGATACCCCTAGTTAACCCCACAGAGCCTATCCTTTTAGCGGTTCTCGTGATGTTTCGGTTTTCCGGAATATCAATGAAGAGCATTGTTTACACCCCACCCCCAAATGTACACCCAAATCGCCTTAGCCTACCTTGTATGCACTCACTTTTAGTGCATTATTGTTATCACCCTAAAAACCCTTAGTTCAATTATCTAGTTGCTTGCATGAGTTGCTAAGTCGAGTCATATCCATTGTATACAGTTTTGGGACGATTGGGACTCATGGGAAAAGTTAAAGTTTATGAAATGACGGGAAGGGAACGTTAAATTCAAATTCCCTTTATTTGCGTAATAATGTACTCCAAGTGTTTTGATCTTTTCAATTCGGGTCAAATTAGTGTTAGAGTAATAAAAACTCAAGTGTAGGGATGTGCCTATAAATCCCTATCATATTGATGTTACCGTAGAAGATGGTAGATTAAAAGTGTATGTGAAAAAAAAAAAAAAAAAAAGAAAAAAAAAGAAAAAGAGAAAAAGAAGAAACAATAGAGTGTTAAAAAAAAAGAAAAAAAAAACATACGGGCTACCATCCTACATCTATCTTTAAATTTATGTTTGTTTGTTTCAGTTATCTAGAGTTTAGAGTGTCGAGTCTTGGCTTAGCAACGCCATTCTTCGTATGCTTGTAACATAAAGATTTTTGACTTGCCACCACTAAATAGCCTATCCCACCAAACCCTTTGTTTCCCTACCGTAATTCTAACATTACAACCCTTTAAAAGACCTCTTTGATAGTCTTTCCTAGGTGCTTACGCCAAAGCGATGGAGGTTTGATCTATTCTCAAGCCTATGGTAATCTATGTACTAGGACCGGTTAATGAGTGTTTATCTTCCATTTCCAACTTGTTATATTTCATATACACCTTAGAGATGTGAGTACCCAAACACCCCATGTGAGGTGCTAGTATGTAATTTCCGTGCTTATTATGACTTTTGCGGGGCTTATATGTGTGTGGATTGTTCTAAACCAATGCTTCAGGACCCCTAACTTATAAATTAATTGGCTAAAAGCACATTTGCTTGAGGACAAGCAAATACCAAGTGTAGGGATATTTAATAAGGTTTTAAAATGTACCTTTTTGAGGGGTCGTTTAAGCCCTTATTTGATCACTTTTGTATCCGTTATTACTTAATATCGTTCATTTTCACTTTTTAGGTCTCTTGATGGCAAATTGCTGGAATGACATTTATTTGGACGAAAAGGCGCGAATATACGAAGAAAATAGCCAAAGTCAAGAATCGAGACACTCAAGCTGCTGAAACACAAGGGGACAGCGTCAGGTGTTATCTACGACGCCGTCAGAGCACTTTTGTGACGGCTCAGTAGCCAAATTGCTTATTTACAAGTCACGGTGTCAGGCTTTAAAAGAGTAGGTCGTCGCAACTCAGACGGCCTAGATTTGATCCAGACAGCGTCAGAGGCTGAAGAGGACGGCGTCACAAGCATAAGGTGATGCCTTCGCAAGACTAACGTAGCAAAGACGAAACCCTAATGACGGCCACCCGACGGCGTCACAAATCACAAGGTGACGCCGTCGCGAATGTAATCTTATATATAGAATCTGAATTTTTCAGTTTTTAGTGTGTAGTCTTTTGGATTAAAAACCTAAACCGAACCAAGGCTGTCTTGTACAGTATTTTAGGGTTCCAAACCCTATCTTACACCAAGATAAGTACTTTACTTCATTAATTCAATTATATCTTCAACTATTTGTGTGTATGCTTGCATGTTCTCCATGTCTGGCTAATTTACTTGTGTGTTTGCTTAGGGAATATGAAACTTAACTATTGAATATTGATTGGTTGTCTCTTATCTTAATTGTTAATGATCTACTAATGCGATAGGTCATTCGTTGTGTAGTTAATGCTTGATTAATCTTTGTGAACCTTAGACTATAACACCTAGAGTAGTTGTAGGCTAAACCATCCAAAGAGTACCTTAGAGTTAGAGTTTATAAATCCTAGAGATTTTGTAGACGAGACCCTTTGGTAGTTTCAAAGAGTTAGGGATAAACGCATACCCTACGACCTTAGACATACAACGCGATTAAGAATAAGGACGTGACAATTCAACCATCAATAGGAGATAATTAAAGAGTAATAAAACCTGAGTAAACACACCTTTAAACTATCATACGTGCACACAATAATTAGACATAGACTACCCTCACCTTAGTTAATTAGATAATTAGATAATTAGAGTAATCGGTAGAAATACCAACCCCCCAAATCCAAACCCCAAGATTCGTACTTTTCCATTTCCTAAAAATCATAAAAAGATAACAAAATAATCTTCCTCAACCCCAACCTTAGCGTAGTAACTCCTCACTAGCATTCCTATTCCCCTAGAAAACGATATCAATTCCCGTGGCTTACCCTAATACTACACTACAACGATTAGGTTCACTGCCTAGGGTATTGAAAAACTTGCTCGACGAAAAGGAAGTTCCTTTGACCCCAAACAACGAGTGTAGCGTTATCAGCTAGTTAGATCTCTATCTCGTTTAGGTTCCCTTGCTTGGTTCCTATCAAGTAAGATTTTTTCTCATTTTCATTAGCTTTCTTGTAGTCTATCCCCCTTCTTGTGTTTGTGTTCGTAAAACCCTTTTCATTTGTCGCTATGGCAAGTGAAGTTGCATTTCAATCATTAACAAATTAGGAACAATTGAATTTCACAGATAGGATTGCTTTTTATTGTTTTAATGAATCTGTGAGTGATCTTAGAGATATCTAAGAGGAGATAGGTTTAAAGTTAGAGGGCTTTGATGAATTCTGTGCATGTGTAGCTTTTCTTCAAAAATCATTGTTAGGATCAACTCCTTTTAGTGCGACCATTTGGAATTTTTTTGAGAAAAGCATCCTAGGCATAAACCATCAGTTGAATGAAATCATAGGCTTGTCTACATCACAACTTGAGGAAATAGATAAGGATGATTTATCCAACCTTAGGCATCATGAACAAAAGACCTAGATTTTAAAAAAATCGAACCGATATCCGAACAAGATTGTGAGATGGTTAGAGTTGAAATACTAAGTTGCATGCGTGGGATAGATTTCACCAAAACATATGACACGCGTAAGGAATCCTTTAGGAAAATAGAACATTGTAGTCAAGTTTTTGAGAACAATTTTTATGAATCAGACCAAGAATTTGAAATGGCTAAAGAAGGATTTGAGATGCTTAGGAGTGTATTTGGGTTAGATCATACTAAAACACATGATGAACATATAGGAGATCTAGATATAATGGAGAATGAGGTGGAAACTCTAAGCCCACAAGCCCTACTTGAGGAACACACACCTCCTATAACTTACCCGGAAGAAGTAGAAGAGACTATAGGAACCCCGATTGATATAGAACCTTTGGACCAAACACAACTAGAGAATGTAGGTTTAGATGCTTGTTGTCAGAAGGACACGAAGCTAAGTCAATTTCTCTTTGGCGATATCTGCGATTCCCTAAACACTAAAAAAAACAATCACAAAACCTGCTCTAATCTCATCTTCTATTACTTAAATCTGTTTTAATTAGGCAATTACATTCGTGTTGTTGCTTGATTCTTCTAGGTTCTTGCAATCGTTGTGAGTATTAGGGTTTTTTTTGTTCATCGTTTTTTTAGGGTTTGCAACTATATAAGAATCGATTCTGCCCACCCCCTCCCTGGCGATCTGCAATTCAACATCAAACCCTTAAACATTTGGTGTAAAGGGTTTTATTAGATCGCTAGTTAGGGCTTCTTGCTGATTCGTATACCTTTAATTCCATCCTTATTACTGAATCGATATACTTGTTATTCATGGTTTGATCTATGACCGATTATGCTTATAAACCATAGTTTATTACTAGGTTTTAATTAATACGTAGCGATTACGTGGTTTGGTACTGGTTCTTTCGATTGTGTTCTTTAGGTTAGGGTCTTTTTACTGTCGTGTTGATAGAGGGTGTGTCTAACGTTGATATGGATGCCTTAATGGATTGTAAGCAGCGTGAACCTCATGTGGAGCCAGTTCCACATAATGTAAATCTTACTAATTCTGCTTGTAAAGGGGATATGAATGCCAATGAGGTTGTGAAGCCGGTTTCACATGCGCTTAGTGAACGGACTGAGAGTATTGATGATTCAGTGTTTTTGGATGCACGGCCTCTTGGTGTTACAAGTATCTTGAATATGAAAGATTTCCTGATGAGTGTGTAAATACTCATCATTTTTGTACAAATTAGATTGCAAAAACATCTGAAAACACTCAGAAATGTATCAAAATGATAAAAATATCACAAATAAGTGTTTTATGTGTTTTAAATGCAAAAATATCAAAATCTGGTGAAAAACGTATCAAATTTGCATAATTGGCAGTTTTAGTCCCCCAAGTTTCAAAAGTTGTCAAAAACAGTCCCTGGTAAAACAAAATAAAGAAAATTGTTATTCAAGGTCCCTGAAATATTCTAAATTGTCAAAAATGGTCCTTGAATAAATCTTTTGTCAAATGGCAGAAAAGGTCCCTGAACTTTTGAAATTGTCAAGTTTGGTCCCTGGAAAATTGAAAATGTCAAAACTGGTCCTTGTACTATTGGAACTTGTCAATATTGGTCCCTTGTAACAACTTTGGAAAATTACAGGATTGGTCTCTCAAGTTTGGAAGATTTACAAGAAAGGTCCTTTTACTAAACAAACCAAATAGACCCTTTACCCATTTTGACCCCTGCCTTAACCCTTTGACCCTTTCCTTTTGGACTGCCAGGTCAAAACCAGTCAAACAAAACCCTTTTGCCGCCCCCACTGTTTATCCCTTTCCCTCCACTTGACTGCAATACCTGCAACTCCTCTCCCATCACCCCTCACACCTTATCACCTTATTCCTCACTCCTCATCATCACACCTATTCACCACCCCCCCCTAGTTGCAGTCTAAAAGTCAACAGAGGTCAAATTACACCTTTCCCGCCAAAACCAACCAATAGCCAAAATGCACCTAAAGTGACCCAGTGGACAGGAAATTAAGTGGGAATCACTTAGAAGGACACGTGGAAGCTTATGGGTGTATAAAAAGGAAGAAAGAAGCAAAGGATTGAAGAGTAGTTAGTTTAGTTTTAAATTTGTATGTCGGTTTTTTATTAAATCAGCTTAATTAGTGTTTTAAAAATGTAATTCTAAGTTTTAATGTATTCAAACTAAGCAAATTAGTCATTGTACTCCATTTCAAGTTTTAATTCAAACTTCATGCAAGTTTCACATTTTCAGGTTTACTGTTGCAAAAATCCAGTTTCAATATCTTATTTCCAGGCCTTTAACAGCTTGTTCTTAAGTTTCAATAAGTTCATTTAAGCTTATTATAGCTTTGGTAAAGCTCACAATTCAGTTTCAATCTAATTTGGTTTATGGTCAACACAAGTCAACTGTACAGCAAGATGGGTATGGAATTGGATATAGTTGATGCAGGACTTGGATTTGGGTTGGAAATAGTTTAGTATAGTGGTCTTGGGGTTTGGTTCTAGCCTGCATAACAGCTGAACCTATGTAAGTAAGTCTCTCATTTTCAACTTTCAATCCATTTTGCATACTGTCCTTGTAGGAGTATCTTTGATCACCATTAGTTTAAATCAGTTTATTTAGTTGTATTTAGGATATTTAAGTTCAGTTTGATCAAAAGTGTTAGCTAGTTAGGAATTTAGCTCAGATTTAATCTCATTATCAATGTTTTAAGGGTGTTTGGATTTGACAACTAATCTGTCTGTAAGGTTATTTCAGTGATTAAGTTCTGTTGTTTCATGTTTGTTTAGCTCCTTTGAACCCATATCAGTCATCAAAGTGCAACCTAGAGTCTTAAAAGTCAAATTACACCTTAAATGTCTTAGCAGCTTAACTATTGAAGTTTTTGCAAATCAAAATCTTGTTTTGTGTTTAAATTCCATAAACATTGCTTGCATTAAGTTCATTTCATCCATTAACATCTATTTCAGTCATTAAAATCAGTACCAAAGTTCATAAAAGTCAATTTTCCATTTCTTTATCAAAAGTCAAAACTGAAAAACTCAGTTTTTACCAAACTGAGTTGATTTGTCTTGAGTTCATTTCTGGACCAATTTCAATGAAACTTGTGGTTTTGAAAAGCTCTACTGGTCTAGTTTATTATTGTGATTTTTGTGTATTTTTGTTAAATTTTTATAAGGTCTAAAATGTCTTGGCAACAAGGGCAAAAATGCCCTGTGCACAAGGACTGAGACTGCAGAAGTATTGTGCAGTTTGTGCAGCCCTTGCACAGTGCTCAGTTGAGCTTGTAATGGTCTAGTCTTTGGCTTATACATAGCCACCCAGGTATAGTGTAGGATACAAGTCTTGGTTTCATGTTTCCAGCTTATTCATGTGCTTATTCTTCTGCTTAAATCTGGTACCCTCACACTGTTTTTAGCCTATCATCTCAAATCATCATAATCTGTTATACTTGCAATCAGAGGTTAAGAGCAGTTGAGACTTGTTCCATTTTGGTTCTTTTAGCTTATTTAAGCTTCTGTGATCAGTGGGTGGTCTTGGGTTTTCATTTGGCTTATTTAAGTGCTTATTTATAAGCATTTTGCACATCAGTTTCAATTTCCTCCACATAAGCCCTTGTTTTTATATTTTTCCTAGATTCCTTATATTATTTTAGAGTTATCTTGAAGTTTTCATATTTTTCCTGTCCTGTTTGCTATTTTTCTTGATTTAATTCAGTTTTTAGTACTTTTTAATTAGCATTTAATACAAAAAGTTAAGAAAAGTTTCAAAAAAATAAGTTTTCATTTTTCTTAAGTTAAGATAAATATAAAAAGCCAAAAAAATATTTTTCCATATTTTTCTTAGTTAAATTTGAAGTTTTAGATAAATTAATTAGTTTTTAATAGTTTTTAATTCCTAGAAAATAGAAAAATAATCAGAAAAATACGAAAATAGTTTTGAAAATTCTATTTTGTTATTTTAGATTTTTCCAAGTTTTAATTTTATTTTTCTAGCTTTATTTCCTATTTTCTTGTATTTTAGGCTAATATTAAATAGTTAAAAATAGTTTTTAATTAATAATAATTAGATAAATAGTTATAAAAATAATTTTATTTTTCTTAAAATTTTCTCATATCATTAGGTTTGTAAAAATATAATTTTCATATTTTTAGGATTAATATTGTTCCAGTTTCACATCTTCTGTTGTACGTCACGTAGTTTTTAATTCAGTTTTATAAAAACATAAAAACAAAAACATCATTTTTCAAATAGTGATAGCGTTTATTTAATTTTTTTTATCTTTTTAATTTTCTTTAATTTGTATTTAAGCCGTTGTAATTTATACACTTATTATGTAGTTATAATAAATCATATCTCCTTATCTGTTCAAATCTTCTCGATCACTAAACGTCTGACTATTCTCGCACGGCTCGTTGGGACTTAACGACCTGGGGAAACACTATACTCTCCCGATCTTCATTGCATTTGTGTCTGAACTGTTTTAAGTTTCTTACGGTTAGCCATTCACAAGTGGCTAGCTTGTGTAAGATAACTTGACTGTTTGGCACGAATCAAATTTTGGCGCCGCTGCCGGGGAGCAGTGCTAATAGTCTTACGTTTAGCAGATTAGTGATTTGAATATTCACTCCTTGTTTATACCATCTGTATTTATTTATATTTTCTTATAAAATCAAAAACCCAAAAAGATTTTCTTTCTTATTTTTACAAAATGTTTATCCAAAAATCCAAAAATATCCATCTTTACCTTCTCACATCTTTGATTCTTCATCCCTACCCCTCTGAAAACATTTGATTCTTTCTATGTCTTATCCTCACCCTCTTGGTTGTCAATGGTGTGGTGGTCCTTATAATGGTGGCAATTTCCCCAGTTGTAGCATGGTGGAATCAGGAAACGGGTCTGTCTATAACCAGGATCCCTATTCCTACCATAACACAACTGATTTATTCCATCAGCTACCACACTGTGAGACTCAGCAGTTTTACTGTTGTGAGTACTGTGGTGGTTCGCATTCTAGTTCTGATTGTCAATCGGGAAACACGCTTGTCTATGAGCAGGTTCCTGATAACAATTATGACTACCACACATATAACTCACAGCCACATCAGTTTTACTGTTGTGAGTATTGTGGAGGTCCTCACTCTAGCTCTGATTGTCAAACAAGGAATCCATTTCCTTGTAACAATTACGACTCTTCGTATCATGACCAACCTCCACAATACCAAGTGAATCAGGCACCACCTCAGCCTGAGCCACTTCCTCAAAATCTTCTCCTTGATCTTTTGGATTTAGTGAAAGATTTGAAGGAATGTAAACATCCCCAAGATAATCCAAATCAGAAATCCATGGAAGTTTTGTTAGCTGAAGAACGGACTGCTAAATTAGATTCCCAGATTGCCTTTGAAAAATCTATTAGGGAATCAATTGCAAAAGAAAAAGCAGCCAAATCTAGCTCTCGATTCCGTTTCATTCCTGATGACGATGATGATGAAGTTACCCTTGATATTAGTCAACTTTGTACAGATTCATCAAGTTCATCAGTTGAAATTCCTTCCATGAAAAATCAGGGAGAAAAGACTATGATGGAATTACTAGCAGAAGAACAAATGGAAAGTATAAAACATATGTATGCTAGTCCTTCTAAACTCCCTCAGTCTGTTGTTATCACACCCGAAGCTCCCACTCACTCTCTAAACATGGGGGATGAGCATCTTGACACTGTTCCTGAAAAGGAATCGGACAAATTCATAAAGTCTAGTGTTGAGAACCTTGTCCCAATCCCGAGAGAGTCACGGGGAACTTCTGATCATATGTGTGATTCTCTTTCCCCTCTTGAGTGTTCAAAAGATCATTTTGAAACTTTCTCCGATTTTAGCGACGATTGTGCTTCTTATGGAGACATCGAGTATGTTGAGGCATCACTCCCACAGTCTGATGCTGATCATCTTCTTGAGGAGTTCACCAATGAACTCACTCACATCATTCCACTTTCATCAGAAAGTGACGATGATCTCTTTGATTTCGAAGCCGATCTTGGAGAAACTAAAAATCTCCTATATAATGATCATCCACTCATTTCTTGTCCCATTTCCGACTCTTCCATTCCTTCTCTCACTCCAGTTGAGGAAGATGATAACTTTTGGAAGGAGGTCGATGATTTTCTTAGTGATGAGTCAATTCCAACAGGGAGTGACAATACTTGCTATGATTCGGAGGGAGACATCCTCTTTCTTGAAAATCTGTAGATTGAAGAACCGTTTCCAGCTCTCCCTCCCGGAAATTTTGTTACCAATCACCATACAAGCTTCAAGTCTAAGCTTAAAAATCTAACAAATGGTGATTTGCTCCTCACTAATGAAGAATGGGATTGCCTTGTGATGCACATCTTTATTCCATTTTTCACAAATGGTGTGGTTTCTCGTTCCCTTTTCTCCTTCAGGAATGAGGACACTATTTTTGATCCCGGCATTTTCATTTATCATTTTTGTGCCGGTTCCATGTGTATCTCATCGGTGTGGAACTTTCGCGTACTTCAATGTTTATCCAAACATCTTGAATGAAAGTCCGATGGAGATTGTCTCTTCCACTTACTTCCCCATGAACAAATTAATTCGGGGTCGAGTCAAGCTAGCGACTCGGTAATCAAAAACGGTAGTTAAACATGGGTTTTCACCCGTGTGTACCACTCTAGTGTGGGGGAGATGCCCCACATGTTGTATATAGATCTAAAAAACGAATGAAAATTGTAAATATTAAAAAAGAGAATAATTGTTGTGTTTCTACACTTAGCTAGTAACGTTATCTTTTTACGTTCTAAGTTTCGGCATAACAGCCGGTACTTTGAATATTGAGGACAATATTCATTTCTAAGTGTGGGGGGGAAATTCTGGCGAATTTTGATCATAAATGTACCCTTTTAGTCCCTTTTTCCCCGAAAATGGCCAAATTTAAAAAAAAAAAATTTAGTGGAAGTACTATGTACTAAACACAACAAATGGTAATCAGTCCACCATGTCTAACCCACATAAGGATTGGCTAATCCAGGAGCAAACGGCTCTTGGTAAAGATATCTCAAATCCGTTGACGGCTTGCAATTTGCCCAAAATTGTATGGTATTCACCTCACCATATCCTTAAAAGTGAAGAGTTGGCTAGCCCGCAAGTTTATGGCTTGTGGTAAAGGCAGTGGAAAAACCATAATTGGTAATCAGCTCACCAAAGATATTTTATCTAAGAGTTGGCTAGTCCAGAAGCAAACGGCTTCTGGTAAAGACAAATCAAATCCGTTGGAAGCTGGTGATTTGCTCAAAATCATTTGGTTATCGGTGTACCAAGGTTCTTACTTGAACTGAAACATTTGGCTACTCCAGAAGTAATGGCTTTTGGTAAAGAGATGAAATCCATTAATTTTTCTCGAAACATTGCTAGGGACTAGCAATATCTTAGTATGGGGGATTGATGAGTGTGTAAATACTCATCATTTTTGTACAAATTAGACTGCAAAAACATCTAAAAACACTCAGAAATGTATCAACATGATAAAAATATCACAAATAAGTGTTTTATGTGTTTTAAATGCAAAAATATCAAAATCTGGTGAAAAACGTATCAAATTTGCATAATTGGCAGTTTTAGTCCCCCAAGTTTCAAAAGTTGTCAAAAACAGTCCCTGGTAAAACAAAATAAAGAAAATTGTTATTCAAGGTCCCTGAAATATTCTAAATTGTCAAAAATGGTCCTTGAATAAATCTTTTGTCAAATGGCAGAAAAGGTCCCTGAACTTTTGAAATTGTCAAGTTTGGTCCCTGGAAAATTGAAAATGTCAAAACTGGTCCTTGTACTATTGGAACTTGTCAATATTGGTCCCTTGTAACAACTTTGGAAAATTACAGGATTGGTCCCTCAAGTTTGGAAGATTTACAAGAAAGGTCATTTTACTAAACAAACCAAATAGACCCTTTACCCATTTTGACCCCTGCCTTAACCCTTTGACCCTTTCCTTTTGGACTGCCAGGTCAAAACCAGTCAAACAAAACCCTTTTGCCGCCCCCACTGTTTATCCCTTTCCCTCCACTTGACTGCAATACCTGCAACTCCTCTCCCATCACCCCTCACACCTTATCACCTTATCACCTTATTCCTCACTCCTCATCATCACACCTATTCACCACCCCCCCTAGTTGCAGTCTAAAAGTCAACAGAGGTCAAATTACACCTTTCCCGCCAAAACCAACCAGTAGCCAAAATGCACCTAAAGTGACCCAGTGGACAGGAAATTAAGTGGGAATCACTCAGAAGGACACGTGGAAGCTTATGGGTGTATAAAAAGGAAGAAAGAAGCAAAGGATTGAAGAGTAGTTAGTTTAGTTTTAAATTTGTATGTCGGTTTTTTATTAAATCAGCTTAATTAGTGTTTTAAAAATGTAATTCTAAGTTTTAATGTATTCAAACTAAGCAAATTAGTCATTGTACTCCATTTCAAGTTTTAATTCAAACTTCATGCAAGTTTCACATTTTCAGGTTTACTGTTGCAAAAATCCAGTTTCAATATCTTATTTCCAGGCCTTTAACAGCTTGTTCTTAAGTTTCAATAAGTTCATTTAAGCTTATTATAGCTTTGGTAAAGCTCACAATTCAGTTTCAATCTAATTTGGTTTATGGTCAACACAAGTCAACTGTACAGCAAGATGGGTATGGAATTGGATATGGTTGATGCAGGACTTGGTATTGGGTTGGATATGGCTTAGTGTAGTGGTCTTGGGGTTTGGTTCTAGCCTGCATAACAGCTGAACCTATGTAAGTAAGTATCTCATTTTCAACTTTCAATCCATTTTGCTTACTGTCCTTGTAGGAGTATCTGTGATCACCATTAGTTTAAATTAGTTTATTTAGTTGTATTTAGGATATTTAAGTCCAGTTTGATCAAAAGTGTTAGCTAGTTAGGAGTTTAGCTCAGATTTAATCTCATTATCAATGTTTTAAGGGTGTTTGGATTTGACAGCTAATCTGTCTTTAAGGTTATTTCAGTGATTAAGTTCTGTTGTTTCATGTTTGTTTAGCTCCTTTGAACCCATATCAGTTATCAAAGTGCAACCTAGAGTCTTAAAAGTCAAATTACACCTTAAATGTCTTAGCAGCTTAACTGTTGAAGTTTTTGCAAATCAAAATCTTGTTTTGTGTTTAAATTCCATAAACATTGCTTGCATTAAGTTCATTTCATCCATTAACATCTATTTCAGTCATTAAAATCAGTACCAAAGTTCATAAAAGTCAATTTTCCATTTCTTTATCAAAAGTCAAAACTGAAAAACTCAGTTTTTACCAAACTGAGTTGATTTGTCTTGAGTTCATTTCTGGACCAATTTCAATGAAACTTGTGGTTTTGAAAAGCTCTACTGATCTAGTTTATTATTGTGATTTTTGTGTATTTTTGTTAAATTTTTATAAGGTCTAAAATGTCTTGGCAACAAGGGCAAAAGTGCCCTGTGCACAAGGACTGAGACTGCACAAGTATTGTGCAGTTTGTGCAACCCTTGCACAGTGCTCAGTTGAGCTTGTCATGGTCTAGTCTTTGGCTTATACATAGCCACCCAGGTATAGTGTAGGATACAAGTCTTGGTTTCATGTTTCCAGCTTATTCATGTGCTTATTCTTCTGCTTAAATCTGGTACCCTCACACTGTTTTTAGCCTATCATCTCAAATCATCATAATCTGTTATACTTGCAATCAGAGGTTAAGAGCAGTTGAGACTTGTTCCATTTTGGTTCTTTTAGCTTATTTAAGCTTCTGTGATCAGTGGGTGGTCTTGGGTTTTCATTTGGCTTATTTAAGTGCTTATTTATAAGCATTTTGCACATCAGTTTCAATTTCCTCCACATAAGCCCTTGTTTTTCTATTTTTCCTAGATTCCTTATATTATTTTAGAGTTATCTTGAATTTTTCATATTTTTCCTGTCCTGTTTGCTATTTTTCTTGATTTAATTCAGTTTTTAGTACTTTTTAATTAGCATTTAATACAAAAAGTTAAGAAAAGTTTCAAAAAAATAAGTTTTCATTTTTCTTAAGTTAAGATAAATATAAAAAGCCAAACAAATATTTTTTCATATTTTTCTTAGTTAAATTTGAATTTTTAGATAAATTAATTAGTTTTTAATAGTTTTTAATTCCTAGAAAATAGAAAAATAATCAGAAAAATACAAAAATAGTTTTGAAAATTCTATTTTGTTATTTTAGATTTTTCCAAGTCTTAATTTTATTTTTCTAGCTTTATTTCCTATTTTCTTGTATTTTAGGCTAATATTAAATAGTTAAAAATAGTTTTTAATTAATAATAATTAGATAAATAGTTATAAAAATAATTTTATTTTTCTTAAAATTTTCTCATATCATTAGGTTTGTAAAAATATAATTTTCATATTTTTAGGATTAATATTGTTCCAGTTTCACATCTTCTGTTGTACGTCACGTAGTTTTTAATTCAGTTTTATAAAAACATAAAAACAAAAACATCATTTTTCAAATAGTGATAGCGTTTATTTAATATTTTTTTATCTTTTTAATTCTCTTTAATTTGCATTTAAGTCGTTGTAATTTATACACTTATTCTGTAGTTATAATCAATCATATCTCCTTATCTGTTCAAATCTTCTCGATCACTAAACGTTTGACTATTCTCGCACGGCTCGTTGGGACATAACGACCTGGGGAAACACTATACTCCCCTGATCTTCATTGCATTTGTGTCTGAACTGTTTTAAGTTTCTTACGGTTAGCCATTCACAAGTGGCTAGCTTGTGTAAGATAACTTGACTGTTTGGCACGAATCATTTCCCATCTACAGTTTATAGTGTCTAGGACACCACTAGGGGGGCTAATCTGCCTAGTGGTGATGGTATTAGTGTAGATCCTAAAGCTGGAAGGGTACATGTTTCTCCACCTAAGGACAAATTAACCAGTGCTACGCCAATTATTAAATATGTTGGGGTTAATACATTACCTATGTCGTATGTTGGTGCTACAAGTGGTACAAATTCTGCTAATGTTAATGGTGCTACGTCAATTGATTCGACGAAGCGCAAATCAAATTTTCGTAGGTTGGAGTGTAGTAAAAAGTCTAATGGGGTGGATCTCTCCATTCCTATGAAAGTCGTTGAGGAGGTAAACTCTAAATTTGAGAATACCCTTTATGGTTATTTCCTTGGTAAACGTATTGCTTTTCCGGTTGTTGATTATTACGTTCGTAATACATGGGCCAAGTATGGTATTCAAAAGGTTATGATGAATGCAAAGGGGTTCTTTTTCTTTAAGTTTTCCACTCGTAAAGGTGTTGATGATGTGCTTGAAAATGGACCATGGATGATTAGGAATGTGCTAATTATTCTTAAAACGTGGACTTTGAATACTAATCTGCTTATAGAGGATTTGACTAATATTCCTGTATGGGTTAAATTACATGATGTGCCCCTTGCTATGTTTTCTGATGATGGTCTCAGTCTCCTAGCTACATTGATTGGTACGCCAAAAGTATTAGATTCTTATACTAGTCAAATGTGTTTGGAATCATGGGGTCGAAGTAGTTTTGCTAGGTGCTTGATTGAAGTTAAGGCAGATCAGGTTCTTAGGGAGAGCATCACTGTTGAGATACCATTACTTGATGGGACATGATCTACTATTGAAAATATTCGGGTGGAATACGAATGGAAACCGCCTCGGTGTGATACATGTAAATTGTTTGGTCATACGCTGATTGATTGTCCTAAAATCTGTTCCACTTCCTACTCAGCCTAAACAAACTGTTAATAATGATTATCAAACTGTCACTAACAAGAATAAGGGTATGAATGGTGGCCCAAGTGTGCCAGGTAAGGGAGGTTTTACTAAAGTGGGTCCTAAATTTAGGTATCAAATTAAAGCGCCTCCTCCTGAACCCAAGAAGGTGGATAGTTCGAAGAAGACAGCCACTGATGTGGCTAGTACGAGTGGGACAAAGATTGCTACATCTAATCCTTTTGATGCACTAAATACGATCGATTCTGATGAATGTGGCAATCCTACTGATGTAGAGGTTTCTGGTAATACAATGGAAGCAAAGGAGGTTGGGTCTCTCGAGACAAGTAATGTATCACAAGATCCGCTTGTGAGTGATTCAATGGTAGCTAACGCGGTTGGTCCTACCCCTATTGTTGAGAAAATTAGGGAATTTGAAAGGCTTCTTATTGATGGGAAAGCTACTCTTGTTGATGATAATGGTAATCCTATTAAAAAGGTTGATTATCAAGGTTATAATAAGGATTTTCCGGCTACTTCTTTTACTAAGAGGGTTA
This sequence comes from Chrysanthemum makinoi, assembly GCA_910596185.1. NCBI lineage: Eukaryota > Viridiplantae > Streptophyta > Magnoliopsida > Asterales > Asteraceae > Chrysanthemum > Chrysanthemum makinoi. The sequence continues at coordinate 335,855,678 of OU343221.1, forward strand.
ACCCATTCACTAAGGTGGGAGAGATTGTGGATTCTGATAGTGATGATGAAGAGGTTATGAACACCTTTGATGAGACGAGTAATCTATTTGGTGGTGGTCATGATCGCGAAGATGACTATGATTATGATAACTATGCGGATCAGGTTTACGATCTTCTAGAAAATTTGGATGCCCATTATGACACGTATGGTATCAAGCTCCAAGGCCTTGGTAGGAACTAATTTTATCTCCATAGGAGTCTAATGTTATATTTTGAGTAGTGGTTTATTTTCTTATATATAGAATAGGAAGTATCTTGTTATGTAAGCTTTTCGCCTATGTAACGGGTTGAGATATGGGATTCACCCATATCCTTTGTACTTAAACGTTTTTTGGAGTAATATATTTACCGGGTCTTTGACCTTTTACCCAAAAAAATAGATGCTTGTTTTCATGACCTCTCTCTTAGTCCTAGGGAAGTTCCTAATTTTAATGAATCGGAGCCTCAACCAAAAACCTTACCCAATTTTCCGTCTTTAGATGTGAATCTAGGAATTGAATTAGGCCCCAATCTACCCATCAAAATAAATAGTCCGGGTAGTTGTTTGATAAAGGTAGTAGACTCTAGACCATGTAGAGTGGAAGCTAATATAGGAGTAACCCATTACCTTACACACTTACATCACCCATTCATGGTTGATAACAAGAAACATTATGGGTTTAAAGCGGGTTTATTAGGTCAAGATGGATCCTTAACTAAGAATATCTTGAAGTTGATAGAAGATGATCCATTTCTAGGAGAAAGACTTGATTCACCCGCTACACCCATAGAATTAGGTATGGTCATAATGAATGGAGCACACCCCTTTGAGCATATAAATCACCCATCACCCTCTCCTCACGTAGTAAATTTCCACCCTAAGGGTGTGTATTGCTACTATCACCCGCACTTAAGCTTAAGTGTAGGAAAAACTTCCCCTTTATCCGTTAAATAAGGGTAGAGTCAAGCTCGTGACTCGAACAAAAACAAACGCTTTTTGGGAGGCAACCCATGTGTATTTGTTTTTCATTTTTATTTGTGTGTTTATATATCTTTTTCATTATTGTTTATTCTCATGTTAGACTTTGTGAAAATGCTTTATTTTGTTTTTAACCTCGTCTTAATTACATATAAAGGTATTTTACAAAAAGATAAGTGTAGGGAAGATCAAATATGTTTTTAAAAACACGAACATGAGATTAACGATAATTGAAATTGATATATTTGTGTGATTCTTAGAGTCAAATGCTTGTATTGAGTCATAATGGATGTTTTGCAGGAACTTTTCCAGGTTTTTATGATGTAATTTTTTCAGAATTTTTCCAGAAAAAAGCAGCAGACCACTTTTTGTCAGGACAACCTGACAGCGTCAGGATTATAACCTGACGACGTCAGGTCAAGCAGAAACAGCTTATATAATTTTTTTTTCGTTTTTTGTGCTACTTATGAATTTTTGGAAATTCGCAGGTCTTAATTTTCCAGAAAATCTGCAAATATCCATTCCACATGCATTATATCCTAGTGTAATTGTGTCATATATAGTTTTACTGCCAATTTTACGCGAAGGTTTCGTCTGTTTTCTTAATGTGTGCAGGTTATATTTGGCAAGAAGAAGAAACTCAACATTGGTTGGAGCTTATTACATACACATTCTTCTTGGGAAAGAATTTAACTACAACTTCACACGGATCCTACCGAGCTAATAAGGGGAGTACTAGTTTCTTTCTCTTTTACTTACCTTCCTTTATCATAACTTTGATAGTTTTGGGGAACATTGAGGACAATGTTCAGTTTAAGTGTAGGGAGGGAGAATAAAACGGGAACTTAGAAACTATGCTTATCCTTGATTATTTGTCTTGTCCTTTGTCATTTGTATAATAAACTATGAGAAATATTCGTTAAGGCAATTTTAGCACCAAATTTAAATTTTTTTATGACATGTATGATTCGCTCCAGACAGTCAAGTTTAATCACACAAGCTAACCACTTGTGAATGGTCAACCGTAATAAACTTCAAATAGTCTAGAACCAAATGCAATTAAGATCAGAGGAGAATATAGTGTATCCCCGTGTCGTTAAGTCCCAACGAGGTGTGTAAACTGTGATACAACGACTGTGTGTGCTGAAATGATATTGAATATACAAAAACAGGAATCTGATTGACTAACACTAGGAATGTGAATAGTGATAGCTCTGTCACAGCTATGTCGTTAAAAACGTGCAATCAGGAACCTAAAAACGTAAAAGATATACAAACGTACGTTTAACTTAAATTAAACGTAAACGTATAAAAATAAAACGATTATAACTATAATAGGGATTTGCATGCCTTAGCGACTTAAATGCAAATTAAATATAATTAAAATATTTAACTATAATTTACAAATTTATATAAAAATTAAGAAAACTTAAAAACTTAAAACAAGTACGTTTTTGTAACAATTATGTAAACGTAACAAAATAAAAAGTGAATTTGATTCAATACAACTCCCACAAATGTGAAAATCATATTTTTGGAATCCTAAAAACGTAAGAAAATTATTGAAAAATTAAAATAAAATTTTACACTATTAAATTAATTAATATAAATTAAAAATGAATTAAATGTATTTAAAAATGAATTAAATAATAAGAAAATCTAAAATTAACTTAAATAAATGAAATAAGGAATCTGAAAAATCTAAAATATTATAAAATGAATTTTAAAACTAAAAATGTATTTTTTACACAATTATTCTATTTATTATTATTTAATTACTATTATTAATTACTAAAAACTATTATTGATTTATTAAAAGTATTAAATGAATAAAGAAAAATCTGAAACTTTTTACATAATTCTAAAATAAATAAAAGAAGCTAGGAAAAATATAAAAACTATATGATATTAACATAAATAAGCTAATAAGTAATTAAGCTTCTAAAGAGAAGCTATCACTTAGCTTTAAAGTGGATCTTTTTGGCTTTTCTTTTTCTGAAACTAAATATATACTGATATTATACATGTTTAATGAAAACAAAACTTTACAAACCTAGAAATAAGCAAGTTGTGAGCTTATGAGTGCAACAGTTAAGCTTTTGGCTTGACTGTTGGAACTCAAGCTCATAATAAGCTTGAAATAGGCTATATATATGAAACAAAAGGTAAAATAAGATGTACACAAGTCCAATGGATAAATATAAACAAGAAAATGGACTGTGGCAGTGTGAGCTTAAGGTTTAGACAGTTAAGCTTTTTGAGCTTAACTTGGATGGAGTGAAGGCTTGAATAAGCCTGGTATAAGCTCCACACAGGAAAGTAAAAGAAAAATAATATGAATACAAGTGATATTGACAAGTATAAACAAGCATGTGTACTGGATTTCATCAAATAAGCTTGTAATAAGCTAATAAGCAATTCCAAATCCAAAGTACTGCTGAACCTTAACAAGGTACTGCTGACTTGATTGGCAAATTAAGCTAAAAGAATAAGCTCACAAGTACCAACTAAGTATGGGAGTAGCAAGCTGGGTTGGTTGGCTTTCCAAAAAGCCCAAACTCAACTTGTGGGAATCACAGATGAGCTTTTGAGAAGCTTATGAAAATCCTCCCAAATGACTGAGTGCTCAGTGTATGCTGATACACTCAGTATACACTGATGGAATGGGACAAACAAAAAGCTGGTTGCAGCCCTTATTAACAAGCTGCAACATAGAATTTAAGCACTAAGTCCTTGAGTTGGGTGGGTGAGCTTCATAAAAAGCTAAAACACACAAGCTCTAGATCACTAATGAGCTTTTTAGAGCTGTTGGTAATGGTGTAAGTTCAATGAACTGTTGTGAGTGGGCAAACAACAAACTCCTATAGGACTTATCAAATAAGCTCATGAGAGCTCAACAAACACTGAAACACTGAGTATGATAGATTAGCCTCACATAAGGCCAAAAATCACAAGCTCAAGCTCAATGAGGAACTTTTCATGAGCTTGGGAAAACAACTCAACCACACAGTTTGCTTCTGTGTAGTGAGTAAGATGGGACAAAAAAAAGGGTGGTTGATTAAGCTAACTGAATAAGCTACAAACTGAAAAACAAGCATACACATAATAAAAAGGCCACAAGGGCTACACAAAGAAGCCAAGTACACAAGCTTGGGTCAAATAATGAAGCTTCTGCAAGCTCATTAATTTGACAGCTAAAGCTGTGCACAAGGGAAAAACAGGCTAAAATAAGCAGATAAATAAGCTATTAAACATGGAAAACAAAAATAAACAAAAATGCAATAAGCAAGATTAGCAACAAAACTAAAACATCTTAAAAGCATAGATTATGAAATTCAATATTAAAGCCTAGAGAAAACTATCTAGTTTATTCAAAAATGACAAAAATGAAAATTTGACTTTTTACAAGAACATTAAAGTTTGACTAAACTGAATTTAAAACTTAATCTACTGACTTAATAAGTTATATTAAGCTATAAGAACATGAAATAAACACAGGTAAATAAAATTTAAACACTTAAGCAAGATTATAGGATCCAACAATCTAACAGTGCTCATAATGAGATCATCAAGTGTCAAATTGACTTTCTACCATGCTACACCACTTGATTAAAGTTTCACTGAGTTACTTAGATCATGTAAAGAGTATATCAAACAAGAACAACTATTGACACAACCTTAAACACAGATTCACTACCAAATCCAAACAACCTTTAAAATGGTTCAAAATGAGGTTTTAAAAGCATAAGACTGCATAAACTTATTTCATCCAATCCAGAGGAACCAAAGTGTCAAAATGGACCTTTTTAAGCATAAACAAGTAGTCACTCAAGTCTAAACCTAGAATTGTCAAAAACTAGCATATAGCAGTCTAAATACAAGATCAAACCACAATCAAATCCAAACTATAACAACCTAATATAAAGCTCTAATATCATTAACAGACAACAAAGAAACACAGAAACATGAAAATTAAAGCATCTAAAGCACTAAAATAGTAAAAAGCAAAAATGGTAAAAATTAAGCTTACAAGTGAATTCAAGCTGAAAATGAGAACCATGGCCACAGAACACATCCTAAGGCTTTCCACAAAGCTTCTAAACCCAAGGCAATCCACAATTAACCTTGCTCCATGCAGTTTCACCAAGATCACATGATTATTTTTGGATTTTCATTGTTTTTCTTGATTTTTTAGTGTTTTCTGAATTTTAAAGACTGAACTTGTTTTAAGGTTTCTAAAAGCTTTAAAGCTTTGTCAGGAGCTTATGTGAGCTTATTGAGTCCTTTAAACAACTACTTAACAAGAATTTAAAGTGACATGAAAATTAAAGGTAATTAAGCAAAAGCTTGAAACTGAAAGATACTTGAAATTAAACTGAAAATAAAGTTTCATTACACTAATTTGATGAGAATACAACATTGAAAGCAATAAAATGACTTTGAAATTAAAGAAAGCAGTAAACTTAATTAGCTACGTGACCTAGGCTAATCCAAAGGTAGTCTTCTCTCTTCCTTCTCTTCTCTTTTATAGCATTCTGAATTCCCACTAACATTCCAGTCAAATCCCACTTGCAATCTAGACCATTGATTGAGCAGAGATGATCCTAGCCTTTGAATTCACTTTTGGCGCCAAAAGTGGTACTAGTTGATTGAGGCAGTTTTGTTGCAATTAATGCTTCTTGTTCACATGTAGAGGTGGAGGAGACATGTTTGGTAGGTTTAGAGGTCAAGTGGTGGAGTTGATAGCAAAAGCAGGGTATGTGATGGTACAGGGGAAGGTAAAGTTTTGGGAATGCATTAATGGTAGTTGTGGGCTGGTATAGGTGTGTAGGAGAGGGTGGTGAGAGTTGTTAGACAGCTGGGGGTTGAGGTGTAAAGGTAGTGAAGAAACCAGGTATGTGGAAGGTGGTTTCTGGTTTCAGTTTTGATGGGAGCGGGAAGGAGGGAAGAGGGTGGTTTTGACTGGGGTCAACCCGGTTTTATTATAAAGGGGTTGGGCTGGGTTGGTTTCTTGGGCTGGATATGGGCTGTGGGTTTAATACAAAGGGTCCGGTTTGGTTTGTAGTCTATATCACAAGGACCAAAAGTGTAATTTATGATTTTTTTTAGGGACCTGTGTTGCCAACTTTCCCAAGTTATCATAAGAACCAAACCTGCCAATAAACAATAACACAAGGACCAAAGTTGATAGTTTTAACATTTTAAAACTTTAAGGACCATTTGTGTCAATTTTAGATTTTGAGGGGGTGAAATTGTAAATTTCCCAAAAGTTACCAAAAGGTTCCAAATTGTAAGTTATGAATAGTACAAGGGTATTATTTGATAAATTATACTTTTAAATACCCAGGGACTAATTTTGCCAATTTTGAAACTTGAGGGGTAAAAGTTGCCAATTTGTGAAAACTTTCATCCAGGGATTATTTGTGAACATGTTTGATTATCCAAGGACTAAAGTTGACTTTTCTTCCATTTTAAACCTTCAGGGACTAATTCTGCCATTTTGTGAAACTCCAGGGACTGAAAATGACAATTTTGTGAACTTTGCATGCTTTTCACTTATTTTCAATCTTTTTGTACCTGAATCACATAAAAACACATTTTAATGATATTTGTAACATTTATATAGTCATTTGTGTGTTTTTGGCTGTTTTTATGGGTTTAAATAATATAAAATATATGTGTATTTAGACACATATCAATGTACGAGTGGGACTTTAGTCTTAATAAAGCGTCTCATGGATAGGAGTTATATGACTAGCACAAAAAACCGTTTACCACTCAAATTCCACCAAAAAAATGTGAGGTTCTGATGCAGGTTTTACTGACCAGGTCTTAATATTTATAATGTCTCGTTATACCTATGGTCTACCCTAGTGCACTAACAGGCAGTGTACCAGGTCTTGTGTAGTGTAGTAATCGGTAAAGCCCAGGTCGTCCCAAGAGCTATGTGTGTTGGATTATTACTAAGTCTAAGTGTCACAGATTAATAATGGTTTTGATAGGGATTTAATTAATTAAACTACTAAAGCAGAATAAAATAAAGCAGATAAATGGTAAAGGGAATTCAATAGAGGAAAGTGGTGCTAACCTAGTTAATCCTCCTAGCTAGTTATGTCCAATTCTACTTACTTCCAATTACTTCAGGTGGGGTCAAAGTCGAGAGGACAACATTTGGTCAATTCGCCCTAACCTATCAGCAAAGATGCCACCACAGGAGAAGTCAGGTGTCCCTTCATAAGTCATGTTGTTCCTGGTCCCCTAAGCCAAGTCATTAAGTACCGCTACATGCTAGATTTATAATAGTGAATGCCCGGCCGTTAGGAACTTAGACACGCACCCCCTAATTCTTAAGTTCATCCAAACGATAGGTGATCAGTTGGTCAAATCGCACAAGTAGAAAGGGTCGTCAGTTGGTCATATCTAACCCTTCCCGTCTCAGTCCGCTTACCTAGGGTTAGTTGGTCATATCTCCTAGGCAGTTGGCCTCTATCGCCATTCAAAACTACCGAACCAAGGGTGGCTACCAATAAACTATGCATGCATACACTTAGAAATAATTGTACGAAAGTATAGTAAACGCAAACAAAACAATTAAGGAAACATAACTAGGCCAGCACCAAGAAGTGCTTAGCCGCTCATATTAATCATGCAAACCAATTCAATATTCAAAGGTACGAAATACATGAATTGAAAGGAAAAGAAATATAAAACGCTAATGCTTATCATAGGGGAGTGATTTCTCCCTTGGAGACAGCTCCGTATGCTCCTCTAGACCTGCCTTGAGCTTTTTCCCACGTTCTCTGGGTGTTGTGTGTGGAATGGGATGATTAAAAATGCTGGAATTCGTGGGGTATTTATAGGCCAGATCTGGGTTACGGCGTAACTAATATAGGAGTTATGCCGTAACCTTCTATTTCTTCGTATTTTGCACTAGATCTGCTGGTTACGGCGTAACCTTATGAGTGGTTACGCCGTAGTCTTCAAGAAAATTGGTTACATCGTAGTTGATGCAATAGTTACGGCGTAAGTATCAGCGGCGTGGAACCTCATTTGACCTAATATAGTTACGTCGTAACCTTTGGGAAGAGTTACGCCGTAACCTTCTGATAAGTTGGTTTTCTGAGTCACGCAATAGTTACGGCGTAATGTGAGAGACGAGTTACGCCGTAACTTCTTCAAAGTAGCATACTGTGATAAATCTTTAGATATTTCTCCAGTTCCGCGTCTCTTTAGCTCCAATGCTCGTAAATTACCTGAAATTGGAAAACAATGGAAAACAAGCGTAAATCCATATAAATGATATAAATTACAAGCATTATCGGAGGAAATTGACACTTAATATTCAGGACTATTTGATGTTATCAAATATCCCCCCACTTGAACTCTACTTGCCCTCAAGTAGACCTTATTATAAAGATTCCAAAAAAGATATCTCCCATAATCTGGAAAATATAAGTTTACAAATCCCTTATGCTAGAATAAAACAAAGCCGAACACCTCACGAAAGGGGAAAAAACACTCAAATCTCTCAACTATTCTAAGTGTCAATTTCGGGGTGATCACTCAATCGCACAGTCATAGCATGTATTCTATCATAAGCTTGGCGATTACACAAATCTCCACCACTAGAGTTAAGGGCTAAACAATTCTCGAAGGCAATATGGGTAGACACGACAAAGGTTAAGGGGTGACTCGTCATTACTAACATGTCACGGCGAAGTGGACAAAATCAATGATACATGACAAAATCCATGGCCAAGACACCAAAGATTGCTCGCTGCATCACCTAGACACGCTTCATGACTAAAGGGTAGGATAAGACATGGGATATATAAAAGGTGAAAATTAAAAAATGAGCAGGTAGTCTAAATCTATAACCGAGTCATCACCACTTACCATCCGCCCAAAGTTCAAGCTTTGAAGTCAAGAAACCGGATCATGAAATGCAAGGTAGATATGTCATTAGAGGACGTTGTGATGGGCACACTACCTTTTCTCCAACTGTTGGCATAACAACTAACTCCAATCTTCAAATGTGACTGAGGTGGCCTCCTCGATACTAAATCAATAAAGCTCATACTACAGTGCTTATAACATTGCACTTTACAAAATCATAACAACTATTTTTTTTTTCTTTTTCGAATCACTTTTTTTTTCCAACATAATATCCCCCAACTTGAGATGAACAATGGGGATTCGGGGGGTCTTCAATGATCTTCAGGAATGTTATCGATGAAAGCGTGATTTCTAAACCTTTCCACTCGACCCTTGAACTTAGGCAAATGATGACTTCCCAATCACAAATAAAGACTACAGGGTAGTCTAAGGTGTATAGGTGTATCGAAACAATATATTGGGTAAACAAAATGAAGAGAATGGCTTAGAAGGGTGTATCTAGGGGTATCTTGCACGAAAGATGAGTGCAAAAAAAGGGTTTCACATGGGGGTCAAGAAGTCGAGGTGACTAATCGATAGACACACAATGGTAGGCTGTTTGGGTGATAATCCTATAATATTTCCTTCTAAAACTGAAAAGTCCAAATACATAGAGCTAACTCAACATACCTCTTCTATGGTCTCGAAATGATGCAAAGGCTAAGTTCTAAAGTTTACAAGCTACTGGCACACTCATAATTTGGTGGATTTGGGGTAAAATATTGGAAACGGATAAGGCTAATCTCACCATATAATATCAAGGGTTGCATGTGCTCGGGTAAGGTCTAATCTAGTTAGGTTAAGAAAAACATGTAAAAATTTTAAAAATGACATAATTTTTCAAAATAAACTAGAAAAATGAGGGCGAAATAATGTTCAAGAGATAATTCTACCCCCGTCCCCCCACTTGAATTGTACAAAGTCCTTTTTGTACTAGGCATTAAATAAAGGTGAAGAGAAAGGTAGAATTAGAGCGAGAACTTCCCTGAAATTTGCTCCAAAAAGAAGGAAGGCCCACGAAAAAGAGACGTGCCTTCGTATAAGCATCATGAACAAACTTAAGTCCCTGAAATCACACTACCGACAAGCATAATTCTAAAAAGACAAAATGAAAAATGAAAAATGAAAAAAAAATCTAACTCACTTTTGTAGGAATCACGGTTGCATTTAGCGAATGCAACAAGCTTTTTAAACCACTTGGTGTCCCAAGTGGACGCGTGAAGTCTCGTGAGGGTTTACAGGGAACACACCAACAAAGTTCATTTAAAATACTAATACAAGGTTACTGTGTTTTAAAATGAAAGAATTAAACCAGAGGAAGGTTACGTCGTAACTCTTTTGAGAGAGTTACGCCGTAACTAGCAAAACCTGACATAAGCTGCAAAGCGAGTGGTTACGGCGTAACCACCAAGATGAGTTACGCCGTAAATCAGTTCAGATCAGCAAACTGCAGCAGCAATTACTTCCTCATTTCCTGCAAAAACAGTGAGAACACACAAAACCCTACAGAAATGGAAATAAAACAAAAGAAAGGGATAATTCGGGTTGTCTCCCGAAAGAGCACTTTTCTTTATTTACGAGTCTTTAAGTTAGACTCAGAGCCGCGGGGCTTCTATGGGGGCCTTTGGACTTCCCCGATTTCCTCCGTATCTTTCATTAAGTTACGTCTGACCCAACCGACATTTGTGGCAGTGCGGAGATATTCTTTGGTTTCAATTTTTCGAATTTTGCAAAATTTTTCTTCAGGTCCCAAATGATATCGCGTAAACTCATATTTCTCAGCTATAATCGGTGGCGGTCTCTTAAACGGGATGCCAAGAATTTTGCATCTTCTTTTCTCGTGTACTTCATAATCTGGGTCAATGAAACCGTCTTCGCCTTGCAACTCGAGATAATCAAAATCATCGTCGTCGGAATCGGACTCTTTATGTTGGTCATTGTTTTCTACGAGTATTTACATGCATTTTTCTTTTTCTATCTTAGACGAGTCCTTGGTGTTTTCTTCCGATTTTTCATTAGGAATTTCATCGTTAGGTTAATCTTTACTCACACACCCATTCCAGATTTTCTCTTTAGTTAACGCGTCAATTTTTCCGTATTTGATTCTGACCCAATCATTGAATCTGAGATTATCTGGCCAAGGAAATTATGTTCTATCAGAATCATTAGTTGAAGTCCATAGGAACTTGTCTTCCCCAGCTCTCTCAATGCTGCTTCCCCCGTCACATTCATACTCAAAAGGGTTGCAGGAAGCCCAAACATTTCCGTCACCGGTCTTAATTTGTTCACACCAATGATTTTGAGTTCCTTCGTCATTGTCATCATCAGAAGGAATATCATCGAGGGGCTTAATGGTTTTTCCTCGAAGAATATGTTTTTCATATTTGAGTTCCAGATTTCTGAACAAAGTCGAATTAATTATCGCGTCCCCGAATCTTATCGAATACCAATCTTTGAATGATAGATTTCCAAAGTCAACGTCATGCCTCCCAGATTCATGTGGGCATATCCAAACTTTGTTCTTCACATTACCTCCTCCGTTGCAATATTCACAAAAAGGATTGCACGTTGGCCAAGCGTGAGTAATCTCATCTTCCATGACGAGTAAGGGTTTGCAGTAATGCTTGAAAGGTGGTCCTTCCACTTCGTTAATCGAGAACTTGGCTAACCTTTCTTCGTCGTTAAGTGTAGTCCACATGTATCTGTCATCTTTTACCCTTTCTTTATTAACTCCACCATCGCAGGTTTTCCGAGGATCACACAAGGCCAACAAGTTTTAGCATTCCCCATCATCGATTAAAATAGCCTAACACCAATGACTTCTCCTTTTAGGGTTGTCATCCTTGGTGCCCGTGTCTTTGCTTGAATTTGGGTTACGCCGTAACTCTGAGGTGTGATTACGGCGTAACTCACTTTCGCCATCACTATCAGACTCATCAGAGTACTTGTTGTTATCAGAGAATACAGCCTTACATATAGTAGATTTTCTCTTTTGTTCCTCATTTCTTCTTTGTACCTCGTCGCCAAGATTTCCAATTAAAGTTTCCAAGTTTTTTAGTGATATGTTATGGGAAGAGAGGCTCTTGTTTGTATTATCTTGGAAATTTTTAAGCCATTCATCTTGCTCCTTTTACCTCTTGGTAGTATCCATAAGGTACTTGTTAATAATTTCCTCCAGGTTAGCTCTTCTTTCATTACGCTCATAATACGGTGGAGGTCCTCCACGAAACCCATTACGATTATCCCCGTAGAAAGGCCCATTCTCTCCATATTTAGCTTCCTCGATCGTATCTTCCTTGTCAATTTTAGGACAATTTTTAGTCAAATGTCCCCCACCACAGTTTTCGCAGCCGACTTGGATGGCATGAACAGTTTCTCTAATTTTTAGCATATTTCTACCGAGATTCTCAAGCTTTTTGGTTATTGCTGCAATTCCATCGATTACATCCTCCGTCGTGCCACTTTTGAGAGTGATCAACCATTTTTTGAATGGCTTCAATTGCAAGAGTAGGAGTCATGTTTGGGATAGGTCCTTGATAGTCCAGCATTTGCCTTGTAGTTACGTTAATTCCTTTGTAGAAAATATTGACCTTCTGCTGGTTGTTCAGATCATGTCTTGCTTGAAATTATGGATCTCCAAAAGCTGGTTAGAAATCTTCGATGGCGCCCAAGTACTAATTGCCCCGGCGGGCAATCTTTCGATCCATCTTCTGGCAGCTCCAGTAAGAGTCATATGGAATACCCTTAGCATAAAAGCATCATGAGACACGCCTGGAATGTTGAAAAGGCTTGCAATGTAAAGGACATTTTCAACGTGCTCATATGCATCTTCATCCCTGTTTCCTGAAAAAGGGTTAGCACGAAGCTCCCTCATAAATTGGTCTTTGATTTTGAAACGGACATCCGCTCCAATTGCCAGTCTTATGAGACCCGGCCCTTGTTACGCTCTTGTCAACGCCAAGTATTCCTCATGAGTGAGGTCATCGATGTTAACAACTTCCATGGTACCTGAAAACTTGAAATATCATCGTGAGAAAAGTTTAAAACGAAATGAAAGACTTAATATTAAACCTAATATAACTCCCCGACATCGGCGCCAAAAACATGATGCGGGTTTTACTGACCAGGTCTTAATATTTATAATGTCTCGTTATACCTATGGTCTACCCTAGTGCACTAACGGGCAGTGTACCCGGTCGTGTGTAGTGTAGTAATCGGTAAAGCCGAGGTCGTCCCAAGAGCTATGTGTGTTGGATTATTACTAAGTCTAAGTGTCACAGATTAATAATGGTTTCGATAGGGATTTACTTAATTAAACTACTAATGAAGAATAAAATAAAGCAGATAAATGGTAAAAGGAATTCAATAGAGGAAAGTGGTGCTAACCTAGTTAATCCTCCTAGCTAGTTATGTCTATGTCTACTTACTTCCAATTACTTCATGTGGGGTCAAAGTCGAGAGTACAAAATTTGGTCAATTCGCCCTAACCTATTAGCAAAGATGCCACCACAGGAGAAGTCATGTGTCCCCTCATAATTCCTGTTGTTCCTGGTCCCCTAAGCCAAGTCAGTAAGTACCGCTACATGCTAGATTTATAATAGCGAATGCCCGGCCATTAGGAACTTAGACACGCACCACCCCCTAATTCTTAAGTTCATCCAAACGATAGGTGATCAGTTGGTCAAATCGTACAAGTAGAAAGGGTCATCAGTTGGTCATATCTTACCCTTCCCATCTCAGTCCACTTACCTAGGGTCAGTTGGTCATATCTCCTAGGCAATTGGCCTCTATCGCCATTCAAAACTACCGAACCAAGGGTGGCTACCAATAAACTATGCATGCATACACTTAGAAATAATTGTACGGAAGTAAAGTAAACGCAAACAAAACAATTAAGGAATCATAACTAGGCCAGCACCAAGAGGTACTTAGCCGCTCATATTAATCATGCAAAACAATTCAATATTCAAAGGTACGAAATACATGAATTGAAATTAAAAGAAATATAAAATGCTAATGATTATCGTAGGGGAGTGATTTCTCCCTTGGAGACCGCTCCATATGCTCCTCAAGACTGCCTTGAGATTTTTCCCACGTTCTCTAAGTGTTGTGTGTGGAATGGGATGATTAGAAATGCTATAATTCGTGGGGTATTTATAGGCCAGATCTGAGTTACGCCGTAACCTTCTATTTCTTCGTATTTTGCACTAGATCTGCTGGTTACGGCGTAACCTTATGAGTGGTACGCCATAGTCTTCAATAAACTCGGTTACGTCGTAGTTGATGCAGTAGTTACGGCGTAATGGGAAGAGTTACGCCGTAACCTTTGGGAAGAGTTACGCCCTAACCTTCTGATAAATTGATTTTCTGAGTCACGCAATAGTTACGGCGTAATGTGAGAGACGAGTTACACTGTAACTTCTTCAAAGTAGCATACTGTGATAAATCTTTAGATATTTCTCCAGTTCTGCGTCTCTTTAGCTCCAATGCTCGTAATTTACCTGAAAGTGGTAAACAATGGAAAACAAGCTTAAATCCATATAAATGATATAAATTACAAGCATTATCGGGGAAAATTGACACTTAATATTCAGGACTATTCGATGTTATCAGGTTTGCCCCTAGATCTTTAGGAATAAAGCATTCACCTTTAATGCTTATAGAGTGTACCGGTAGTATAATAGATTCTAGAACTTGTTTTGTGATGCATTTTGAGATCGCTAGTGAGACTACACTTGTGTAGTTAGGAATAACAAAATGATAAGAGGCATTAGGATAACCCTTGTTTGATACCTGTATTATAATTACTTCTTCCACATCGGTCGAGTAATTACCCCACACCCTTGCGATGTACTCATCTTTAGTACACGATACCCCTAGTTAACCCCTCAGAGCCTATCCTTTTCGCGGTTCTTGTGATGTTTCGGTTTTCCGGAATATCAATGAAGAGCATTGTTTACAATCCACCCCCAAATGTACACCCAAATCTCCTTAGCCTACCTTGTATGCACTAACCTTTAGTGCATTATTTTTATCATTACTAAACCCTTAGTTCAATTATCTATTTACTTGCATGGTTGCTACGTCGAGTCATATCTTTTGTACACAGTTTTGGTATGATTGGGACTCATTGGCAAAAGTAATATTTTATAGAGTAACGGGAAGGAACGTTAAATTCAAATTCCCTTTGTCTATGTAATTAAATACTCCAAGTGCTTTGATCTTTTCAAATCGTGTCAAATTAGTATTAGAGAAATAAAAAAACTCAAATGTAGGGATGCTCCTATAAATCCCTTATATTTTGATGTTATCATAGAGGATGGTAGATGTATAAAAAAAATCGAAAAAAAAATTGAAGAAAAACATACGGGCTCCTATCCGACATCTATCTTTATGTTTATATTTTTCAATTTATTTATGTTTATTTCAAGTTATCTAGAGTTTAGTGAGTCGAGTCTTGACTTAGAAATGATATTCTTTTCATGCTTGTACCATAAGATTTTTGACTTGCCACCACTAAATCGCCTATCCAACAAAACCCTTTGTTTCCCTACCGTAAGCCTAATGTTACAACCCTTAAAAAGACCTTGTAGATAGTTATTCCTAGGTGCTTACGCCAAAGCGGTGGATGTTTGATCTAGTCTCAAGCCTATGCTAATCTATGTACTAGTCAGGTAATGAGTGTTTATTTTCCATTTCCATTTACTATATTTCAGATAAACCCGAGAGATGAGAGAATCCAAACACCCCTTGTGAGGTGCTAGTATATAATTTCTGTGCTTGTTATGACTATTGTGGTGCTTTTACTTGTTGTGAATTATTTTAAACCCATGCTTCATGCCCCCTAACTTATAAATTGATTGGCCAAAAGCACATTTGCTTGAGGACAAGCAAATACCAAGTGTAGGGACCTTACGCGAAGTTACCTAGATATGGCATATCGAGTAAACTGATACGCCGTATAGATGCCGTTTACAGAAACTATAAATAGAGGTCGACTCCTTGCATTCAAAGAACACAATATACCACACGAGAACAGAAGACCAAGCACCACAAGATACAAACAGAAGGACGAATTCGGAAGCATAAGAAGGCCTTGAAAGTGCGTAATTACATAGGTAGATTCGCTTAATCATAGTAGTATTCTTTAATCGTTTGGTTAGCATGCTTTTTCTTTCTTTAGATTTGCATTAAACATACTACATGCATTAATAATTATATGATGTTTTATTTGGTTTTAATGGAATTGATACCTCTTGATTATCGTACCTTGTCAACTTGGCTCGCACAATCACTTCATTGACATCATTACATAGTTAATTTAATCCCTAACGGGATAAATAATTTAACTAAGTATCATCAAGGAAAGATTAACACGGATTTCTAATTAGTCGTGGCAGGGCTTTTACAAGAGATCTAGGTGATCTAGTACACTACATAATAAGCAGCCATAAGGAAAGTGCCTATCTAGTACTCATCATATATAACTAAACGATTAGCGAGCATATCTTCTTTACTATCCGCTTGACCTCTTATTGCTATCTGTTTTCTATCTGTGTACGTGTGTGTCTTGTTTTCTTCACTTTTATGTTACATTTTTTACTTAATCTACACATCGTGCCAGTCTCACAGGCAGAAAACCCCCCTTGCGTTAGATTAGGTTTTATTAAATTACTTTAGAATTAAAATACTGATAGATATTTAATTGTTAAGGTTTCACTCTTAGTGATCTTCACTGTACTTACCAACTAGGCTACATTGATCGGGAATAGTGCCCGTTAGTGTTTGTTATAGGTTAAGTTTGCTAAATATAAATATTAAAACTTGATAACAATAATTACCTACACTAAACAACACATCAAACAAGTTTTAGAAAATGGTTCATGGCTTATTATTTTGGACACCTAATACAGTTTGAAAAAAAGGAAGAAATTACTACGGATCCGGTTTGGGTTAAACTATATAACGTGCCTATTGTTGTGTATTCAGAAGTTAGTCTTAGTTTGATTACCACTAAGTTGGGACGCCCCATAATTTTAGATGCCTACACTTGTTCAATGTGCCTTAATTCTTTAGGGAATAATACTTATGCTCGTGCTCTTATTGAGGTTTTGTCTAAATCAGCTCTATTGGACACTTTGGTTGTGGCTATACCATTGCCTAACGGGTTGGGACACTCTATGGAAACTATTGAAGTAGAATATGAATGGAAACTTCCTCGATGCGATACTTGTAAGATTTCTGACCATAGGAATGAGCAATGTCCTAAAAGGGTTAAGGTTTCTCAGGTTATGGATGATGGTTTTGTTGAGGTTACTCGTAAAAATGGGAAAGGGAAGCAACCATCTAAGCTGTGACATATAGATGGGGTTCATTTGAATAAATCTAAACCAAATTATTTCTATCATCCTATTGGTAAAACGAATAATAATTAAATGGAACCTAATACTTCGAATCCTATGGACATTAATGAGGCTTCTTCATCTCGATCTAAGGATGAAAATCAGCGGTAAACAAGCTACCATGAGTAATGTGGGTTTGAATGTTCAAGCTACTAATAATATATCCTCTAAGAACCCCTTTGATGTTTTAAAGGACCAAGATGATGTGGTTGAATTTAATACCTCGGCTGTGCAAAAAAAATGAAAAAAACTTGTCTTGGGACATTAGGGGTGACATACGAAGTTTAAAAGTAGATACTGGAAGTGATAGTGATAAAGTTTAGAACTTAATTGATGATACAAGGAAAAAGGTGGGGGCGCCTCCCAGGAAGACTAGTATTTGGTCGGGTAAGAATGTGGACTTTGACCTCCTCATGAAGGAGGATAGGAAGAATATTTTGCGTGATCTACAAGAGAGTGATGATGATGTTGATCTAATGTAGTAGTTGGATAGTTTTGATGTTCTAGTTTGTGTATGAAGTTAATATGGTCGTTTTGTGGCATGTCACCAATGATCTAGTGGTTGTTCAAGTGGTTTCTTTAGGTTAATGTGGTATTTTAGCCATTGATAAGGATTTAAAATGTACACTTTTAAGGGGTCATTTAAGCCTTTAATCGACCACTTTTATATCCGTTACTGCTTAATTTCGTTTCTTTTCACTTTTTAGGTCTTTTGGAAGCAAGATGCTGGAATGATGCACATTTGGACGACGTCCCAAACAAAGGGCGACGCCGTCCCTCTCTACAGATTTGATAATTACATGCACCAGATGGCTCAGTGGAATTTTGGCTCAGTGGAATAACACCTGACGGCGTCAGGCTTTGAAAAAGAAGGGCGTCGCGAAGACTTTTCATCTCAGACGGCCCAGATCCAGAACCAAGACGACGTCCCATCTGAAGCCCGACGGAGTCACAATTCCAACGTGACGCCGTCCCATCAGTAACTTGGCCAAGACGAAAACCCTAATGACGACGATCTAACGGCGTCCCACCTATAAGGCGATCCCGTCGCAAGTGTAAATCTATATATATAATTCGATTTTTCTGTATTTTGAGAGGTATACTTTTGGGGTAAACCCTATTTTACACATCAAGATAAGTGTTTTAATACATTAGTATCATTATGTCTTCCATTGATTGTGTGTATGCTTGCTTGTTTAACATGTCTAGCTAAATTTCTAGTGTGTTTGCTTAGATTTATGAAACCTAGTTGTTGATTATTGTTAGGTTGTCTCTTATCTTAATTGTAATTGGCTTAGGAGTGCAACTAGGCTATCGTTGTGTTTAAATGCTTGAGTAATCTTTGTGAAAATTAGTTTATGAATCACTTAGCGGATTTCGTAGTCTAAACATCCAAAGATCACCTTAAAGTTAGTTTATGATTAATCTAGCGGATTTCGTAGGAAATAACCTAAAGGTAATCTCAAAGAGTTAGGGCATAAGCACACCCTACGATCTTAGAAAACACAATGCGTTAAGAATAAGGATGTGACAATTCAACCAACAATAAAATATAACTAGGGAGTAATAGTATCTAGGTAAACACATTTTTAATCATCATACGAGCACACATCAATTGGACATAAACTACCCCTAGTATTAGATAATTAGATAGTAGAAGTAATCGATAGAAGTACCACCCCCAAACCAATTGCCCCGAGATTTTACCCTTAGCTTTCTAAAAAAACATATAAAAGATAAAAAAAGAATCATCCTCAACCCCACCTTAGCGAAGTACACTTCTTACTAGCATTCCTATTCTCCTAGAGAACAATATCAATACCCGAGGCTTACCCAATACTACACTACAAAGATAAGGTTCACTGCCTAAGGTGTTGAAAAACTTGCTTGACGAAAAGGAAGTTCCTTTGACCCCAAACGCGCTTCGTACGTGCATCAGCTATATTCCATTATACTTAAATATTTTTTTGGCGTAATATATTTTTCAGGAAAAACCCTTTACCCAGAAAAAACGATGATTGCATAAATACAAGAAGATTGATCTAATACATGTACTAAATCGCAGGGGCTCATGATCTTGCTAAACCAATCGCCCTCTAATAAAGCCAAAAACATGATTAAACAAACAATATATAAACCATTGAATTCGTTTTGTCTTTGTTTAAGAGGGCAATGTTTTATAACCTGTGTTAAACCGGGAACATGTCCGGATATGACTGTTGTTTGCTTGTTTATGAACTAACGGTTCTTTTATTAACCTCGGTCATACCTTTGGTTTTTATTTAAACTTTGGGACATGTTGTTTTTCTGGAAAGTATGGGTTTGGCATTGAATTTATCGCGTTTTAGAGCTGTTTAGAGCTTTTTTAGGGTTGTTGGGGTATGTTTAGGGGTGTTTTTGGAGCTGATTAAGGGTTGTTTCGTTAGGTTTAAAAACTTTTTGCAGCCGTATGAATTGAATTTCCATGTTCAAAGCTACCAATTTTTGCATAAAACTAGTTCCACACGACGGTTCAACCAGCGACTCGTCGGGTTGGTAAAAAAACTGATTTTTAAATAGTGTAAAAGGGTATAAAGATGATGACTTTTGACCATCGTTGGTCAAACTTATTACTCCCTTGCTATCCTAGGTAATTTTCTTTTTTTGTTTCTTACGGATTAATTGTTACGAGTACTCTATTAGTGACTCATAACACGCAAATGGTTTTATGTTAACGTTGATTGCATAAATAAAAAATGATTGACATGATATATGTAATAAATTGCAGAGACACATGAAGAATCATGATTTTGAACCTTTAATCATCATTTTCTCTTGTGTGTTTGGCCCATAGCTAAATTCAAAACTTGATAATTAGTGACCCGTAACACGTAAGGGTCCAACCAATCAAAAGCGTTTTCTTGGCGGATGAAAAATATTGATTGGATTTATTGACAAATTTTATTTTATAATGGTTTTGTTACATTCACCCGTTGTTTTACTCTCTCTCTAACCATGGAGATGATGTTCTTTCATCATTTCCGACCTCCCGATTCACAATACCAACCATACACACGACCTTACAGTATAATTATCAAGTTTATTTGTTGCTTAGGTGCACGAGTAGACAGTGATAGTATGCACATATTACATACACTCAAGAATGCGGGTTAGTTTCTTAATGAAAATCTTTTTATTTAAGTTAAAAGGCTCAACAAGTTATAAGGCTCAATAAGCCAAACAAATTGAAACGAGCTTTTACAAATGTGTAGGGCTAATAGTTAGTCAAATTACTAACATATGATTCAAATTAAATATAACGGATTAACATGCAAAAGATTAATAGTTAGTCAAATTACTTAATTATGAATAAAATTAATGGATTAACATGAAAAAGATTGAAATATATGTGAATTTAATTTGATTTATGTTGATTTAATTTAATAATAATAAGCTTTAGCTCCAACTAATTCGTCAAACAGCATTACAAAAATATAAACTTGAACTTTCAACATATATATATATATATGCATATTACAACCACATAATACTCTAGATAAGAGTAAGGAGTAAGGACATTGACTACCGAAGTAAAATGCATTTCATATTAGTCTATCACTTTTTGTATACGTTCTATCTTTCTAGTCTTTGCATAACAGCGATGGATAAAAGGACCATGTGTACATATGCATATCACAACCACATAATACTCTAGATAAGTATAAGGAGTTAGGACACTCACTACCAACGTAAAATGCACTTCATATTAGTCTATCACTTTTTGTATACGTTCTATCTTTCTAGTATTTGCATAAAACGATGGATAAAAGGACCATATTTACATATGCATATTACAACCACATAATACTCTAGATAAGTATAAGGAGTTAGGACACTCACTACCGAAGTAAAATGCACTTCATATTAGTCTATCACTTTGTACGTTCTATCTTTCTAGTCTTTGCATAACAACGATTGATAAAAGGACCATATTTACTTTTGCATACTCTAGATAAGTATAAGGAGTTAGGACACTCATTACCGAAGTAAAATGCACTTCATATTAGTCTTCCACTTTTTGTGTACGTTCTATATTTCTAGTCTTTGCATCACAACGATAGATAAATGGGCCATATGTACGTATGCATATTACATCCACATAATACTCTAGATAAGTATAAGGAGTTAGGACACTCACTACCGAAGTAAAATGCACTTCATATTAGTCTATCACTTTTTGTATACGTTCTATCTTTCTAGTCTTTTTATAACAACGATGGATAAAAGGACCATATGTACATATGCATATTACACCCACATAATACTCTAGATAAAAAGGAGTTAGGAAAGTCACTACGAAAGTAAAATACACTTCATATTAGTCTATCACTTTCTGTATACGTTCTATCTTTCTATTCTTTGCATGACAACGATGGATGTCAATTATTGTTGACCCAGACTTTTTATAATAATTAATAAATTAGAGGCTATTTTCCTATAGATATTAATGTTAAATTTTCGATTTACAATTCAAAATGCCCTTCTTATAGTTACTCTTATGGATAATGGTCTCTAGTTTAAAACAACAAATGTAATTTGCACAAACTTAGTTTTGACTTCTATATAAAATTTTATGCTTTGTATATATGTTACGTTCGCCTTATTCTCCTTGTATCTTGTTATGTGTAAATCTAAAGTAGTAAATATGTGCAAATCTAAAGACTAAAAGTATATGTGTGTGCAGATCAACACACACTAAACCAAGCAAATTGGATGGCCGATACCTCCTTAAATAATGCATGACTAGATAAAATTATAAAGTTATTTAAACTCAACTGCAAATATGTATATAATAACATGTACACTACAAGGATAATGAGTTATAGTAATAACATGTCGTCGCTAAAGTATTTATTAAATAATTAATAAACTTATTTGATAAATTAAAATTAATAAATGATTAGTGATGACATATATCATTGCTAAAAGAAACGTGCATCATAGATCGGTAAGGCTGTTACCTACATTTTTCCCAGATTTTCCGGGACCAAATATCTAGTTTTTTTTCTTTCCAAATTTGCATTGAAAGGTCAAATTTCAAATAAAACATCCCTGCTCACTTACGTCTTCTCCATCCTCTTCATCATCTATAATCTCAAGGGGATCGAGCGGTGGAGGCACGGTAATTTTAATGTTCGCGGCCTGTAACTGATTGATGAAATGAGTGAATCGAAAATTTGCCGCGACAACTTTATCCTCCTGAATTCAGGTATACATTCTTTATCGGGATTGAGCGCTTGAATTACTTGATGCATGACCCGGTAAGTTGGGTCGGAAAATGAAAAAATAGCTCTACAACAAAAGTGATACACGACTTTATTTATGGTCAATGTTGTGACAAAATCATTTTTATTGATCTTGTATATCTTAACAATTGATATATAAGCAAATGTTGAAGACTTTATGTAAGGGACATTAATTTCTCAAACAGATTTGCATCAAACTAAAAAAATAAATTATAACACATAAAGAATTATCTGATTATGTACTATACTTCTATAAGAATTTTAACATCAAAATTGACGAGCTCGTTTTAGGACTTTTTTCTACTTTCGCACCAGGATCTGTACAAAGCACATAGTTTCACAGCTGATAACACATTCTTTATCATTTTGATCAAAGCTTATATTGGAACTGATTTGAAAAAAAAAATAGAATACTTGTTTACAAAGCAATCAAAGTTGTAGTACACTGTTAAAGTATTCTCAAAAAGGGACATTAATTTCTCAAGTAAAACAATCTTTGTGGAATAATATGACACCACTTAAAATTTAATTTCTAAGAATTATGAGAAAAGGGTAGCTCAAGTATAAATAGAGACATACAAACCTTCAGTTTACAGAAAAAAAACATGCAAAAGCAAGCAATGGCTTCTTCAAACTTCTTACTTTTATCTCTAGCTCTACTACTCACTGCTCTCTCATTTTATCCAAACTTTACTTCTGCTTCTTTGGAGGAAGCAAATGCTCTTCAAAAATGGAAAGCAACCCTTAAAATCCCAAACAACTCCCAAATTCTATCTTCTTGGACACCCCTTCCAACGAATACTAGCGCACCCGCTCCGTGCCCTTCTTGGTTTGGAATTGCTTGCAATGCTGATGGGAACATTAACAAGTTGAACCTCTCCACATCTGAGTTAAAAGGTACGCTTCACCAATTCCCGTTCTCTATTCTAGGCAACCTTACCCATTTTAATATTAGTGTAAACAGCTTCTTTGGTCCCATCCCACCAGAAATCGGACTCCTGTCCAAACTTGTCCATCTTGATTTTTCAACCAATCAGTTTTATGGTGTAATTCCACCTACCATTGGTAAACTAAGCCAGTTAACTAGCTTGTACCTTTTCGAAAATAATTTAACTGGTTCAATCCCACAAGAAGTAGGGAGTATTGTCTCTCTTGAGAAGCTAAGCCTCAATTCCAACAATATTTATGGCTCAATTCCTTCATCGTTGGGTGACTTGAGGTCTTTGAAAGTCCTTTATTTGTGGGAAAATCATCTATCTGGGACCATTCCAATTGAATTAGGGAATATGAAGTCTCTCACTGAATTAGATTTGAGCGAAAATCAACTCAATGGTTCAATCCCATCATCGTTGGGTAATTTGGAGTCTTTGAATATCCTTTATCTGTACAAAAACAAACTCTCTCAGCCCATTCCAATTGAATTAGGGAATTTGAAGTCTCTAACTGAATTGGTCTTGAGCGAAAATCAACTCAATGGTTCAATCCCTTCATCGTTGAGTAATTTGACGTCTTTGAATATCCTTTTTTTGTGGCAAAATCAACTCTCTGGGCCCATTCCAATTGAATTAGGGGATATGAAGTCTCTAACTGAATTGGTCTTGAGCGAAAATCAACTCAATGGTTCAATCCCTTCATCGTTGGGTGATTTGACGTCTTTGAATATCCTTCATCTGTACACAAATCAACTCTCTGGACCCATTCCAATTGAATTAGGGAATTTGAAGTCTCTCACTGAATTAGCTTTGTACATAAATCAACTCAATGGTTCAATTCCTTCATCGTTGGGTGATTTGAAGTCTATGAATATCCTTCTTTTGTGGCACAATGACCTATCTGGGCCCATTCCAATTGAATTAGGGAATATGAAGTCAATCACTGCATTATCTTTGTTTCAGAATCAACTATCCGGGCCCATTCCTACTGAATTAGGAAATATGAAGTCTCTCACTGAATTATATTTGAACGATAATCAACTCAATGGTTCAATTCCTTCATCGTTGGGTGATTTGAAGTATTTGACTTACATTCATCTGTTCACAAACCAACTCTCTGGACCCATTCCAATAGAATTAGGGAATATGAAGTCTCTAAATCATTTACAATTGGGCAATAATCAACTCAGTGGTTCAATCCCTTCATCATTGGGTGATTTGAAGTCTTTGAATACCCTTCATCTGTTCAATAATCGACTCAATGGTTCAATTCCTTCATCGTTGGGTGGTTTGAAGTCTTTGAAACTCCTTCATCTGCAGACAAATCAACTCTCTGGACCCATTCCAATTGAATTAGGGAATATGAAGTCTCTCACTGAATTATATTTGAGCGAAAATCAACTCAGTGGTTCAATTCCTTCATCGTTAAAAAACCTGAGAAACCTTCAGATTCTAGCTATCAGTGAAAACAAGTTATCCGGTCCAATACCACAAGGAATCGGAAGTCCACAATTGTTAAAGCTACTGCTGAACACAAATCAGTTGTCTGGGCAAATTCCAAAGGAGTTTGTGGAGATGAAAAGTTTGTTAAATTTAAACTTGAATGATAACAACCTTTCAGGTGTTATACCTCAAGAGCTTGGATCACTGCATCGCCTCCTTACTATTGACCTATCCAAAAATAGGTTAAACGGGTCATTACCAAGATATATTGGTGAATTAACTCAGCTAAGTGTTCTTGATTTATCTTGGAATTCACTCACAAAAGAGATTCCATCGGAAATTGGAAGTTTAGTAAGTCTGGACAGGATGAATCTTTCTCACAATAAGCTATCTGGTTCTATTCCTAATGGTTTCAGTAACTTGCCAAGAGGGATTCATATAGACCTGTCTTACAATGAGCTCACAGGTCCAGTGCCCCCTTATGCTGTCTTTTTAAATGTGTCTGGAGAAGCATTACAAGGAAATCGTCTGTGTGGAAATGTTACAGGTTTGAAACTTTGTGAAAGTCAAACTAATGATTTTCATCATAAGCTCATCCTTGTAACTACGGTCCCAATTTTTGCGGCTCTTTTACTTGGTTTATTCATCTGTGGCCTCAAAGCTTATCGACGTAGAAAGAGAACTTCTCCACAGATACCATCAGGCGAAGAAGGTGGCAAATTTTTCTCAATAACAAGTTTTGATGGACAGGCGATGTATGATGAAATCATCAAGGCAACAAATGATTTTGATGATGCATATTGTATTGGGATGGGAGGATACGGTATTGTGTATGAAGCTGAGTTACAACCCAACAATTTAGTAGCTGTCAAGAAACTTCATTCATCTTCAGAGAATGACGATCAAGGCTTCCTAAATGAGGTACGGGCATTAACAAACATAAGGCACAGAAACATAGTTAAACTCTATGGATATTGCTTCCATGCTCGTCACTCATTTTTGATTTACGAATATCTTGAGAAGGGAAGTCTAAAATCGCTCTTAAGTAGCGATATCACAGCAAAGGAACTGGATTGGCTGAAAAGGGTAAGAATCATTAGGGCTGTAGCGAATGGTTTGGCTTATATGCACCATGATTGCACACCACCTATAATTCATAGAGACATTTCTACAGCTAATATCCTTCTGGATTCTGATTATGAGGCACATATCTCGGATTTTGGAACAGCAAAGCTTCTAAAGTTGGATTCATCCAATTGGTCTGCGGTTGTAGGCACCTGTGGCTATGTTGCGCCAGGTAACTACCAATATTTTAATGCTATATATACGTACTTATTCTCAAGTTTTAGATTGATCTATGTTACATTTAATCATGATCTGATATAACAAAATGATAAAAAAATGCATCGAACTTGACACTTTATGTGATTGTGTGTAGCCAACTATTTTTTTTCTTATTGTATGTACTGAACTTTCAAATTTCGATCATTGTGTGTATTTTGTGACAATTCTGCCATGTAAAATGACCATTTTACCCTTCAAAATTTGAAAAAATTAAGGGTAAAATGGTCACAAAATACACACAATAATCGAATTTTGGAAGTTCAGTACATACAATAAGAAAAAAAATAGTTGGCTACACACAATCATAAAAAGTGTCAAGTTCAATGCATTTTTTTGTCATTTTCCCTTTTTTTTTTTGGTATTCTCATGTTTCCTTCAATGTAGAACTTGCTTATACGATGGTGGCGACAGAAAAATGCGATGTGTTTAGTTTTGGAGTTGTTGCACTAGAAGTGATTATGGGAAAGCATCCTGGAGAACTTATATCATCTCTACCAACATTGTCTATTGATGATCTATTGCTAGCCAATGTAGGAGATAGTCGGATTCCGCCACCATATTCTCTACTTGAGAAACTAGCTCATACAATTTTGAATGTCTCACGGGCATGTTTGAACAACAACCCACAGGAAAGGCCAACAATGCGCCAAGTCAAAGATTTATTGTCAGTGGATGATCGAATTTGGATGAAGATGCATGTATCGGTAACTTAATGCTAGCTTGATCGATTTTCTATAATGTCTAGTCATAAGTCATAAAGTTTAAGAAACTTTTTATATTTTTTTGTTGTCCTGAATTATGTTGTAGATTGTTACTATTAAATAAGAAAATAATTTATATCAATGGAGATTTCTAGCTTTTTGGCAATTTCTCTAAATTATTCCAGGAAAGGCCAACGGGAAATTTGTATATCAGTTAGAATTTATTCTTACTCATATCAAGAAATATAGTAAACAGTGAGTGCACACAAAAGATATTCAAAGATGTCAAATCAACTTGAGGTAACCTTTCTAAGGACCTTTAACACATTATGTTGTAGCAAGCCAAACAACCCAAAAAACAATAACCTTTTTCCTTAAGCCGAACACCCATTTCACCCTTTGTGAATACACATTTCATAACCCAACTACACGATCCATATATAACAGCTGAATTTCTTCCCGAGCGTGAAGGATTGAAGTCGCCCACTCTTCAAACAACTCTGTTGCGAATCCCTCTGCCTTCGACCAACTTATTAGGTGAGCTGATGCCAAAAACTCTGTTGCAGCCACTGCAACTTTCATGCCAATATAACCACCACCAACCGCAACTACTTTTTGTGCTTTTGCCAATGATGATACTAATGAATCAACATCAGCAATATCGAGTATGTGATGAACACCATGTAAAGTATTACCAATTTTCTCAGAAAATCTAGATGCTGTGTACCCTGTGGCAATAATGAGGGATCCAAATTTCAGTGAATTTGTTGTCAATGTTTGCTTCTCTGCATCGATTCCAGTCACCTGATTTTCATACAGCATCAATATCCCTTTCTCTTTGTACCAATCAGGAGTTTGCCTCTCACCTCTTTTTGTGAGAGTCGGGCGCTCATATGGAGCAAATGCCTCCTTAGAAATGATACACAGAATCCCATTGGCCACCCCTTTTTTTGACAAAAGTCCTGGTTACATATCCAGTTCCAACTATCACAAACCTTTTCTTTTGCATTTTGTGCCTCCTGATTTCTTCCTCTTAGGCCATTTCCATAACTCAAACTCCAAACGACTAAAATTATCTCCATGAATCAGTATAACATAAGCCTTCACCGTATCAACTATTGTTGTCGTTACCACTAAAGAAACACCACCAGAATCATTTTCCATACCATCATTATCAGTCTAATTAGAACTAATAGCACGTTCCTTATCACACAATTCAATTCGATCCTGATCACAGTTTTCGACCAAACAAACGCTTTTTTTCTCCTCCTTCACATTCAGTTCATCACTTTGATCCCAGTCAC
Source organism: Chrysanthemum makinoi (assembly GCA_910596185.1). Taxonomy (NCBI): domain Eukaryota; kingdom Viridiplantae; phylum Streptophyta; class Magnoliopsida; order Asterales; family Asteraceae; genus Chrysanthemum; species Chrysanthemum makinoi. Next base: position 335,884,022 of record OU343221.1, read on the forward strand.
TAAAATCATCTTTTACACTGACCTCCATCAACTCATTAACAGTAGCATTCGCTTTTTGAATATCCATTAAAACATTAGAGCCAAAAGTATTAGAATTCGATGATGACGAGACACCTAACAAACACTCTGTTTTCGGTTTCGGAACTTCTTTAAAAATCTTTACCAAAGAACCTTCCAATTTATCCAAAAGACATGAATTAATTTTTAACACCATTACTAATTGATTCTTAACATTTTCAACCGCATTTACAATCTCATGATCAACCACATCATCAAGTAATCGATTTTTGTAACCCAGTTGATTCTTTACTTTTTCCAACGTCATGAACAGACTCATCAAAAATCTCACCACCAAGATCCAAATTACTCACACCCATTCTATTATTCTTCTTTTTAATCTCATCATCATCAACCTTACTCAAATCTTTAAACTCAATTTCTTGCACTTTATCACATTCTTTAGCAACTACATTAAGAACCATATTACCAATGTTGCTTTCGACCAAATCACTTGCTTCTTTAACATCTTGTTTGAAATTTTTCTTTATTGGCATTTCATTAAACCTCTTATGTGCACCCGTATGATAACAAAATATATATTCTTATCAACCAATGTTATTGGATAAATTGTACACTATGTGAAACCTTCAACCCCTTTTGACCCATGTCCTTTAGCTAAAATTTTTTATTTTACTTGTTTGACCCGTCAAAGATGAAACATATCCTACATTGACTCATTCATACTTTAATGGGTCAAAATTTCCATGGATATAAAACTATATGAGAATGTATTTTAAGATAAACTATAGACGACAAAAAAGACCATGGAAGTCCGTTAATCTAACAGACCGAAGAAGAAAGAATCTAACAAAAGAAAAATCCCTTTAAAGTGATAACAATTTATTCGTTACTAATACATAAAAATGGTGAGTAGAAGAATTTAAAACTCTAGTTAAAACTCTGAAAGAGATTGGTCTCACCTGGAAAATGGTGTCACCGGAGTGACTGGAGAAGAGAAAGCCGTAGAAGATGAAGTCATGAGGGAAATGATAATTATTAAATGAAAACTATAATGTCATATTTATCCAACCAAAAATAATAAGGAGGCAATTGTATATATCCAACTTAAACATCAAATGAGGGTAAATTAATCTTTTTTAATAGTCAAACCCTTCACGTGCAGGTCAAATTAGTGTAAATTAGTCTTTATTTTTAATCCCATTATCCCCCACCTCTGCCATCCATCACTGTATCCCGTTTCAGTTATATACTCTCCACCAAAGACCCAAGAATGCCGTCCCTCCCTTCTGCTGCCGCCTACTCTTGTTGCTGTCATCCCTCATTTACTTAGGAACCACCTAAAAATACTCAAGGAACCACCTTGGCGTCCTTGGTAAAATAGCCGAGGTCGGAGATTAATGGCTGTAGAACTAGTGAAGAAGATAAGGAAATTTGGTAAAGTCAAAGTTCTTTTATAGATATAGTACTGTTAGTACAAAAACCTTTTCAATATAACCTTTTATTCTGGAATAGAAATTTTAAAAAAATAAATATATCTATATGTAGTAATTTTGCATGGAAGTATAATGCAAATTCTATATAGGATATAGCAATATTAGACAAAGTTAAAGTTTTTTTTCCTTGTCTTGCTCAAGCATATTAGCTGTAGTTTGTTGTTGTAACGAATGTAACAAGGTAAATTGTTATATCTTCTAAATTTTTCATTAGTTCTCAAAAGGTATTTAATAAAATTTTGTTCTAATTATTAATTTTCAAAAGGTATTTAAGAAACGTTGTATAGAACTTGTTTTAGAGGTCATGTAAAGATGATGATTTGCTTGAACAATAAAGAAGAGGTCAAACAAGATCAAGTTGGTCGATCTTAATTAGTGGCTTAATCGACTTGTAAAGGCAACACATATATGTCCCCAGCATACATTTCTTATACCTTAAATTTGAAAGGTTTTATGGATATTTAAATATATGTATGTCCGGATTAGAACTCGAGACTTCGGGATTGCAAACATTACGTATGAGAGTTGATATTAATAATTAATATATAATTATTAGTCACGAAATAAAACATAACGATAGTTAAATATTTAACGAGGTTTGGTTAACGGTCGTTAAATATAAACTATAAGGACTAGAGATGAAATTACAAGTCGGGAAAGTACTAGAATCCACTTGGGATTGCCTTTGGCCGATCGGTTGGGTTCCAAACCCAATACCACTCAAACTTGGTCACCAAGTTAAGTTACCTATAAATACAATCCCTTGTATTCATTCACAACTTAACCTTGGATCACCAATATACCTAATTTCTCTTCTCCTCTCTCCCTCTTTGTGTGGCCGGTCGTATACCTTCACCACAAGGGTGTTCGATTTTGCTTAACTCAAAGAAACAAGTGTTTGGTTTTATTTGTGATTCAAGAAACTAGCTTTTCACATCAAATCGCTAATAGTACGTGTGTACAAGAACAAAGGACAAGCACGCTTGAGCTTGTAATCTTGGTAGTTGACTTTTGTGTGGGTCGAATTATATAAACCCTATAATTAGGGTTTTGGGTTTTGGTTCTTGTTCAATTACTGTTTGATTCTTGAATTGGTAAAAGGTACACGTTTTCTTATTCGGTTAATTACTTACATATATTATTCCTATTTACTTCCGCTGCATGCTTTGATGATGTTATTTGATTTTATATAATTGTTATGAGTATTAAATCCCAACAGTGGCATCACGAGCCGTTAATATGATGTAATTAATTACCGAAACACATAAAAATTGAATCTTTATGATTATTTGCATGCTTTTTATGGTTTCTAGGGTTTTGAATTCGAAACCCTAATTTTTATTTATTAGGGTCGATTACCCTTTAATTATTTAATTAGGTTTTAATTTTGTAAAACTTGTAGAAACCCTAGGATTGCATGCTAATTTTATGTGGTTAATTAATGAATAATTGTTATGTGACATGTAATATGCGTATCTTGGGTGATAATTGTTATGCGGAATCCATGGTGGAACATGCATGTTTTGCCATGGAGTATTGTTATGCTATAAATTGTTTAGTTGATACACACATGTTCTATTTATTTGATAATTATTGAATTGGGGAAGACCTCAATTATAACTACTAAAAATTCGTTACGTGCTAATTGGTATATTATTAACTTTGGCTTACGCAATCGACTTGTCGATTTATGTGGCTCATCTACCTTGTAGGTGAAAGCCCTAGTTAATGTATGCATAATTTTACGCCTAGAAATGTTTATTAGAGTTTATTGAAATAATTATGCATGTGGCTAATTGTTTTTACATATATTAAATTGTTTAGTTATATGTTTATATTATTTGAGTGTGTTTAATTTTTATTAAAATGCTTTTTTGTTTATATATTGTTTTGACATGTTAGTAAACAAAAAGGACTTTTATGAATAGAAAATTAAATGGACTAAATAATGGCGAAACTGATTTGTTATCTAAGAATTATTCTTGAACTTTTAATCGACTGATGCGACTGTACTAAATGGTTAGAACGGCTCACCCACTAGAAAAAACTATAAAGGGGTTAATTAAGAAGTGCGCACAGTCGCACTGAATGGATGTCTAAGGTTATGCTTTGCGCTTACCTGGTCCTCTGCCCCTGTGAGTTCGATTGTAGCTACCTAGTATAACCATTCAATGTACGAAGCATCTTAGTGCAAAGTTGTAAGTTTCTCAACGCATCGATTAAAACTTTGTAGAATTAAATCTTAGCAATTAAAATCTCATGTAAGTTTTTTTGAAAATTTTATGCTATAAAGTTGCATGCATGCTTCTTTATACATAAGTTTTGAATACACGTTAAAAATTGTACCCTTTAAATTTAAGTTTATGCCATCTAATGATATGAAACACTTGAAGTTGTAATTTAGTTATGTGAGACCTTGATCTAGATTACAATAACGAGGTGAATTATTTTGTTGTGTGAGACCTCAGCTTAATGATTTGCAGTTTATAAATTAAACAACTTAATTAAGTTAGTTAGTGAGACCTATGACTTAAGGCATAAGATGGGATGAAACATGCTTACGTTTTGCATTAATTGTTTTGGCAAAATTGTAAATCCCATAATTTTTGGAATTGAAAACTTGTTTGTCAATTATCATTTTTCAACGATTACCTATTCTATACTTTCACCACTAGCAGATCAACTGATGTGGTGAAACTATGATAATGAGGATCCAAAATTCAAGGAAAATTCTATGGTTAATATGAATATTGACCAAAGGGTATTTTATTTTCTTGAATGTTTACTTATCGAAAGTACTAACTTTTGAACTTTTATTTCTGTAGAAATGGCTCAAGCTGAATCTACTGCACTAGCCTCGTCGTTCAAATCTATGTTTGATCGAGAGAAATTGACTGGTAGCGCGAATTTCAATGATTGGTATCGGCAACTCAGAATTGTCTTGAGGGTTGCCAAAAGACTCAATTATTTGACTACGCCTTGTCCTCCTGAACCTGCAGCTGATGCTACTGCTGAAGCACGAGCTGCATGGCAATCTGAGTATGACAAGTATAATGAGGTCGCCTGCGTTATGCTCTGGAGTATGAATCCAAACTTGCAAAAACAGTTTGAAAATTACTTCCCTAATCTCATGCTTGAAGAATTGCAAGCGTTGTTTGAAAAGCCTGTGACTGTAGAGCTGTATGATCTGATAGATGCTCTTCATAGTTGCAAGCAAGGAGAAGGGAAACCTGTAAGTGCCCACTGCCTGGAAATGATGAGTTACATGGACCAGCTGGGGCGTCTTAACTATGTCTACCCCAATGACATACAAATTGGCCTTATCAACAGATCCCTTAACAAGGAGTTTGATGGTTTCGTGCGCAATTATAATATGCATTGCACGGGGAAGACAGTCAGTGAGGTACATGCAATGCTCATTGATTACGAAAAAGGTTTGCCCAAGAAGGCCCCTACACCTGCGGTTTTGACCATCCAGAAGGGTAGGATTTCTAAGCCTAATAAGCCGCCAGCGAACAAGAAAGGGAAAGGTAAGGGTAAAGTTGATAAGGGAAAACAAGTTATGACTTATCAACAAGAACCCAAGAAGTATCCTCCCAAAAAGCGTGAGAATCCGAAGAAGGATATGGCTTGTCATCACTGCACCGAGGTAGGACACTGGAAGAGGAATTGTCCACTCTACCTTGATGAGTTGCGCAATAAGAGGTATAAAAATACTGGCACTGTGGCTAGTACTTCAGGTACTCTTTTGATGATAGAATTATTTGCTTTTCCTCATAAAATAAATTCCTGGGTATATGATACTGGATGTGGTATTCACATTTGTAATACACTGCAGGGACTTAGAGGAGCAAAGAAGCTTGCCTATGGACAGCAATACCTGCACGTGGGTAATGGAGCACATGCAGTCGTTGAAGATATAGGCACGTTTGATTTAGTTTTACCTTCGGGTTTAGTACTGTCATTAAACGATTGTCATTACGCACCTTCCATTGTTAGGGGTGTCGTTTCTGTTTTCTTGTTAAAAGATATTGGTTTCGTTCATACATTTACTGATTATGGAATTTCGGTTTCTTTAAATGGTGTTTTTTACTTTAATGTTATTCCAGTAAATGGTGTGTTTGAAATTGATTTGCATGATAATGTGATTGATAAAAATAATTCTGTCTTTAGCATCAATAATAAAAGAATCAAAGGTGATTTGGATTCTTCATTTCTTTGGCATTGTAGACTTGCTCATATAGGCAAGAAACGCATGCAACAGCTGCAACACGAAGGGCTTTTGCAAGACATCAATGATGAATCATTTGATAAATGCGAATCTTGCATATCTAGGAAGATGACCAAGAAACCTTTTACAAATAGTTTAGAAAGGGCTTCTGATCTTCTTGGTGTAATACATACTGACGTATGTGGACCACTAAGACATGTGTCAAGAAAGGGTGCTAGCTACTTCTTAACCTTTACTGATGATTTATGTCGTTATGGTTATGTTTATTTACTTAAACATAAACATGAAGTCTTTGAAACATTTAAGGTTTTTAAGAGTGAAGTAGAACTGCAACTAGGAAAGAATATTAAAGCTCTTCGATCCGATAGAGGTGGTGAATATTTAAGCCAAGAGTTTAAAGATTATCTAGCTGAGTGTGGTATCGTCCAGCAACTCACATCTCCATATACTCCACAACAAAATGGTGTATCTGAGAGAAGAAATCGTACATTACTAGACATGGTGCGATGAATGTTTAATCTTACAACTCTTCCCTTATCCTTTTGGGATTATGCTTTAGAAACTGCTGTTCGCATATTGAATATGGTTCCAACTAAGAAGGTTGATAAGACTCCTTATGAAGTGTGGTATGGGAAAGCTCCCAACTTGTCTTACTTAAAGGTCTGGGGTTGTGAGGCGTTTGTTAAACGTGACTCTGCTGATAAGCTGCAACCTAGATCTGTTAAGTGTATCTTCGTAGGATACCTAAAGGAAACTATGGGTTACTACTTTTACTTTCCACCTGAAAACAAAGTAATTGTTGCTAGGTATGGAGAATTCCTTGAAAGGGATCTCATATCTCATGAATTCAGTGGGAGAATTTATGATCTGGAAGATGATCTAGAAGATACAACACCTTCTGAAAACACTAGCCAACCTCAAGTAGAACCTGAAAGTCTGGGCGTTCCACCTGAAGTTCAAGTGGTTCCCATTCATAGATCCGCAAGTACTACGCGTGCACCTGAGCGTCTATGTCTCTATGTAGAAGCTGAGGAAAATTTGTTAGGGGATCTTGGTGAACCTGCTAACTATAAAGATGCCATGATGAGTCCTGAAAAGGAAAAATGGTGAGTTGCAATGAATGGGGAAATGCAATCCATGAAAGATAACGAAGTCTGGATAGAGGTTGACTTACCTCCAAATGCTAAGGTAGTTGGAAGTAAGTGGCTCTTTAAGATAAAGACTGACATGGATGGCAATGCACACCTATAAAGCTCGTCTTATAGCCCAAGGGTATACTCAAACCTATGGGGTAGACTACGAGGAGACATTTTCTCTTGTAGCAGACATTAGAGCTATTAGGATTCTTATAGCCATAGCTGCGTACTATGACTATAAGATATGGCAAATGGATGTAAAAACTGCCTTCTTAAATGGTCGCCTAGATGAGGACATCTATATGGCACAGCCTGAAGGGTTTGTGAATCCAAAGTTTCCGAAGCGTGTATGCAAACTTCAAAGATCCATTTATGGATTGAAGCAAGCATCAAGGCAATGGAACAAGAAGTTTGATGAAGAAATCAAGAAATTTGGTTTCACTCAAAATCTTGATGAGCCATGTGTGTATCACAAAGCTAGTGGGAGTAATGTTATTTTCCTTGTCTTATATGTCGAGGACATATTGATCATGGGAAAAGACATTCCAAGTATGCAAGATGTAAAGTCTTATCTTGGAGAGTGCTTTTCTATGAAGGACTTAGGGGAAGCAGCATTTATTTTGGGAATCAAGATCTACGGAGATAGATCAAGGCGGTTAATTGGACTAAGCCAAAGTGCTTACATTGATAAAATATTGAAGAGATTCAGTATGCAAAATTCTAAGAAGGGATATTTGCCGCTGCAAGTTGAACATGGCTTAAGTAATAAACTATGCGCGTCAACACCTGAAGAGGTGGCATACATGAATAAAGTTCCTTATGCTTCAGCTGTGGGATCTATCATGTATGCTGTGAGATGTACAAGGCCTGATGTGGCGTTTGCACAGAATATTACCAGTCGGTATCAACAGAACCCAGGTGTGAAACACTAGCAAGCTGTTAAGAACATTCTTAAGTATCTAAGGGCTACTAAAGAAATGTTTCTAGTGTATGGAGGAAATCCAGATGGAAAACTTGATGTTACAGGTTTTTTCGATGCGTCATTCCAAACTGATAAAGATGATACGAAGTCTGAGACGGGTTATGTCTTTGTCATTAATGGAGGAGCAGTTGACTGGAAGAGCAAGAAGCAAACAACGGTTGCGATGTCTATTACAGAAGCTGAGTACATAGCTGCTTCAGAAGCTGCGATGGAAGCTGTTTGGATTAGGAAATTCATTTCGGGACTCGGAGTAATGCCCTCAATAGAATTACCTTTAAATGTGTATTGTGACAACTCTGCTGCAATAACATTTGCCAATGAGCCTGGAGTCATGAAGGGCGCCAGACATTTTCCTCGTCGATATCACTATGTTCGAGAACAAGTCGACATAGGTGAAATCAATCTACTCAAAGTTCATACAGATGATAATCTAGCTGATCCCTTTACGAAGCCTTTGCCAAAATAAAAACTTACTGACCATGCTGATGGGATAGGACTTCGTTTAGCTAGTAGTTTCATGCAGATCTGTGATTAGTATTTGGAAAAGGATGTTATGAACAAATATTACTTTAATGAAATAAAATAGTTGTTTATGTTTATTTTTCATTTTCTTAATATTATATCCTATATTTGCATGTTTAATCCGTGAATAACTTATGTTATTATAAATAGTCCGTTGTCGATCAATGATGTGGGAATGTCATTGAATTAAGACAAATCTGAGTTTTGGTAGAATATACTTTTAAAGTATATTGATGCGTGGGACATATCAGATTCACATGATATTCAATGAATTGAATATAGGACTCATCCCAACTTTACATGATGATACTTTATGGATCTTTGTCATTAAGTATATCATGAAGTGTTTATCCTCATACTTGAGATACCAGATAACTGATATGAATGTAGTGCATTTGTGTAAGATAGTCTAACGCTATCCGTAACTGGTAGTTATAAGGGCTATTTTCGGAAGTGTTGCAAAGTTCATGAGTTATGTTTGTATTCAAGAGAATTTGTTCCTTTGAATTTGTTTCAAAGCATAATACTATATTTGGGCCCCTCGTAGGGTTGACAAGATGTTTGTATGGCCATACCCAAGATCTATCTGGAATACGTTCAGATGATTTGGTAATCTTGTTCAATCAAAATACAACGAGAAACAGAATATTAACTTATGAAATGACTTGATCCATATTCATAGTTAATGTAGTATTAGTAACAAAAGGATAAGTAAAAATGATGAATCATTAAATGGTTTTTCCAGGAAACCATACTCGATTTGATCTGGGGGCATTGGCGTGTGAAAGGTAGACTAACTGATGTCATTACTATATTTAGTAATATCCAAGTAGGAGCTGAAAGGTTTTATGGATATTTAAATATATGTATGTCCGGATTCGAACTCGAGACTTCGGGATTGCACACATTACGTATGAGAGTTGATGTTAATAATTAATATATAATTATTAGTCACGAAATAAAACATAACGATAGTTAAATATTTAACGAGGTTTGGTTAACGGTCGTTAAATATAAACTATAAGGAATAGAGATGAAATTACAAGTCGGGAAAGTTCTAGAATCCACTTGGGATTGCCTTTGGCCGATCGGTTGGGTTCTAAACCCAATACCACTCAAACTTGGTCACCAAGTTAAGTTACCTATAAATACAATCCCTTGTATTCATTCACAACTTAACCTTGGATCACCAATATACCTAATTTTCTTCTCCTCTCTCCCTCTTTGTGTGGCCGGTCGTATACCTTCACCACTAGGGTGTTCGATTTTGCTTAACTCAAAGAAACAAGTGTTTGGTTTTATTTGTGATTCAAGAAACTAGCTTTTCACATCAAATCGCTAATAGTACGTGTGTACAAGAACGAAGGACAAGCACGCTTGAGCTTGTAATCTTGTTAGTTGACTTTTGTGTGGGTCGAATTATATAAACTCTTTAATTAGTGTTTTTGGTTTTGGTTCTTGTTCAATTACTGTTTGATTCTTGAATTGCTAAAAGGTACGCGTTTTCTTATTCGGTTAATTACTTACATATGTTATTCCTATTTACTTCCGCTGCATGCTTTGATGATGTTATTTGATTTTATATAATTGTTATGAGTATTAAATCCCAACAAAATTATCATGAACTTACATAGATACATAGACACCAATATGAGTATGTAAATATTGGGTTAATCCCAATCGACCCGACCCAGCGACCCAAGTCAACACCCATTATGACCCGGTCAATGAAAGTCAATCTCAACGAAAGTCAACAAGAAGCAGTTACAGAAACGGTTATGTAGCCGTTATACAATAACTGCCATATCCTTGAACCGACACAACGTTTCACTTGTACCCTTTCGAAACATATAAATAGATAGGAAACATGTAACAAACATCATGACTGATAAATATATAGAAAAGTTTCTTGATTCAAATCGTTTATTGTTATTACCGGTATATTTTGATTAAAGATCCAGAAAAACGGGCCAACAATTTGTTTCAGAGCCAAAATCATCATATACCAAGGTTTTTCATACCCTGTTCTTGAATCAACACCATCAGAAAACACCCGGATTTTTTTATTTTGCAAAAACAGTTCGAACCAAAAATTAATCACAAGATTATTTTTTTGTTGTGATATTTCATCAAAGGAAATAACAACTTTTGTCACCAAGGTATCAATCACAAGTGTGAATTGTTACCGGCATAAAAAAGGTTCCTCTTTTCATTCATTTTTTGCAAAACAGTCCGAATCAAATTCAAGAACAAAGAAGAAAAAAAACCAATATACCAAGGTCATCAATTAGGGCACAAATCAAAGATTCGAATTAGAACAAACACACCTGTTCTTAAACGGAATCAAGCCCAGAAGGATCAATTGAACCCCCAATTGATTCATTAGCAAACTCCAATCGTAAAATTACTCACGGATCAGAAAACCCCATATAATTCGAAACCCTAGGCTTCAAATTGGAGGAGTAACTGTGCTCGTAAAGAACACCCATACCGGAGAAAGAAGAAGAGGCGGTCAAAAACACAGCCATCAAAAGGGCCGGTCAACCGTCAATTATTGGAGAAAGAAGAAGATAAATCAATCTTCTTAGAGAGAGAGAGAACTGAAAGACAGTATCTCAAAAGAAAAAAAGGGATACGCGTATTATCTCAAAAACCAAAAGAGATAAGAAGTTTTTTGGTAAAGGGGAGTAATCCTGCACCCTGGTAAATAAATTAACCAAAGAAACGTTTAAGTACAATGGATATGAGTGAAATCACATATCTCAGCCCATTACATAGGCATAAAGCTTACATAACAAGATACTTCCTATTTTCTAAACAAGAAAACAAACCACTACTCAAATGATAACATAGGACAAAACGAAAGAAAATTACTTCCTAGGACCTTGAAGCTTGGTGCCATAAATGGCATTAAAGGCATCCAAATTCCCCGGAAGATCATAAACCTGCTTCGTATAGTCATCATACTCATCATACTCATCTTCAAACTCATGGCCACCACCACTGAACAGATTAACAGACTCATCAAATGGGTTAGCAACCACCTCATCATCGGAATCAGAAACCACGATATCTCCCACTTTAGAAAAAGGATTAACTCTCTTAGTAGATGATGCGGGCGGAATACAAGAATCACTAGTATTAGGAGCCACATCCGACTCCATCTCTTTCAAATCACTCACAAGGGGTTCTTGTGATGCAGTACCTGTCTTAGTAGACTTATCTTCATTAACTTCCATTGAATGACCAGAATCCACATCCTTGTTGGTGTCATTAGAAGGACTACCAAACGCATCTGTATATTGCTTATTAAGTGCATCAAACTGGTTAGATGTAGAAATATTTGTTCCACTCGAACTAGCCACATCAGAAGCATTCTTCTTAGTGAGTTCCACTTTCTTAGGTTCAGGAGGAGTCTTTTTGGGTTGATATTGAAACTGCTTACCCACAACAGGTTTAGAAAACCCTCCTTGACCCGTAAAAGTAGACCCCCTTGCTTTCCCTTCTTCTTGTTATTAACCGTCTTGAAACCATCATTAGCACGCTTAGTAGGCTGAGCAGGAGGTTCAACAACTTTAGGACATTCAATAAGGGTATGACCAAAAATCTTACATTTATCACAATGAGGTGGTTTCCACTCATATTCAACCCGTATCTTCTCAATAGTCAAACCCGACCCATCAAGTAACGGTATCTCAACAGTAAGACTGTCCCTAAGTATCTCATCCGACTTCACTTCAATCATGCATCTAGCAAAACTACTACGGCCCCACGAGTCCTTGCACATTTGGCTAGTGAAAGCATCTAACCTTTTGGGAGTGCCTATCAATGTGGCAAGGAGACTCAGGCCATCATCAGAAAATATAGCAAGAGGAACATCATGGAATTTAACCCACACCGGGATGTTGGTCAAATCCTCTTTAAGTAAGTTGGTGTTCAATGTCCATGATTTAAGAATAATAGGTACATTTCTAATCAACCAAGGACCGTTTTCAAGAACATCATCAACACCTTTCTTCGAATTGAACTTAAAAAAGAAGAACCCCTTTGCATTCATCATTACCTTTTGTAAACCAAACTTAGCCCACGCATTGCGTACAAAGTAATCAACAATAGGAAAAGCAAGTCGTTGACCAAGGAAATACCCATACAAAGTATTATCAAACCTAGAGTTCACCTCTTCAACCACTTTCATCGGGACAGAAAGATATACACCATTAGCTTTCTTATCACATTCCAACCTACGAAAGTTTGACGTGTGTTTCTTAGGTTCATGAAGTAACACCACATATGATGTAGAAGGTTGTTTCAAAGCAGACACACCAACCTTCTCAATACCAACAGCCCCATGTGCATTCGTATCAACCTTATCATTAACATTAATAGGACTACTAGTAGCATTACCATTAGAAGCCATAGGACTACTCGTATCATGAGGAGGTTTCGAATAATAACCAATAGCAGTAAGCATCTCCTGTAGCTCCTTCTGTGACTGCGGCACCTTAAGCTACTCAAATGGATTAGCCCTAGAATTAGTAGCATCCACAGTCACAGCTGGTCTTAATGGTTTCCCATCGTCACCCACAAGAACAAGTTTTCCCTCAAATATTTGTCTTTCAATAGCCCGAATTTGCATTAAAGTATCATGACCCTTAGGCGTGTCATGATTAGGTGCATCATGACTAGGGCTCGAACCAAGTGGAACCGGCTCCACTTGTCCATCAGTATGAGAACTACTCCCCTCGTTAATCGGAGGAGGGCAGACATCCTTATCAATGTTAGACACACCCTCCATCAACACGACAATAAACCAACCCTAACCAAAAGAACACAATCGAAACAAGAAAAAAAAACAACCCGAGCCAAACCACGTAATCGCTACGTATTAATTAAACCCTAGTAAAAAACTAGGGTTTATAAGCAATAAAGAATGATGAACTAACCCATAATCAATCCAATGATAGTCAAGCTTCGTATAATAGCCAATGTATTCGGGTTTAAATCAAGTGGGTATAATGAATTAATTAATGATGAGAACCCTACATTTGATTATTAAAATCCCCTAAAGCAATAAAAGAATCCCAACGTAGCAATCATTAATTATTCGCACAGGAATCAAGGCCAAAAAGAACATAGAATAAGATAAATTTTAATCTATGAACGTTAGTGGAGATTAAAGTAATGAATAATTAAAGGATCGATTAGTTAGGGAGTCGAATCATTTTTTGTCGCCAGAGGGTTTTAGGATACTTTGGACTTTTATTAAAGAGATAAGAAGTTAAATACACAAAGGACGCGTACACAAGGGCCACAAAACAGGATTTTATTTATTAAGGGCATCGGGTTAAACCATCAACCCCTCCAGGTTTCTGTGGAAAACTAGAAGGGGGGGTTGAATAGTTTTTCCGATTTTAAGTTGATTTCAAAAACTTTAGATTCGATATTATGTGAAATCGTATGGATGCTGAGAACGTATAGATCTAAAGATAATGCAAGCAAGTAAATAGAGATAAAGGATAGAAATGACACAGCCGATTTATAGTGGTTCGGCTACAAGGACACCTTCCTTGCCCTACTCCACTCCCCGAGTCACCTACTCGAGAGTTCAAGCACTATGTCAACAAACTCCTTCACTTTGCGGAGAAGCCTTCACAACGTTGCTTACACTTTTTCCGGTACAAAGCTAGATACCGAGTCCGTAGCACGGTGGACCAAACCAACACAACTATTACACAACAAATATGTGAAATATCAAATACAAGATCTTTGCTACCTGAAATCTTGCGGGTGACAAATCAATTAAGGACCCCTTGCTTGGATGACTTGTAGAATGCTCGTGATCTCGCCTTAGAGAAGGACCTATATGAGGATCACAAATAGAAAGAAAGAAGAACAACTCTCTAGATCAAGTGATCTATATGTTAGAAGAGAATGAGAGTGTATGAGAGATTTAGTAAGAAGAGGGTGAGTTAGAATGAAGAAATGGCTCTCTATTTATAGGCAAATTTCTCTCACTGTTCTCACGGATCCCACGGATCCCTTCCACTTGGGATCCGTCTAGTGTAATCCTAGGGATCCGTGGAGCGCTCCTCTTTGCCCATGGGTTTTTTGGTTATGGGTCATGGGCTATGGGTTGGTCCATGGGTTTTCTTTAGATTCAATGTATCTAAGTATACATTGTATCTAGTCTTCTTGGGTATGGGTTAAGATCCATGGGTTATGATCCATGGGTTATGGTTTTACCCATCCTAATAAACTATTACAACAAATGCTTAATTACTACATTTTTGTATTTAAATGGCTATATGTAAATGCTTTACAAAAATAACATGTATCATTATAATTATACTTAAGATAACATTATATTTGTTATCAACAAAACACAAAGAGATCGCAAAATATTAATAAAGGTTTTTACGGTTTATTTGTATTAACAATCTCCCCTTTTTTGTTGATGACAAAACATAATGTTATGATGAGTAAAACTTAAGAATAGATGTAAGTTTTGAAAGCTCCTAAGTTTTACTTCTTCTCCCCCTTTTTGTCGAAACAAAAAGTTAACCCTCGGAGGAAAAAGTAGTCTACGTATTTCTTACTCCCCCTTGACGGTAGCTCCCCCTAGTTTGGGGCGTCAAGAGAAGAAAAAAAAATCTACAAAAGAAAGTTAGTAACATGCTTAAATGATCTTTATGGTTGTCGAGAATCAAGATAGGGAGCCAAGGTATGTAAACAAGGCCTTGTAATAAAACAACAAATTGTAGTGGTAGTTATGCCACTTACAAGCATGTAAAAATAAGAACAAGACTTGTTCTTGAAAATGACAAAAAAATTTAATACTAAAAGTGAGAAATAGTAGTAGAGATTCCTTCCATGCTTGCATAAGGTTATGGATGGAGGTTTTGATGAGTAATGGTATTGATGCGATCAAGGATGAGGTTGAGTATGAAACGCATTTCTTCCTAACTTCTATTGCAATTTCCCTAGTGGATTGGCAATGTTCACAATGTAAATGATGTGGGTAATGAGTGCGGAAGTTTTCGGGTTGTTTTGATTTGAGTTATGCGGAAGTTGTGGTGGAAAAATAGGAAAATATGGATCAAAATCCGGAATGTTTGTAAATGGTGGTGGAAAAAAATCTAGATGTTCTTGTAATGTGATGGGAGCTAATGGTGGTGATGTTTCAAGATCTTGAAAAATAGTATTTGGAGATGTGGGGGTGTTGAAAAGACTATTTCTTTTTCTTTAGGTTGGTTAGATCTTGTTGGAGTCTTAAGGAGTTCCAAAAGAGTTATTTTAGGTGGTGATGAAGTTGGTGTACTTGTTGGTGATGAAGGTGGTGCTATAATGGAAGCATCTTGTGGTGAGTTATTTGAGGATGAATCATTTGAGGTTGGTTTTGCTAAACAACAAGATCGGATACTAATCTGTGCGGATATCCTAGCATTTGATTGTGGTATTTTGGATGGTGGAAGTACAAAGGTTTGGATATCATGATTGTTTGTACTAGATGATTCTCCTAAAGGGTTTTTGGATGACATGATGAAGTGTGTTTGTGAGAAGGAGATGGAGTATGCAAGCATTTTGGGAGTTATATATATAGAAAACCAAAGCATTGTAATGAATGCTTGACCCAAAATGTGGATTAAAATCTAATGATTAGATATGAATTCAAGGCATGTGATCATGAGAACACAAGCATTAAAGAGCATACTCAAAAAAAATGAAGCAAATGTGGATTTTTCATCCAAAGTGAAAAAATAGAAGTAAAACGACTTACGTATACACGGATCCCACGGATCCTTCCCTTGAGGATCCGTCCGGCATGAAGGCTGGGATCCGTGGAGTCTGGTGTTTCAGCAGTTACAAAATTTTCCTTTTAAAAATATTTTTGCCTAGTGTGTGCCTATATGCAAACTATTTGGAGTTGCGGTTATCTCGACCCTAAAAAGAAATAAAAACTAAACTAGAAGTATAAAAAGTATCCTATTGAGATAACCCGAAAACACATATTTAGTACATAAGTACGTAATTTTGTGTTATCAATGCTCCTAATTCATTGTTGCTTAAATGAATGTACCGGAAAACACATATTAGTTATGTGTCCCCTTTAGCATTCAAAAGACATGAGATGCAATGAAAGCGGGTTTTACTTTGTATTAACAATGAAAAAGCGATTTGTCCTAGACGTGAGAAATTGCTTTTGTGAAATTGATATGGGAAGGTATCATCCTTTTAGAAAACATTGTGAAAGTAGGTTTTCTTTGAAAATGTGTATATAAAAAGTAGGAAAGCTATAAGTGAAAAACTTATCTTGGGTTTTGAAAATTACCGTATTGTTTGTGAGTTGTGCGTGAAATAGAGATCCTAGACTCAGAAGGAAGAAGGCTAGTGTTTACATACCTTGTAGAGTCAAAATAAATTACGACGTTTGTTCCATTAGACCAAGACCAAGACGAAGTAGGTTGAATTGTTCCCGCTTCAACGGTTTGGTGAGGGCGTCGGCTATGTTGTCTTCGGATGCTACCTTCTCAATAGAGATGTTCCCCTTTTGAACATTGTCTCTTAAAAAGTGATGACGAATCTCTATATGCTTGGTGCGAGAATGCAATACCGGATTCTTGCTTAAGTCGATGGCACCTTTGTTGTCACATAGGATGGCTATGTCGCTTAGATGAATTTCGTAGTCTACTAACGCTTGTTTCATCCATAGTGCTTGTTGGCATGCTTTCGGCGAGGCACTCGGCTTCTTTCGGTTGTTGATATTACAAGTGCCGTTTGTTTCTTAGAAAACCAAGATGTTAAACAACATCCCATGAAAGTACATACCCACTTGTACTTTTTCTATCAACGTAATCACCTGCATGGTCAGAATCTGCATATACAATTGTTTCTACTCCCGTGCCCTTAGGATACCATAATCCTAATTGTGTTGTACCCTTAATGTATCTAAATATCTTTTTAACGGCTTCTAGGTGTGAAGTTTTGGGGTTTTCTTGAAACCTAGCACATAAGCAGACACTAAACATGATATCCGGCCTACTTACCGTGAGCTAGAGAAGATTACCTATCATGCCACGATATTTAGTATTATCTACGGATTCGTCGTCTTCATCTTTTGTGAGTTTGGTGTCGGATGACATGGGTGTCCTAATTGGTTTCGACTCTTCTAGACCAAATTTCTTTAACATCTCCTTGATGTATTTAGATTGATTGAAGAAGATACCATCTTCTACTTGTTTAATTTGTAGACCAAGAAAGAAACTAAGTTCTCCCATCATACTCATCTCGAACTCGTCATGCATGATTTTAGAGAAATCATCACACATGTCTTGACAAGTGGATCCGAATATAATATCATCTACATATATTTGTACTATGATTATATGTGACTCTCTTTTCTTAGTAAAAGTGTGTTGTCAACTAACCCCATGGTATAGTTGTGTTTAATTAAAATGACTTGAGTCTATCATACCAAGCTTTTGGAGCTTGTTTAAGACCATAAAGGGCTTTCTTTAATTTATAAACATGTTTGGGTTTTTCAAAATCGATGAAGCCCGGAGGTTGAGCTACATATACTTCTTCATTAATAAGACCATTTAGAAAAGCGCTTTTGACATCCATTTGATAAAGCTTTAGATCATTAGCACAAGCATACACAAGAAGTATTCTTATAGACTCTAATCTAGCCACGGGGCATAGGTCTCATCAAAGTCTATTCCTTCTTGTTGGTTATACCCTTGGGCAACGAGTCTAGCCTTGTTCCTAGACACTACTCCGTTTGCATCTAATTTGTTTTATAAACCCATTTGGTTCCTATTATGGTTTGATTACTAGGTGGAGGGACAAGTGTCCAAACATCATTAGAAACAAATTGATTTAATTCTTCTTGCATAGCCATTACCCAACTTTCATCTTTTATGGCTTCTTGTGTATTCTTAGGTTCTATAGTTGAAACGAAACAAAACAAGCTACTTTGGTTTTGAACTTGAGACCTTAATTTTCTTTCGTTTAGCTTTCCTATGACCTTATCTACGGGGTGATATTTGGACTCTTTAATGTTTATGATTTCATCAATTGAAGGTTCTTCTTACTTCATTTATCTTTTTTCTTTATTACTATAGCTTCACTTTCTATGATCTCGTCATCGACAAGAGGTGGAGAGGGTTTGGGTGGACTTTCATCAAATTTTATATTTAATGACTCTTCTACCTTCATTGTTTCTTTGTTTAATATGACGTAAGCTTTGCTATTTGGCGAGTAACCTAGAAAGATACCTTCGGTTGATTTAGGATCAAATTTTGTAAGGTAATCTTTAGTGTTAAGAATGAAACATTTGCTACCAAAGATTCTAAAGTGATTTAACGTAGGCTTTTTGCCTCGAAGTAACTCATATGGAGTTTTACCTAAGATTGGTCTAATTAAGACTCGATTGAGTATATACGTTGAAGTATCAACGGCATTACACCAAAATTTTTGAGGTATGGATTGTTCATTAAGCATGGTTCTACTCATTTCTTGTAGGGTTCTATTCTTTCTTTCTACTACCCCATTCGATTGTGGAGTCGTGGGCCGAGAAGTTGTGAGTAATACCATTAGCGTCACAAAAGACTCCAAATTGCACTTCATTATCGAATTCCCTACCATGATCCTCTCTAATAGACACTATAGGACTTCCTAGTTGTCTTTTGATCTTTTTGCTTAATATTTCAAAATAATTAAATGTTTCCGTTTTGTTCTTTAAAATTTTTTTCCATGTATACCTAGAGTAGTCATCCACTATTACCAAAGTATAGTAGTTGCCTCCATAACTTTGGATAGCGGATGGACCAAATAAATCCATATGTAGTAATTCTAGACACTTAGTTGTGGACACCATGTTTTTAGCTATATGACTCGAATGAACTTGGTTTCCTATATTTCAAGCATCACAAAAATGATGTTCATATTTTAACTTAGGTAGATCTCTTACTAGATCTTTGGATGATAGTGATTGAAGAAGTCGCATGTTGGCGTGACCCAATCTTCGATGCCATAAGGTCGAAGTATCATCCATAGAGGTAAGATATAGTTTGTCTTTAGGTTCATTACCGATTTTAATGACATAGACTCCATGTTTCCTAATTCCTCTTCCTATGGTTATGCCATTTTTAAGTATCTTACTACCGGTTTCGGTAAAAAGTACATTGCACTTTTTATCACATATTTGTCCTATACTTAAGAGATTAAAGTTTAGGTTTTCTACGTGACACACATCGTTAATGGTTAGAGATTTGTTAGAAATCGTACCTTTACCGATGATTCTACTTTTGCTATTTCCAAACACCACATTACCTCCATTTACGGATTCATATGTGGAGAATAGATCCCTATTGCCGGTCATGTGCCTCGTGCACCCGCTATCCTTGACCCATTCATCGGGGTCTAGGTCGACCTTTAAGCACACCTAAAACAATAATAAACTCAAAAGTTTGGTCCCCATTTATTCATGGGTCCATTAGTGTTAAACATTCCATTCATGTTAGACATGTATGGATAAGATGAGTATGCATTCCATGGAGCAAAGTTTTGAAAAGAGAAACCGTTTTGCATATTAGGGTTCCATCCCATTTGATGGTTACTTCTTGGATAAACGTTATTAGGTCTCCTAGATGCATTATGTTTTGAAAAGGATGGTGCTTTGTTTCTTGCAAAAGTAGGATTATATTTTGGAGGTGGATGTCTAGTGGTGACATGAATTGGTTTCTTATTTAACGATAACAAACTCGGTTCTAGATGATGAGGCTATGTTATTACCACTAGTTGTCACATCAGATCCACGGATCCCGGTTTGTACACTAGCGGTTCCCTTTTAGGGATCCGTGGGATCCACCACAACAGTGGCTGGTTTTTCTAGTTCTTTAACAAATTTTGTTTCTTTACTTTCACTAGTTGATGGATCAAGTTGTTGTATACCTAGACCCTTTTGGTTGTTACCGGTTTTAACACCATCGAGTATTGTATCTAAAGTGTTTGTACTCATTCTAGCAATTTTAGAATCTAAATGATCAACTAGTGTTTGAAGTTGAACACAAAGTTCACATTCACCACTTGCTATTTTACCCTTTTCCAACGTTTTAGGTTTTGCTTTTAATTTAATGACTTCTTTATCTAAACGTTGGTTTTGACTCTTTAAAAGCTTGTTTTTGTTAATTAGTTTTAAGCTAATATTGCATAGTTTATCATATTTATTATGCAATGAGTCGTCATCAAGTGATGAACTACTATAGTATTCGTGACATACCTCGTCATTTGCCATGAGACAAATTTCTTTGTCCTCCTCGTCGCTCATTCCCCACGTGCCGCTCACGAATGCCTTTTGATCATCCCGTTTGGGACACTTACTAATAAAGTGGTTTGGGTCCCCACATCTAAAGCAAGTATGATCATCCTTTGGCTTCTCGTCCTCTTTGCTTTTCCGAAAGCCTTTCTTATCGTCATACGGTTGTTTGACGTATCTACCTTTTCTTCTAAAGAACTTTTTAAAGTCCCTTACCGCCATAGCGTACTCTTCGTCGTCACTACTCGAAGATGAGTTCTCCTCATCGCTCGAAGCCTTTTTGGCTTTAAGGGCAAGAGATTTGTGTTACTCTTTCACCTTTGAGGCTTCGGAATCTTTAGCAAGGACAAGCTCGTAGACTTTTAGGTTGCCTATGAGTTCATCGAGGGTGAGGATTGTCAAATCTTTTGACTCTTCGATTGCCGTCACCTTGGATCTCCACTTTGATGGAAGTGCCCTTAGATATCTCCTAACATGGTTACGGCTAGAAAAGGATTCATCAAGTGGTTGTAAAGATGTAATAATAGTATTAAAGTTAGCAAATGAATGATCAATAGTTTCCTCATCCGATATTGAAAATTGTTCATATTGTTGAACAAATAAATCAATTTTATTATTTTTAACTTGTTGGTTGCCTTGATGAGTTACAACTAAAGAATTCCAAATTTCTTTAGAGGTTTTAAGCATAGAAATTCTTTCGAATTCCTTTTCGGGTAAAGCATTATATAAAACCATTTTAGCTTCACTATTTTTAGAAAGCTTTTCTTCATTTCATCGTTTAGTTTATCATGAGGTATGTGAACTAAATTTCCTTTATCATCATTTGAGGTAGCCTCAAAATCACCTTCAACAATAATGTACCAAAGATCAATATCTTTAGACTTCACATATGTTTCGAATCTATTTTTCCAATATATAAAACCATTAGTTTCAAGTAGTGGTGGTCGTTGCATAGATTGCCCTTCCTTATAATTTTCGAAACCCATAGTGATCGAAAAGTTTTTAAAATACAATTTTATTTTAAAACTTTTATAAACTTAGCTCTTGATGCCAATTGTGGAAAACTAGAAGGGGGTTGAATAGTTTTGCCGATTTTAAGTTGATTTCAAAAACTTTAGATTAGATATTATGTGAAATCGTATGGATGTTGAGAACTTATAGATCTAATGATAATGCAAGCAAATAAATAAAGATAAAGGATAGAAATGACACAACCGATTTATAGTGGTTCGGCTACAAGGACACCTTCCTTGCCCTACTCCACTCCCAGAGTCACCTACTCGAGAGTTCAAGCACTATGTCAACAAACTCCTTCACTTGGCGGAGAAGCCTTCACAACGTTGCTTACACTTTTTCGGTTCAAAGCTAGAATACCGAGTCCGTAGGACGGTGGACCAAACCAACACAACTATTACACAACAAATATGTGAAATATCAAATACAAGATCTTTGCTCTGAAATCTTGGTGACAAATCAATCAAAGATCCCTTGCTTGGATGACTTGTAGAATGCTCGTGATCTCGCCTTAGAGAAGGACCTATATGAGGATCACAAATAGAAAGAAAAGAAGAACAACTCTCTAGATCTAGTGATCTATATGTTAAAAGAGAATGAGAGTGTATGAGAGATTTAGTAAGAAGAGGGGTGAGTTAGAATGAAGAAATGGCTCTCTATTTATAGGCAAATTTCCTCCTTGTTCTCACGGATCCCACGGATCCCTTCAACTTGGGATCCGGCTAGTGTACAAAGCTAGGGATCCGTGGAACGCTCCTCTTTGCCCATGGGTATTTTTGTTATGGGTCATGGGTTATGGGTTGGTCCATGGGTTTTCTTTAGATTCAATGTATCTAAGTATACATTGTATCTAGTCTTCTTGGGTATGGGTTAAGATCCATGGGTTATGATCCATGGGTTATGGTTTTTACCCATCCTAATAAACTATTACAACAAATGTTTAATTACTACATTTTTGTATTTAAAAGATTATATGTAAATGCTTTACAAAAATAACATTTATCATTATAATTATACTTAAGACAACATTATATATGTTATCAACAAAACACAAAGAGATCGCAAAATATTAATAAACGTTTTTACGGTTTATTTGTATTAACAAGCTCCCCCTTTTTGTTGATGACAAAATATAATGTTATGATGAGTAAAACTTAAGAATAGATGTAAGTTTTGAAAGCTCCTAAGTTTTACTTCTTCTCCCCCTTTTTGTCGAAACAAAAAGTTAACCCTTGGAGGAAAAAGTAGTCTACGTATTTCTTACTCCCCCTTAACGGTAGCTCCCCCTAGTTTGGGGCGTCAAGAGAAGAAAAAAAATCCTACAAAAGAAAGTTAGTAACATGCTTAAATGATCTTATGGTTGTCGAGAATCAAGATAGGGAGCCAAGGTATGTAAACAAGGCCTTGTAATAAAACGACAAATTGTAGTGGTAGTTAAGCCACTTACAAGCATGTAAAAATAAGAACAAGACTTGTTCTTGAAAATGACAAAAAAAAATTTTAATGCTAAAAGTGAGAAATAGTAGTAGAGATTCCTTCCATGCTTGCATAAGGTTATGGATGGAGGTTTTGATGAGTAATGGTATTGATGCGATCAAGGATGAGGTTGAGTATGAAACGCATTTCTTCCCTAACTTCTATTGCAATTTCCCTAGTGGATTGGCAATGTTCACAATGTAAATGATGTGGGTAATGAGTGCGGAAGTTTTCCGAGTTGTTTTGATTTGAGTTATGCGGAAGTTGTGGTGGAAAAATAGGAAAATATGGATCAAAATCCGGAATGTTTGTACGTGGTGGTGGAAAAGAACCTAGATGTTCTTGTAATGTGATGGGAGCTAGAGGTGGTGATGTTTCAAGATCTTGAAAAATAGTATTTGGTGATGTGGGGGGTGTGGAAAAGACTATATCTTTTTCTTTAGGTTGGGTAGATCTTGTTGGAGTCCTAAGGAGTTCCAAAAGAGTTATTTTAGGTGGTGATGAAGTTGGTATACTCGTTGGTGATGAGGGTGGTGCTATAATGGAAGCATCTTGTGGTGAGTTATTTGAGGATGAATCATTTGAGGTTGGTTTTGCTAAACAACAAGATCGGATACTAATCCGTGCGGATATCCTAGCATTTGATTGTGGTATTTTGGATGATGGAAGTACTAATGTTTGGATATCATGATTGTTTGTACTAGATGTTTCTCCTAAAGGGTTTTTGGATGACATGATGAAGTGTGTTTGTGAGAAGGAGATGGAGTATGCAAGCATTTTGGGAGTTATATATATAGAAAACCAACACATTGTAATGAATGCTTGACCCAAAATGTGGACTAAAATCTAATGATTAGATATGAATTCAAGGCATGTGATCATGAGAACACAAGCATTAAATAGCATACTCCCAAAAATGAAGCAAATGTGGATTTTACATCCAAAGTGACAAAAATAGAAGTTGAAAACACTTGTATACCGCATCGGATCCTTCCCAGGATCCGTCCGGCATGAAAATTTGGGATCCGGTGAATGCGATGTTCGAGATACAAAATTCTCCTTTTGGAAATATTTTTGCCTATTGTGTGCCTATATGCAAACTATTTGGAGTTGCGGTTATCTCGACCCCTAAAAAGAAATAAAACTAAGCTAGAAGTATAAAAAGTATCCTATTGAGATAACCCGAAAACACATATTTAGTACATAAGTACGTAATCTTGTGTTGTCAATGCTCCTAATTCATTGTAGCTTAAATGAATGTACCCGAAAACACATATTAGTTATGTGTCCCCTTTAGCATTCAAAAGACATGAGATGCTGAAACGGGTTTTTACTTTGTATTAATAATGAGATTTGTCCTAGTGAGAAATTGCTTTTGTGAAATGTCTGAGGAAGGTATCATCCTTTTCGAAAACATTGTGAAAGTAGGTTTTCTTTGAAAATGTGTATATAAAAAGTAGGAAAGCTATAAGTGAAAAAACTTATCTTTGGGTTTTGAAAATTCCCGTATTGTTTGTGAGTTGTGCGTGAAATAGAGATCCTAGACTCAGAAGGAAGAAGGCTAGTGTTTACATACTTTGTAGAGTCAAAATAAATTACGACGTGTGTTCCATTAAACCAAGACCAAGGCGAGTAGGTTGAATTGTTCCCCAGCGGTTTGGTGAGGGCGTCGGCTATGTTATCTTCGGATGCTAACTTCTCAATAGAAATGTTCCCCTTTTGAACATTGTCTCTTAAGAAGTGATGGCGAATCTCTATATGCTTTGTGTGAGAATGCAATACCGGATTCTTGCTTAAGTCGATGGCACCTTTGTTGTCACATAGGATGGCTATGTCGCTTAGATGAATGTCGTAGTCTACTAATGCTTGTTTCATCCATAGTGCTTGTTGGCATGCTTGCCGGTGGAGACGTACAAACTTCGGCCGGTTGTTGATATTGCTGGTGCCGTTTGTTTCTTAGAAAACCACGATGTTAAACAACATCCCATGAAAGTACACACCCCACTTGTACTTTTTCTATCAACGTAATCCCCTGCATGGTCAGAATCTGCATATACAATTGTTTCTACACCCGTTGATGAGTGCTAAAATACACATCATTTTATATCTAAAAAATATGCTAAATCGGACTAATAACCATTAAATAGGTCAAATTATATTACAAATATGTTGGATATGTGTTATTATGTCTTGCAGGTACAAGGGTTTGAAAACAAAGCAAAAACGGTGATTTTAGGATGAGTTTAGACGATATTTTCATGTTTTTAAGTTGAGCAAGTCAAAAAATTATCCGAGCATACCATTGGAAAGAGCACGAAAAATCGAGTCAAATGGTTATTTTATGTGGAGCATCGAGGCAAAGGAAGAAAAGTTGAAAGATTAAGCAAGCTTGAACGAAGATTATTTTAAAGATAATGGCTAAAATTGGATCAAGGAAAAGAGGGCTAAAAAGAATTAAATGCAAAAGACTTAACACATAAATGATCTTGGTCTAGTGGTTGGGTGCATGCTTTCTAAACAAGAGGTCAAGGGTTCAATTCCCACTAGTGGCATTCAATTTTTGTTATTTATTATCTCAAGCCCACTCCTCCCAATGTGGCCCATCCAACGGCGTGATAGAGGCCCAATCTGAAGCCAAAACGAAATGCCATTGTTGCGGCCAGTTCCATGTCCAGCACAGCGAGATCCTTATCACATGATGAGTATTAACATTGAGAAGTGCAAATTTATATCTGTCAATATAATGAATGGGTAGCTGAGCCTTTGAATGCAACTCTCCAAAATTAATAAAACAAGGGCGCGTGAATGTTTTTTTTTTGTCTGCTCTCCCATGCTCACTCGCCCACCAACTTACTCTACAGCCAATATACACACTACACGTGGCCACTACCAAATGGAATACGAGGATAAGATATTTTGGGGGAAGGATCGAGAAGGAAAAAGGCTCTATAAAATGCTCCGGAACACATGAATTTACACATACACTTTTTATTTTAGTAGGAGTAGGAGTAGATTTATTTTTAGGAGTAGTTTTAAGGGTAGTAACATTTAGCTTATTTGAAGTGCTTATTATTGTAACAAATCTTTTTTATTATTAATGAAGTTTATTTATCTTTTGGCTTATTTGTCTTTAGCTTATTCTTCTTTTTCATCTCTTTTTATCTTTTCTTTTTCTTTCGCCTATCTTATCTAATAAGTCATAATAGCTTATTAGCTTTTTGTGGCTTATTTAGATCTAGCTTATTTATTAAGAACTCTTTTTCTACTTTGTTTTAAAGCTTTTTCTAGTCTTAGATCTACTCTTTATTTTACTAAATACTTTATAAAACTCAAAAGATTTGATTTTTAGTTTTCTTTTATAAAAAGTTTTGCATTAAGCTTATTACTCTAGATCAAGCATTTTTTAGTTAAAAGTTTTAATCTTTAAGATTTTCCTTAGCTTATTTCCATTAAAGTTTAGTACTTTCTAAATCAATAAGCTTTTCCATAGCTTATTTGATTCATATTATTGCTTATTTGTTCTAACCTTTGTTAAAGTTGTGATTTTTAAGCTTGTTTTCATCCATTGCTAAGGCGAGGAGCTTAAGGGTTTTATAAGCTTGCTTATCACTAAAGTTTAGAGCTTTTTAGATTTTATAATACTAATTAGTTATTAAAGTCACAAGCTTTATTAGCTATTTGGTAATATAAAAGCTAATAAAGAAATAAACTTTTTTGGTTTGATAAGTTTATAAAATCGGGTGGTTTATTATTCTCGTCTCATTAGATCGGGTTTTATTTTCTTTACTTTCTCTTTAGCTTATATTTTTCATTAAAATGTTTATTATTGTTGAGGTTATTATTGTTGGTTTGGTAGTTATGCTTATTAAGTAGATTCTTATATGCTTGTTAAGTGAGTTTTGATATAGGATTTGAGTGTGAAAAACTTAGAAATTGTTGATTAATAATCTTCGATTACTTGGATTGAAATTTGTTGTTTTGACGGGCAAAAGGTTAAGTAATTAATTAAATCTTGTAATTTTACCTAGATAAAGAATTGTTTTCAAAATAAACCAACGTTGTGAGAAAATAGTTTTTTAAACGGGTATCGAAGATTATTGATTAATAGTTTCCGGATTATTTTAGATATAATTAGTTGGTTGTTTTAACGGGCAAAAGCCGTTGGAATTATTAATTATTTAAATCTAGTGATTATTTCCAAGAGAAAAATGATTGTTTTCAATATAAGCCAACGTTGTGAGAAAATAATTTTATTTCGACGGGTATTAATTATAAGAGCTTAATAGATTGTTCACACTTATTTACCTTTTCACCTCACTTGACAAGCATAGCTTTTACTATCATATTCTTAGCTTAATTTTATTTCGTCATTAGTTGTTATTTAATTTTAATTGCATAAAATAGTTTTTTAAAATCTTTTCAAAAAATCCAAAACCAAATATTCGATAATCAAGCATCAAACAAAAGACAAAACGTAAATCTCAATTCATATCTCGCCGCGGAATACGACTCCGGTAGGTTGATTATCATTTGTCCTCAAGTGATTGTTAATCTTAATCGGGAATACAAATTTTAAAAGCCGCCGCTACAAATCGAATCGGTTTTGGCATTGCCGGAGATATGTTAGGATTTTTGCGTTTTGTTTCGATTAGAATGCCTTGAAGATCATTTCTTTGAAAGTTAACTTTCAAAGTTTTTAAAAAATTCACTAAAAATTTGAAAATTCAAAATCCAAAATATTTCCCTTTTTCTATCTTTTAAGAAAAAATCCAAAAATATTTTTCTTGTTCTTTCAAAAATTAAAAATAATCTTCTTTATCCTCTAAACCGATAATTCTATCTTCTCAACCCTCTCGTTTTTAATTCTTATGGCGTTTCGCGATAAAACTATGGAAGAATTACTATTCGAAGAACTAAAAGCTAGCCTTCGCAAGATGCACTTGATTGGTAACGATGACGAGGAGAGTGCTATTCCATTCACCGATGTTATCTCTCAACTCCCTCAATCTATTGCAATCACATCCGTCTTACCCAACGAGGATCCCGAGGACTCTCTCATAATGGGGGACGAGCATCTCAGCACTATTTCAGAAACGAAATCGTCAAGTGTTGAGGACCTTGTCCCAATCCCATTTGAGTCTGAGGATATATCCGACGATGAGTATGATTTGCCTTTTCGTGATGATTCTCTTAACATTTCTGAGGTTACTTCCGGGATTTTCTCAAATCCACTTTTTGAATTTAACGATGACTATACTTTTTTGCGGAGTAAATCCTCTTTTGAAGAAATGTTAAGTCGCGTCTACGAGACCATAACGGAAGCGGTGGAAATTGCTAGCTCTCAGAGCACACCACTTGTCCCACCTCTGTATTACGACTCATCTCCTCCGTCATGTGATGACAATTCTACCCTTACTGATGAGTTATCTTTCGAGTATCCCATTGAGACATCTTGTGAAGACAAAATTTTTAAACCAGGGGATACTCGTTGGAAGAAAATGAGTTTTAAAATGTGATCAAAATGTTTTTCAAAATTCTCTATCCAAATATGAACTCCTTTTTCGTATGGAGTCATTTGAACTTGACACGTATATTATCAGAATCTTTCTTCCCTTCTTCACATATAATGTGACTTCTCCTATCCTTCACTCCCCCGGGAATGAGGATACAATTTTTGATCCCGGAATTCTCATAATTGATGGATTCCACTCTTTCCCCAAGGACAAATGAATTCGGGGTCGAGTCAAGCTAGCGACTCGGTTAACAAAAACATAAGCGCTTCTCGGGAGGCAACCCGTGTTATCTATCTATCTATCTATCTTTATTTTTCTTCTAATAAGTGTGTTGTAGATTAGTGTGGGGTTGTGTTTCTTTCCATGTGTGTTTGCAGGTTCCCATTTTGCTTGTAGAATCCCTATGATCGAGAAGACCTCCGTGCTTGTTTTCAAACCCTCCAACACTTGGTCTCCGATCATTTTTATGTTATATCTTGGGATAACCCTTTGTCATAATTAAAAATGATTTTTCACCTTTCACACTTAGAATTTTTTAAAACATTCGCCTTTTTCAATTCTAAGTGTGTGGTTAACACCCGTAATTTTTAAACATTGAGGACAATGTTAAGTTTTAAGTGTGGGGTGGATTTCTATCGAAATATGACTTTTCATGCTTTTGTATGGTCCCCATGCAACCCGTTTTAACCATTTTATTAAAAAAACACAAAAAACAAAAACAAAATTTTTTGTAAGCTTTTGCTAGTTTTTTTATTGAAAAGTCTTTGTGAGTCTCTTAGAAGTTACTTTAAATATGCGTTTTCTTGAAAAAGTCTTTGCTAATTGCAGACAAGAGGCTATAAAATGCGATTAGCTACAAGGCCAAGAATATGCAAGCCTCCCTAAGTGATTTTAAATATGCGAAGCTTTTGAAAAGATTTGCTAGTTTCTAATAAGTGACTTTAAAAATGCGAGACTTGAGATTATTTTACGAAGCAATTGCTAAGTTAATATATGTTTTGACACCTTGTTGACTTTCTGCTGGTGAGAGTAGGAATAGAATTCGACTTGACGAGCGTGTTGAGCCCTAACTTGTTCCCTTAACCATAGGTAATCTAAAAATTATCGGCTAAGCATCCGCGGATCTCATTATTTGGGATTTTAAATTTGCAGAGATCGAGAAATGATAGAGTTACTTATGAGTTTAGATGCTAAGCATGGAGTAGTTGGTTCTCTTTAGAGCTCATCGAAGGTACTTATGGCTTTTTGTTCCCACAAAATTGTTTCACCCCATATATGTCTAATAAATAATTAGAGATGTTGAGTTTTTGGCAATAGTTAGTTCTTTATCTTCTTAAAAGAATCTTTGTTTTAAAAATTGGGTACACATCAAGGATCCGTAATAAATAAGTAATAAATAATAAGTAAAGTTATGAGCTGCGGTGTCGAGATCGGACCCTTGGATCTTTAGCCAGGATTGGGTGAGGTTCTTAGTCTAGCCAACCGGGATCCTCATTTCATGAAGCCTATAGTCTTGAAATTACCCCGTGAAGCTCTGTGGTTCATAACTCATATAAGTATAAAGTATAAGTGTAAAAAAAAATGAAAAAGAAGAGAAAAAGTCAAAAATATAAGTGAATAAAAATTCCTTGATGTAGACCTCATTTTTGAGACAATGGTTCTTGAGAGAAGATGGATAACTAATTATCGACTTAGCTTCATACCTTTATCGGATTAATTCTTATCGAAACGAGAAATTTGAAGAAATTCATTTCTCACAAAAATAAAATAAATAGAGGAAAAATAGGAAAATGGGAGCAAAAGGTAATTACACAAGTAACTTCCATGGGTAGTGTTAGCATCTAAAATCATATTTAACAATGATTTCGATTTTACGCTTAGTTTGGGAACTTGTGAAAAATCAGGGACGATGTATTCTATCCGTATGGTCACTTCACGCTGTGTTGTGTTTCCTACTCCGTGATCCTAACATGTCTTTTGAAAAATGTGGGAGTTATCGATTTACATGAAAGTTCAACAAACCGTCACAAAAAGGAATGTGCTTAATGATATATCTATATATGAAATAAAATGGTTTAAAACGGGGCGTTTTCAAAGATAAAGATTTTTGTACCTCTTGATAAACATCTTTCTGTTCTTGTTTGATGGGAGGGATTATTAGTTAAGGGGGTTTAAAAGATTTTCTTTCGCTACGTGTGTAATTAACATTGCGTGTGGGACCAGCAATGGTTTTAGTGTGGGGTAGTTTGATGAGTGCTAAAATACACATCATTTTATATCTAAAAAATATGCTAAATCGGACTAATAACCATTAAATAGGTCAAATTATATTACAAATATGTTGGATATGTGTTATTATGTCTTGCAGGTACAAGGGTTTGAAAACAAAGCAAAAACGGTGATTTTCGGATGAGTTTCGACGATATTTTCATGTTTTTCGAAGTTCGAACGAAGTCGCAAAAATTATCCGAGCACACCATTGGAAAGAGCATGAAAAATCGAGTCAAATGGTTATTTTATGTGGAGCATCGAGGCAAAGGAAGAAAAGTTGAAAGATTAAACGAAGCTTGAACGAAGATTATTTTAAAGATAATGGCTAAAATTGGATCAAGGAAAAGAGGGCTAAAAAGAATTAAATGCAAAAGACTTAACACATAAATGATCTTGGTCTAGTGGTTGGGTGCATGCTTTCTAAACAAGAGGTCAAGGGTTCAATTCCCACTAGTGGCATTTAATTTTTGTTATTTATTATCTCAAGCCCAGCTCCCTCCCAATCGTGGCCCAGTCCAACAGCAGCGATAGAGGCCCAATCTGAAGCCCAAAACGAAATGCCATTGTTGCAGCCCAGTTCCATGTCAAACCTGCAGCGAGATCCTTATCACATGATGAGTATTAACATTGAGAAGTGCAAATTTATATCCTGTCCAATATAATGAATGGGTAGCTGAGCCTTTGAATGCAACTCTCCAAAATTAATAAAACAAGGGCGCGTGAATGTTTTTTTTTTGCCTGCTCTCCCATGCTCACTCGCCCACCAACTTACTCTACAGCCAATATACACACTACACGTGGCCACTACCAAATGGAATACGAGGATAAGATATTTTGGGGGAAGGATCGAGAAGGAAAAAGGCTCTATAAAATGCTCCGGAACACATGAATTTACACATACACTTTTTATTTTAGTAGGAGTAGGAGTAGATTTATTTTTAGGAGTAGTTTTAAGGGTAGTAACATTTAGCTTATTTGAAGTGCTTATTATTGTAACAAATCTTTTTTATTATTAATGAAGTTTATTTATCTTTTGGCTTATTTGTCTTTAGCTTATTCTTCTTTTTCATCTCTTTCTTTTCTTTTTCTTATCTTATCTAATAAGTCATGATAGCTTATTAGCTTTTTGTGGCTTATTTAGATCTAGCTTATTTATTAAGAACTCTTTTTCTACTTTGTTTTAAAAGCTTTTCTAGTCTTAGATCTACTCTTTATTTTACTAAATACTTTATAAAAACTCAAAAAGATTTGATTTTTTTAGTTTTTCTTTTATAAAAAGTTTTGCATTCGCTTATTACTCTAGATCAAGCATTTTTAGTTAAAAAGTTTTAATCTTTAAGATTTTCCTTAGCTTATTTCCATTAAAGTTTAGTACTTTCTAAATCAATAAGCTTTTCCATAGCTTATTTGATTCATATTATTGCTTATTTGTTCTAACCTTTGTTAAAGTTGTGATTTTTAAGCTTGTTTTCATCCATTGCTAAGGCGAGGAGCTTAAGGGTTTTATAAGCTTGCTTATCACTAAAGTTTAGAGCTTTTTTAGATTTTATTATACTAATTAGTTATTAAAGTCACAAGCTTTATTAGCTATTTGGTAATATGAAAGCTAATAAAGAAATAAACTTTTTGGTTTGATAAGTTTATAAAATCGGGTGGTTTATTATTCTCGTCTCATTAGATCGGGTTTTATTTTCTTTACTTTCTCTTTAGCTTATATTTTTCATTAAAATGTTTATTATTGTTGAGGTTATTATTGTTGGTTTGGTAGTTATGCTTATTAAGTAGATTCTTATATGCTTGTTAAGTGAGTTTTGATATAGGATTTGAGTGTGAAAAACTTAGAAATTGTTGATTAATAATCTTCGGTTACTTGGATTGAAATTTGTTGTTTTGACGGGCAAAAGCCGTTAGAGTAATTAATTAAATCTAGTAATTTTACCTAGATAAAGAATTGTTTTCAAAATAAACCAACGTTGTGAGAAAATAGTTTTTTAAACGGGTATCGAAGATTATTGATTAATAGTTTCCGGATT
This sequence comes from Chrysanthemum makinoi, assembly GCA_910596185.1. Classification (NCBI taxonomy): domain Eukaryota; kingdom Viridiplantae; phylum Streptophyta; class Magnoliopsida; order Asterales; family Asteraceae; genus Chrysanthemum; species Chrysanthemum makinoi. The sequence continues at coordinate 335,917,030 of OU343221.1, forward strand.
ATTTTAGATATAATTAGTTGGTTGTTTTAACGGGCAAAAGCCGTTGGAATTATTAATTATTTAAATCTAGTGATTATTTCCAAGAGAAAAATGATTGTTTTCAATATAAGCCAACGTTGTGAGAAAATAATTTTATTTCGACGGGTATTAATTATAAGAGCTTAATAGATTGTTCACACTTATTTACCTTTTCACCTCACTTGACAAGCATAGCTTTTACTATCATATTCTTAGCTTAATTTTATTTCGTCATTAGTTGTTATTTAATTTTAATTGCATAAAATAGTTTTTTAAAATCTTTTCAAAAATCCAAAACCAAATATTCGATAATCAAGCATCAAACAAAAGACAAAACGTAAATCTCAATTCATATCTCGCATGAGGAATCGACTCGGTGAGTTGATTATCATTTGTCCTCAAGTGATTGTTAATCTTAATCGGGAATACAAATTTTAAAGCGCCCTTCGCTATCAGGAGAATCGAGTTTTTGGCCATTACGGGGAGATATGTTAGGATTTTTGCGTTTTGTTTCGAGTTAGTGCCTTGAAGATCATTTCTTTTGAAAGTTAACTTTCAAAGTTTTTTAAAAAAAAAAAAAAAAATAAAATTCACTAAAAAATTTGAAAAATTCAAAAATCCAAAATATTTCCTTTTCTATCTTTAGAAAAAATCAAAAATATTTTTCTTGTTCAATAATCTTCTTTATCCTCTAAACCGATAATTCTATCTTCTAAACCCTCTCGTTTTTAATTCTTATGGCGTCTCGCGATAAAACTATGGAAGAATTACTATTCGAAGAACTAAAAGCTAGCCTTGAATGCACTTGATTGGTAACGATGTGAGGAGAGTGCTATTCCATTCACCGATGTTATCTCTCAACTCCCTCAATCTATTGCAATCACATCCGTCTTACCCAACAAGGATCCCGAGGACTCTCTCATAATGGGGCAGACCGACACACTATTTGAAGCGAAATCGTCAAGTGTTGAGGACCTTGTCCCAATCCTTTGAGTCGAGGATATATCCGGCGATGAGTATGATTTGCCTTTTAGTGATGATTCTCTTAACATTTTGAGGTTACTTAAGGTTTTCTCAAATCCACTCTTTGAATTTAACGATGACTATACTTTTTGCGGAGTAAATCCTCTTTTTGAAGAAATGTCTGAGTCCGATCTGAGAGACCATAACGGAAGTGGTTGAAATTGCTAGCTCTCGAGGCACCACTTGTCCCACCTCACGTATTCGACTCATCTCCTCCGTCATGTGATGACAATTCTACCCTTCTTGATGAGTTATCTTTCTAGTATCCCATTGAGACATCTTGTGAAGACAAAATTTTTAAACCAGGGATACTCGTTGGAAAGAAATGAGTTTTAAAATGTGATCAAAATGTTTTTCAAAATTCTCTATCCAAATATGAACTCCTTTTTCGTATGGAGTCATTTGAACTTGACACTATATTATCGAGAATCTTTCTTCCTTCTTCACATATAATGTGACTTCTCCTATCCTCACTCCCAGGAATGAGGATACAATTTTTGATCCGAATTCTCATAATGATGGATTCACTTGCTCCAAGGACAAATGAATTCGAGGTCGAGTCAAGCTAGCGACTCGGTTAACAAAACATAAAAGCTTCCGGGAGGCAACCCGTGCTATCTATCTATCTTTATTTTTCTTCTAATAAGTGTGTTGTAGATTAGTGTGGGGTTGTGTTTCTTTCCATGTGTGTTTGCGAGGTTCCCATTTTGCTTGTAGAATCCTATGATGAGAAGACCTCCGTGCTTGTTTTCAAACCCTCCAACACTTGGTCTCCGATCATTTATATGTTATATCTTGGGATAACCCTTTGTCATAATTAAAAATGATTTTCACCTTTCACACTTAGAATTTTTTAAAACATTCGCCTTTTTCAATTCTAAGTGTGTGGTTAACACCCGTAATTTTTAAACATTGAGGACAATGTTAAGTTTTAAGTGTGGGGTGGATTTCTATCGAATATGACTTTTCTGCTTTTGTATGGTCCCATGCAACCGTTTTAACCATTTTTATTAAAAAAACACAAAAAAAAACAAAATTTTTGTAAGCTTTTGCTAGTTTTATGATTGAAAAGTCTTTGTGAGTCTTTTTAAGTTACTTTAAATATGCATTTTCTTGAAAAGTCTTTGCTAATTGCTTAGACAAGAGGCTATAAAATGCGATTCTAGCTCACAAGGCGAATATGCAAGCCCCTAAGTGATTTTAAATCTGCGAAGCTTTGAAAAGATTTGCTAGTTTCTAATAAGTGACTTTAAAAATGCGAGACTTGAGATTATTTACTGAAGCAATTGCTAAGTTAATATATGTTTTGACACCTTGTTGACTTTCATTTGGTGAGGTAGGAATAAATTCGACTTGACCGAGGCGTGTTGAGCCCTAACTTGTTCCCTTAACCATAGGTAATCTAAAAAATTATCGGCTAAGCATCCGCGGATCTCATTATTTGGGATTTTAAATTTGCAGAGATCGAGAAATGATAGAGTTACTTATGAGTTTAGATGCTAAGCGTGGAGTAGTTGGTTCTCTTTAGAGCTCATCGAAGGTACTTATGGCTTTTTGTTCCCACAAAATTGTTTCACCCCATATATGTCTAATAAATAATTAGAGATGTTGAGTTTTTGGCAATAGTTAGTTCTTTATCTTCTTAAAAGAATCTTTGTTTTAAAAATTGGGTACACATCAAAGATCCGTAATAAATAAGTAATAAATAATAAGTAAAGTTATGAGGCTGCGGTTATCGAGATCGGACCCTTGGATCTTTAGCCGAGGTTGGGTGAGGTTCTTAGTCTAGCCAACCGGGATCCTCATTTCATGAAGCCTATAGTCTTGAAATTACCCCGTGAAGCTCACATGGTTCATAACTCATATAAGTATAAAAGTATAAGTGTAAAAAATGAAAAAAGAAGAGAAAAAAGTCAAAATATAAGTGAATAAAATTCCTTGATGTAGACCTCATTTTGAGACAATGGTTCAGTGAGAGAAGATGGATAACTAATTATCGACTTAGCTTCATATCTTTATCGGATTAATTCTTATCGAAACGAGAAATTTGAAGAAATTCATTTCTCACAAAAATAAAATAAATAGAGGAAAAATAGGAAAATGGGAGCAAAAGTTAATTACACAAGTAACTTCCATGGGTAGTGTTAGCATCTAAAATCATATTTAACAATGATTTCGATTTTACGCTTAGTTTGGGAACTTGTGAAAAATCAGGGGCGATGTATTCTATCCGTATGGTCACTTCACGCTGTGTTGTGTTTCCTACTCCGTGATCCTAACATGTCTTTTGAAAAATGTGGGAGTTATCGATTTACATGAAAGTTCAACAAACCGTCACAAAAAGGAATGTGCTTAATGATATATCTATATATGAAATAAAATGGTTTTAAAGCGGTTTTTTCAAAGATAAAAGATTTTGTACATCTTGATGAACATCTTTCTGTTCTTGTTTGATGTGAGGGATTATTAGTTAAGGGGTTTAAAAGATTTTCTTTAAATACGTGTGTAATTAACATTGCGTGTGGGACCAGCAATGGTTTTAGTGTGGGGTAGTTTGATGAGTGCTAAAATACACATCATTTTATATCTAAAAATATGCTAAATCGGACTAATAACCATTAAATAGGTCAAATTATATTACAAATATGTTGGATATGTGTTATTATGTCTTGCAGGTACAAGGGTTTGAAAACAAAGCAAAAGCGGTGATTTTGGGATGAGTTTGACGATATTTTCATGTTTTTCGAAGTTCGAACGAAGTCGCAAAAATTATCCGAGCACACCATTGGAAAGAGCACGAAAAATCGAGTCAAATGGTTATTTTATGTGGAGCATCGAGGAAAAGGAAGAAAAGTTGAAAGATTAAACGAAGCTTGAACGAAGATTATTTTAAAGATAATGGCTAAAATTGGATCAAGGAAAAGAGGGCTAAAAAAAATTAAATGCAAAAGACTTAACACATAAATGATCTTGGTCTAGTGGTTGGGTGCATGCTTTCTAAACAAGAGGTCAAGGGTTCAATTCCCACTAGTGGCATTTAATTTTTGTTATTTATTATCTCAAGCCACTCCCTCCCAATCGTGGCCAGTCCAACAGCGCGATAGAGCCCATCCCGAAGCCAACCCAAACGAAATGCCATTGTTGCAGCCAGTTCCATAAAATGCGGCCCGAGATCCTTATCACATGATGAGTATTAACATTGAGAAGTGCAAATTTATATCCAGTCCAATATAATGAATGGGTAGCTGAGCCTTTGAATGCAACTCTCCAAAATTAATAAAACAAGCGGCGTGAATGTTTTTTTGTCTGCTCTCCCATGCTCACTCGCCCTTACACCTCTCTACCATATACACACTACACGTGGCCACTACCAAATGGAATACGAGGATAAGATATTTTGGGGGAAGGATCGAGAAGGAAAAAGGCTCTATAAAATGCTCCGGAACACATGAATTTACACATACACTTTTTATTTTAGTAGGAGTAGGAGTAGATTTATTTTTAGGAGTAGTTTTAAGGGTAGTAACATTTAGCTTATTTGAAGTGCTTATTATTGTAACAAATCTTTTTTATTATTAATGAAGTTTATTTATCTTTTGGCTTATTTGTCTTTAGCTTATTCTTCTTTTTCATCTCTTTCTTTTCTTTTTCTTATCTTATCTAATAAGTCATGATAGCTTATTAGCTTTTTGTGGCTTATTTAGATCTAGCTTATTTATTAAGAACTCTTTTTCTACTTTGTTTTAAAAGCTTTTCTAGTCTTAGATCTACTCTTTATTTTACTAAATACTTTATAAAAACTCAAAAAGATTTGATTTTTTTAGTTTTTCTTTTATAAAAAGTTTTGCATTCGCTTATTACTCTAGATCAAGCATTTTAGTTAAAAGTTTTAATCTTTAAGATTTTCCTTAGCTTATTTCCATTAAAGTTTAGTACTTTCTAAATCAATAAGCTTTTCCATAGCTTATTTGATTCATATTATTGCTTATTTGTTCTAACCTTTGTTAAAGTTGTGATTTTTAAGCTTGTTTTCATCCATTGCTAAGGCGAGGAGCTTAAGGGTTTTATAAGCTTGCTTATCACTAAAGTTTAGAGCTTTTTAGATTTTATAATACTAATTAGTTATTAAAGTCACAAGCTTTATTAGCTATTTGGTAATATGAAAGCTAATAAAGAAATAAACTTTTTGGTTTGATAAGTTTATAAAATCGGGTGGTTTATTATTCTCGTCTCATTAGATCGGGTTTTATTTTCTTTACTTTCTCTTTAGCTTATATTTTTCATTAAAATGTTTATTATTGTTGAGGTTATTATTGTTGGTTTGGTAGTTATGCTTATTAAGTAGATTCTACTTTAAGTGAGTGAGTTTTGAGTGAACTTAAAATTGTTGATTAATAATCTTGATATTGGTTTTGACTTTTAAACCAGCAGAGTAATTAATTAGTATTTTCCTAGATAAAGAATTGTTTACAAAATAAACCAACGTTGTGAGAAAATAGTTTTTTAAACGGGTATCGAAGATTATTGATTAATAGTTTCCGGATTATTTTAGATATAATTAGTTGGTTGTTTTAACGGGCAAAAGTCGTTGGAATTATTAATTATTTAAATCTAGTGATTATTTCCAAGAGAAAAATGATTGTTTTCAATATAAGCCAACGTTGTGAGAAAATAATTTTATTTCGACGGGTATTAATTATAAGAGCTTAATAGATTGTTCACACTTATTTACCTTTTCACCTCACTTGACAAGCATAGCTTTTACTATCATATTCTTAGCTTAATTTTATTTCGTCATTAGTTGTTATTTAATTTTAATTGCATAAAATAGTTTTTTTAAATCTTTTCAAAAAATCCAAAACCAAATATTCGATAATCAAGCATCAAACAAAAGACAAAACGTAAATCTCAATTCATATCTCGCCGTGGAATACGACTCCGGTAGGTTGATTATCATTTGTCCTCAAGTGATTGTTAATCTTAATCGGGAATACAAATTTTAAAGCGCCCCGCTCGCTACAGTCCGAATCAGTTTTTGGCGCCGCTGCCGGGGAGATATGTTAGGATTTTTGCGTTTTGTTTCGAGTTAGTGCCTTGAAGATCCTTTCTTTTGAAAGTTAACTTTCAAAGTTTTTTAAAAAAAAAAAAAAAAAAAATTCACTAAAAAATTTGAAAAATTCAAAAATCCAAAAATATTTCCCTTTTTCTATCTTTTAAGAAAAAATCCAAAAATACTTTTCTTGTTCTTTCAAAAATTAAAAATAATCTTCTTTATCCTCTAAACCGATAATTCTATCTTCTAAACCCTCTCGTTTTTAATTCTTATGGCGTCTCGCGATAAAACTATGGAAGAATTACTATTCGAAGAACTAAAAGCTAGCCTTCGCAAGATGCACTTGATTGGTAACGATGACGAGGAGAGTGCTATTCCATTCACCGATGTTATCTCTCAACTCCCTCAATCTATTGCAATCACATCCGTCTTACCCAACGAGGATCCCGAGGACTCTCTCATAATGGGGGACGAGCATCTCACACTATTTGAACAATCGTCAAGTGTTGAGGACCTTGTCCCAATCCCATTTGAGTCGAGGATATATCCGGCGATGAGTATGATTTGCCTTTTCGTGATGATTCTCTTAACATTTCGAGGTTACTTCGGGATTTTCTCAAATCCACTTTTTGAATTTGATGACTATACTTTTTGAGTAAATCCTCTTTTTGAAGAAATGTCTGAGTCGATCGAGACCATACGGAAGTGGTTGAAATTGCTAGCTCTCAGAGCACACCACTTGTCCCACCTCTGTATTCTGACTCATCTCCTCCGTCATGTGATGACAATTCTACCCTTACTGATGAGTTATCTTTCGAGTATCCCATTGAGACATCTTGTGAAGACAAAATTTTTAAACCAGGGATACTCGTTGGAAGAAAATGAGTTTTAAAATGTGATCAAAATGTTTTTCAAAATTCTATCCAAATATGAACTCCTTTTTAGTATGGAGTCATTTGAACTTGACCGTATATTATCAGAATCTTTCTTCCCTTCTTCACATTTAATGTGACTTCTCCTATCCTTCACTCCCTCGGGAATGAGGATACAATTTTGATCAATTCTCATAATTGATGGATTCCACACTTGCTCCCCTAAGGACAAATGAATTTGGGGTCGAGTCAAGCTAGAGACTCGGTTAACAAAAACATAAGCGCTTCTCGGGAGGCAACCCGTGTTATCTATCTATCTATCTATCTTTATTTTCTTTTTCTAATAAGTGTGTTGTAGATTAGTGTGGGGTTGTGTTTCTTTCCATGTGTGTTTGCGGTTCCCATTTTGCTTGTAGAATCCCTATGATCGAGAAGACCTCCGTGCTTGTTTTCAAACCCTCCAACACTTGGTCTCCGATCATTTTTATGTTATATCTTGGGATAACCCTTTGTCATAATTAAAAATGATTTTTCACCTTTCACACTTAGAATTTTTTAAAACATTCGCCTTTTTCAATTCTAAGTGTGTGGTTAACACCCGTAATTTTTAAACATTGAGGACAATGTTAAGTTTTAAGTGTGGGGTGGATTTCTATCGAAATATGACTTTTCCTGCTTTTGTATGGTCCCCATGCAACCCCGTTTTTAACCATTTTTATTAAAAAAAACACAAAAAAAAAAAAAAAACAAAAATTTTTGTAAGCTTTTGCTAGTTTTATGATTGAAAAGTCTTTGTGAGTCTTTTAGAAGTTACTTTAAATATGCGTTTTCTTGAAAAAGTCTTTGCTAATTGCTTAGACAAGAGGCTATAAAATGCGATTCTAGCTCACAAGCCAAGAATATGCAAGCCTCCCTAAGTGATTTTAAATATGCGAAGCTTTGAAAAGATTTGCTAGTTTCTAATAAGTGACTTTAAAATGCGAGACTTGAGATTATTTTACGAAGCAATTGCTAAGTTAATATATGTTTTGACACCTTGTTGACTTTCATTTGGTGAGAGTAGGAATAGAATTGACTTCTGCCGGGCGTGTTGAGCCCTAGCTTGTTCCCTTAACCATAGGTAATCTAAAAATTATCGGCTAAGCATCCGCGGATCTCATTATTTGGGATTTTAAATTTGCGAGATCGAAATGATAGAGTTATTTGTGAGTTTAGATGCTAAGCGTGGAGTAGTTGGTTCTCTTTAGAGCTCATCGAAGGTACTTATGGCTTTTTGTTCCCACAAAATTGTTTCACCCAATATATGTCTAATAATAATTAGAGATGTTGAGTTTTTGGCAATAGTTAGTTCTTTATCTTCTTAAAAGAATCTTTGTTTTAAAAATTGGGTACACATCAAGGATCCATAATAAATAAGTAATAAATAATAAGTAAAGTTATGAGGCTGTGATTATTAGAGTCGGACCCTTGGATCTTTAGCCAGGATTGGGTGAGGTTCTTAGTCTAGCCAACCGGGATCCTCATTTCATGAAGCCTATAGTCTTGAAATACCCGGTGAAGCTCGTGGTTCATAACTCATATAAGTATAAAGTATAAGTGTAAAAAAAAAAAAAAAAAAAAAATGAAAAAGAAGAGAAAAAGTCAAAAATATAAGTGAATAAAAATTCCTTGATGTAGACCTCATTTTTGAGACAATGGTTCTTGAGAGAAGATGGATAACTAATTATCGACTTAGCTTCATATCTTTATCGGATTAATTCTTATCGAAACGAGAAATTTGAAGAAATTCATTTCTCACAAAAAATAAAATAAATAGAGGAAAAATAGGAAAATGGGAGCAAAAGGTAATTACACAAGTAACTTCCATGGGTAGTGTTAGCATCTAAAATCATATTTAACAATGATTTCGATTTTACGCTTAGTTTGGGAACTTGTGAAAAATCAGGGACGATGTATTCTATCCGTATGGTTCACCATTGTGTTGTGTTTCCTACTCCGTGATCCTAACATGTCTTTTGAAAAATGTGGGAGTTATCGATTTACATGAAAGTTCAACAAACCGTCACAAAAAGGAATGTGCTTAATGATATATCTATATATGAAATAAAATGGTTTAAAACGGGGCGTTTTCAAAGATAAAGATTTTTGTACCTCTTGATAAACATCTTTCTGTTCTTGTTTGATGGGAGGGATTATTAGTTAAGGGGTTTTAAAGATTTTCTTTGCTACGTGTGTAATTAACATTGCGTGTGGGACCAGCAATGGTTTTAGTGTGGGTATTTTGATGAGTGCTAAAATACACATCATTTTATATCTAAAAAATATGCTAAATCGGACTAATAACCATTAAATAGGTCAAATTATATTACAAATATGTTGGATATGTGTTATTATGTCTTGCGGTACAAGGTTTGAAAACAAAGCAAAATTGATTTTCGGATGAGTTTCGATGATATTTTCATGTTTTTAGTTCGAACGAGTCGCAAAATTATCCGAGCACCATTGGAAAAGCACGAAAAATCGAGTCAGATGGTTATTTTATGTGGAGCATCGAGGCAAAGGAAGAAAAGTTGAAAGATTAAACGAAGCTTGAACGAAGATTATTTTAATGATAATGGCTAAAATTGGATCAAGGAAAAGAGGGCTAAAAAGAATTAAATGCAAAAGACTTAACACATAAATGATCTTGGTCTAGTGGTTGGGTGCATGCTTTCTAAACAAGAGGTCAAGGGTTCAATTCCCACTAGTGGCATTCAATTTTTGTTATTTATTATCTCAAGCCCAGCTCCCTCCCAATCGTGGCCAGTCCAAGCAGCGATAGAGAGGCCCAATCTGAAGCCCAAAACGAAATGCCATTGTTGCGGCCAGTTCCATGTCCAGCACAGCGAGATCCTTATCACATGATGAGTATTAACATTGAGAAGTGCAAATTTATATCATGTCCAATATAATGAATGGGTAGCTGAGCCTTTGAATGCAACTCTCCAAAATTAATAAAACAATCGTGAATGTTTTTTTTGCTGCTCTCCCATGCTCACTCACGCCCAACACTTTCTACGACCAATATACACTACACGTGGCCACTACCAAATGGAATCTGAGGATAAGATATTTTGGGGGAAGGATCGAGAAGGAAAAAGGCTCTATAAAATGCTCCGGAACACATGAATTCACATACACTTTTATTTTTAGTAGGAGTAGGAGTAGATTTATTTTTAGGAGTAGTTTTAAGGGTAGTAACATTTAGCTTATTTGAAGTGCTTATTATTGTAACAAATCTTTTTTATTATTAATGAAGTTTATTTATCTTTTGGCTTATTTGTCTTTAGCATTCTTCTTTCATCTCTTTCTTTTCTTTTTCTTATCTTATCTAATAAGTCATGATAGCTTATTAGCTTTTTGTGGCTTATTTAGATCTAGCTTATTTATTAAGAACTCTTTTTCTACTTTGTTTTAAAAGCTTTTCTAGTCTTAGATCTACTCTTTATTTTACTAAATACTTTATAAAAACTCAAAAGATTTGATTTTTTAGTTTTCTTTTTATAAAAGTTTTGCATTCGCTTATTACTCTAGATCAAGCATTTTTAGTTAAAAAGTTTTAATCTTTAAGATTTTCCTTAGCTTATTTCCATTAAAGTTTAGTACTTTCTAAATCAATAAGCTTTTCCATAGCTTATTTGATTCATATTATTGCTTATTTGTTCTAACCTTTGTTAAAGTTGTGATTTTTAAGCTTGTTTTCATCCATTGCTAAGTGAGGAGCTTAAGGGTTTTATAAGCTTGCTTATCACTAAAGTTTAGAGCTTTTTAGATTTTATAATACTAATTAGTTATTAAAGTCACAAGCTTTATTAGCTATTTGGTAATATGAAAGCTAATAAAGAAATAAACTTTTTGGTTTGATAAGTTTATAAAATCGGGTGGTTTATTATTCTCGTCTCATTAGATCGGGTTTTATTTTCTTTACTTTCTCTTTAGCTTATATTTTTCATTAAAATGTTTATTATTGTTGAGGTTATTATTGTTGGTTTGGTAGTTATGCTTATTAAGTAGATTCTTATATGCTTGTTAAGTGAGTTTTGATATAGGATTTGAGTGTGAAAAACTTAGAAATTGTTGATTAATAATCTTCGGTTACTTGGATTGAAATTTGTTGTTTTGACGGGCAAAAGCCGTTAGAGTAATTAATTAAATCTAGTAATTTTACCTAGATAAAGAATTGTTTTCAAAATAAACCAACGTTGTGAGAAAATAGTTTTTTAAACGGGTATCGAAGATTATTGATTAATAGTTTCCGGATTATTTTAGATATAATTAGTTGGTTGTTTTAACGGGAAAAAGCCGTTGGAATTATTAATTATTTAAATCTAGTGATTATTTCCAAGAGAAAAATGATTGTTTTCAATATAAGCCAACGTTGTGAGAAAATAATTTTATTTCGACGGGTATTAATTGTAAGAGCTTAATAGATTGTTCACACTTATTTACCTTTTCACCTCACTTGACAAGCATAGCTTTACTATCATATTCTTAGCTTAATTTTATTTCGTCATTAGATGTTATTTAATTTTAATTGCATAAAATAGTTTTTTAAAATCTTTTCAAAAATCCAAAACCAAATATTCGATAATCAAGCATCAAACAAAAGACAAAACGTAAATCTCAATTCATATCTCGCCGTGGAATACGACTCCGGTAGGTTGATTATCATTTGTCCTCAAGTGATTGTTAATCTTAATCGGGAATACAAATTTTAAAACTGCCCTTCGCTACAATCCGAATCACCCGTGCCCTTAGGATACCATAATCCTAATTGTGTTGTACCCTTAATGTATCTAAAAATTCTTTTTACGGCTTCTAGGTGTGAAGTTTTGGGGTTTTCTTGAAACCTAGCACATAAGCAGACACTAAACATGATATTCGGCCTACTTACCGTGAGGTAGAGAAGACTACCTATCATGCCACGATATTTAGTATTATCTACAGATTTGCCGTCTTCATCTTTTGTGAGTTTGGTGTCGGATGACATGGGTGTCCTAATTGGTTTCGACTCTTCTAGACCAAGTTTCTTTAACATCTCCTTGATGTATTTAGATTGATTGAAGAAGATACCATCTTCTACTTGTTTAATTTGTAGACCAAGAAAGAAACTAAGTTCTCCATCATACTCATCTCGAACTCGTCATGCATGATTTTAGAGAAATCATCACACATGTCTTGACAAGTGGATCGGAATATAATATCATCTACATATATTTGCACTATGATTATGTGTGACTCTCTTTTCTTAGTAAAAAGTGTGTTGTCAACTAACCCCATGGTATAGTTATGTTTAATTAAAAAGGACTTGAGTCTATCATACCAAGCTTTTGGAGCTTGTGTAAGACCATAAAGGGCTTTCTTTAATTTATAAACATGTTTGGGTTTTTCAAAATCGATGAAGCCCGGAGGTTGAGATACATATACTTCTTCATTAATAAGACCATTTAGAAAAGCGCTTTTAACATCCATTTGATAAAGCTTTAGATCATTAGCACAAGCATGAAAGTATTCTTATAGACTCTAATCTAGCCACGGGGCATAGGTCTCATCAAAGTCTATTCCTTCTTGTTGGTTATACCCTTGGGCATCGAGTCTAGCTTTGTTCCTAGATACTACTCCGTTTGCATCTAATTTGTTTTTATACACCCATTTTGTTCCTATTATGGTTTGATTACTAGGTGGAGGACAAGTGTCCAAACATCATTAGAAACAAATTGATTTAATTCTTCTTGCATAGCCATTACCCAACTTTCATCTTTTATGGCTTCTTGTGTGTTCTTAGGTTCTATAGTTGAAACAAAACAAAATAAGCTACTTAGGTTTTGAACTTGAGACCTTAATGTTCGTTCGTTTAGCTTTCCTATGACCTTATCTACGGGGTGATCTTTGGACTCTTTAATGTTTGTGATTTCACTAATTGAAGGTTCTTCTTCTTCATTTATCTTTTTCTTAATTACAATAGCTTCACTTTCTATGATCTCGTCATCGACAAGAGGTGGAGAGGGTTTGGGTGGACTTTCATCAAATTTTATGTTTAATGACTCTTCTACCTTCATTGTTTCTTTGTTTAATATGACGTAAGCTTTGCTATTTGGCGACTAACCTAGAAAGATACGTTCGGTTGATTTAGGATCAAATTTTGTAAGGTAATCTTTAGTGTTAAGAATGAAGCATTTGCTTCCAAAGACTCTAAAATGATTTAAAGTAGGCTTTTTGCCTCGGAGTAACTCATATGGAGTTTTACCTAAGATTGGTCTAATTAAGACTCGATTGAGTATGTACGTTGAAGTATCAACAGCATTACACCAAAATTTTTGAGGTATGGATTGTTCGTTAAGCATGGTTCTACTCATTTCTTGAAGGGTTCTATTCTTTCTTTCTACTACCCCATTCGATTGTGGAGTCGCGTGGGCCAGAAGTTGTGAGTAATACCATTAGCGTCACAATAGACTCCAAATTGCACTTCATTATCGAATTCCCTACCATGATCCGTTCTAATAGACACTATAGGACTTCCTAGTTGTCTTTTGATCTTTTTGCTTAATATTTCAAAATAATTAAAGGTTTCCGTTTTGTTCTTTAAAAATTTTGTCCATGTATACCTAGAGTAGTCATCCACTATTACCAAAGTATAGTAGTTGCCTCCATAACTTTGGATAGCGGATGGACCAAGTAAATCCATATGTAGTAATTCTAGACACTTAGTTGTGGACACCATGTTTTTAGCTATATGACTCGAATGAACTTGTTTTCCTATATTACAAGCATCACAAAAATGATATTCATATTTTAACTTAGGTAGATCTCTTACTAGATCTTTGGATGATAGCGATTGAAGAAGTCGCATGTTGGCGTGACCCAATCTTCGATGCCATAAGGTTAAAGTATCATCCATAGAGGTAAGACATAGTTTGTCTTTAGGTTCATTACCGATTTTAATGACATAGACTCCATGTTTCCTAATTCCTCTTCCTATGGTTATGCCATTTTTAAGTATCTTACTACGGTTTGGTAAAAGTACATTGCACTTTTTATCACATATTTGTCCTATACTTAAGAGGTTAAAGTTTAGGTTTTCGACGTGACACACATCGTTAATGGTTAGAGATTTGTTAGAAACCGTACCTTTACCGATGATTTTACTTTTGCTATTTCCAAACACCACATTACCTCCATTTACGGATTCATATGTGGAGAATAGATCCCTATTGCCGGTCATGTGCCTCGTGCACCCGCTATCCTTGACCCATTCATCGGGGTCTAGGTCGACCTTTAAGCACACCTAAAACAATAATAAACTCAAAAGTTTGGTCCCCATTTGTTCATGGGTCCATTAGTGTTAAACATTCCATTCATGTTTGACATGTATGGATAAGATGAGTATGCATTCCATGGAGCAAAGTTTTGAAAAGAGAAACCGTTTTGCATATTAAGGTTCCATCCCATTTGATGGTTACTTCTTGGATAAACGTTATTAGGTCTCCTAGATGCATTATGTTTTTGAAAAGATGGTGCTTTGTTTCTTGTAAAAGTAGGATTAATTTTTGGAGGTGGATTTCTAGTGGTGACATGAATTGGTTTCTTCTTATTTACGATAACAAACTCGGTTCTAGACGATGAGGCTATGTTATTACCACTAGTTGTCACAGCAGATCCACGGATCCCAGTTTGTACACTAGCCGGTTCCCTTTTTAGGGGATCCGTGGGATCCGCCACAGCAGTGGCTGGTTTTTCTAATTCTTTAACAAATTTTGTTTTTTTTTTGGGTAAAGGGGAGTAATCTCTTTAACAAATTTTGTTTCTTTACTTTCACTAGTTGATGGATCAAGTTGTTGTATACCTAGACCCTTTTAGTTGTTGCCGATTTTAACACCATCGAGTATTGTATCTAAGGTGTTTGTACTCATTCTAGCAATTTTAGAATCTAAATGATCAACTAGTGTTTGAAGTTGAACACAAAGTTCACATTCACCACTTGCTATTTTACCCTTTTCCAAACGTTTTAGTTTTGCTTTTAATTCTATGACTTCTTTATCTAAGCGTTGGTTTTGACTCTTTAAAAGCTTGTTTTTGTTAATTAGTTTTAAGCTAATATTGCATAGTTTATCATATTCATTATGCAATGAGTCGTCATCAAGTGATGAACTACTATAGTATTAGTGACATACCTCGTCATTTGCCATGAGACAAATTTCTTACGTCCTCCTTAAGCTCATTCCCCACGTGCTGCTCACGAATGCCTTTTGATCATCCCGTTTGGGACACTTACTAATAAAGTGGTTTGGGTCCCCATCTAAAGCAAGTACGATCATCCTTGGCTTCTCGTCCTCTTGCTTTTCGAAAGCCTTTCTTATCGTCCTACGGTTGTTTGGCGTATCTACCTTTTCTTAAAGAACTTTTTAAAATCCCTTACCGCCATAGCGTACTCTTCGTCGTCACTACTCGAAGATGAGTTCTCCTCATCGCTTGAAGCCTTTTTGGCTTTAAGGGCAAGAGATTTGTGTTTCTCTTTCACCTTTGAGGCTTGAGAATCTTTAGCAAGGACAAGCTCGTAGACTTTTAGGTTGCTATGAGTTCATCGAGGGTGAGGATTGTCAAATCTTTTGACTCTTCGATTGCCGTCACCTTGGATCTCCACTTCGATGGAAGTGCCCTTAGATATCTCCTAACATGGTTACGGCTAGAAAAGGATTCATCAAGTGCTTGTAAAGATGTAATAATAGTATTAAAGTTAGCAAATGAATGATCTATAGTTTCCTCATCCGATATTGAAAATTGTTCATATTGTTGAACAAATAAATCAATTTTATTATTTTTAACTTGTTGGTTGCCTTGATGAGTTACAACTAAAGAATTCCAAATTTCTTTAGAGGTTTTAGCATAGAAATTCTTTCGAATTCCTTTTTGGTAAAGCATTATATAAAACCATTTTTGCTTCACTATTTTTAGAAAGCTTTTTCTTCATTTATCATTTAGTTTATCATGAGGTATGTGAACTAAATTTCCTTTATCATCATTTGAGGTAGCCTCAAAATCACCTTCAACAATAATGTACCAAAGATCAATATCTTTAGACTTCACATATGTTTGGAATCTATTTTTCCAATATATAAAACCATTAGTTTCAAGTAGTGGTGGTCGTTGCATAGATTGCCCTTCCTTATAATTTTCAGAACCCATAGTGATCGAAAAGTTTTTAAAATACAATTTTATTTTAAAACTTTTATAAACTTAGCTCTTGATGCCAATTGTGGAAAACTAGAAGGGGGGTTGAATAGTTTTGCCGATTTTAAGTTGATTTCAAAAACTTTAGATTCGATATTATGTGAAATCGTATGGATGTTGAGAACATATAGATCTAATGATAATGCAAGCAAGTAAATAGAGATAAAGGATAGAAATGACACAACGATTTATAGTGGTTTTAGCTACAAGGACACCTTCCTTGCCTCTACTCACTCCCGAGTCACCTACTTTCGAGTTCAAGCACTATGTCAACAAACTCCTTCACTTGGCGGAGAAGCCTTCTAGCGTTGCTTACACTTTTTTCGGTACAAAGCTAGATACCGAGTCCATATGCGATGGACCAAACCAACACGTCTATTACACAACAAATATGTGAAATATCAAATACAAGATCTTTGCTACTGAAATCTTCTTGGTGACAAATCAATCAACGAGCCCTTGCTTGGATGACTTGTAGAATGCTCGTGATCTCGCCTTAGAGAAGGACCTATATAGGGATCACAAATAGAAAGAAAAGAAGAACAACTCTATAGATCTAGTGATCTATATGTTAGAAGAGAATGAGAGTGTATGAGAGATTTAGTAAGAAGAGGGTGAGTTAGAATGAAGAAATGGCTCTCTATTTATAGGCAAATTTCCTCCTTTGTTCTCATGGATCCCACGGATCCCTTCCACTTGGGATCCGGCTAGCACAAAGCTAGGGATCCGTGGAGCGCTCCTCTTTGCCCATGGGTTTTTTGGTTATGGGTCATGGGTTATGGGTTGGTCCATGGGTTTTCTTTAGATTCAATGTATCTAAGTATACATTGTATCTAGTCTTCTTGGGTATGGGTTAAGATCCATGGGTTATGGTTTTTACCCATCCTAATAAACTATTACAACAAATGCTTAATTACTACATTTTTGTATTTAAAAGATTATATGTAAATGCTTTACAAAAATAACATGTATCCTTATAATTATACTTAAGACAACATTATATATGTTATCAACAAAACACAAAGAGATCGCAAAATATTAATAAACGTTTTTACGGTTTATTTGTATTAACAGTTTCACAAAAATTTCAAATACCACCTTTCATTCTTACCTTATATTTTTGATATATATATTGTTTTAATTTTAATTTTGATATGTCACACCCCAAAAATGGCGCAGCGAAAAGGCATTTACGGGGTATGACTTCATGATCAAGAACACAAGGTGTCTAAATAGAGAAATACTAAATTGCATAGCATACGATGGATCATAGTCGTAAATTCCCACAACCAGGAAAGTACAAAATCTAGAATCTAAACATCAGTCTCAAATTCAAAGTACTACATAAGGCTGCAACTCCTTGGGATACAATCTCGGGAGGGTCTTGTCTAGGTCTTGCTAAGTCATGCCAATACTCAACCTTCTAGGCAACTTCAATAACACCTGAAAATGGATACTCGAAAACGTCAACATAGAGTTGGTGAGCTCGTAGGTTTAAGAGTTAAACCACGAAGCTGTGAGTAGTTTAGAGTAGGACAATAGTGAGCATGATATACAAATATAAGCACTAACTGAAACAACGATGCATGCAACAACTAAACCTCACAAATGCCACGTGTACACGATTTCCAATAATCCCGATAGTACTATCAATGCTTCGGCTCCAAACGGAGTTAAACAGTTGCGCACAAATGAACACACAACAAGATCACACAGAAAGCACATATTGCAATCAAACGCACATAATTGTCCAAAACACAAAAGTAGTACATCACAACATAAAAATATTTTAAAATATAATTTGAGTACCATTTTCCCCCCAGGAAAAATATTAGAAAAAGGGGCTACGAAAACTCACCTCAGAAGATAGCAATGAATAGCAACTTAGGCAACGCAAACAGTGTCAAGAAGCAAGGCACAACGGTACACGAACGGCACAACCTAATAATCATTGTTTGTTTTAGAATATATCTCAAAATAGCATAATGGTTTCAAGAACTAACGTATTTTAGTTTTCGTGGATGACTAGAATAATTGTTTGTAAAAAGTTTAGTATCGAAGCTCGTGTGGTTTTTAGGAAATATATAGACTCAACATAACTCATAGGAGTAACAAAAGGACGGCAAGAAGGAATAACGAAAAGAAAAGAGTAAATAAAGGACAACGAAAAAGACACATCGATAACATGTTTCGGTGTTTTACCCCATAACCCAAATAGTTTGTAAAACGTTGAGGTTTTGGAAAAATTATTCATTTGATGAAAAATGTATCATGTTAATAATTTAGAAATTAGAAGAGTTTTATAACGTTTGCAAATCGTAATGTGTTAAGTTTTAAAATTAGTTTTCGTAAAAATTTGGACATAATATGTCCGTTTATAAAACGTTTCCAAGCCATTACGACTTTTGAGTTAACAAGTTTTATTTATTATGTTTCACCAATTTTATAAAATTATTACAAGTTTAATTATTTATTTATGCGTTATCATTCGCGTGTATATTAGTGTCGGGTTTATCGACTATTTTGTGTCCAAAATCGTCCATAAGTCCTTCGGCTAATACGTAAATCAATAACGAGCATCCATATTAGACAATCATAGGTTTTTGTTACAATATCCGTATCCAAGACCATATCATATCCCAAGTACCCGAATAGCAACCGAAACACCATCGACAAAACAAAATATAAATTAAGTTAGTAGGACGAAAAAGTGAATCATTATATTAACTTATTAAGTACGGAAATGAATTGAAGAAAAAGGCCAAGTGCGTTGGGCTTTGGTCCAAAAACTAACTTACACAACTCATGGGCTCACTTTGGGCTTATAGGCCCAAAGTTACCATCGCAAGACCACGCATGGGCTAACTGGCCCAACGACCAAACCACGTAAGTCCAAGCCGAAACCAACTCGAACTCGACACATACACAAGCACACGAGATTTCTAACCTCGACCCCGACTTGACACAAAATGTAATGGACACGAGTAGGTTTTCTAACCTCATTACCTTACCGTGTGACAACCAATATTACGCGACTCGACTTGATCTACCCGACTCACCATAACTCAAGCCCGTGCTGCCTTGAGTCACGGCTCGTACCCATTGACACCACGACCTCGGCTCTATGCCTTGGTCACCAAACTCGTGGCCGTTACTCCCCGTGAGTCATGGCTCATACCAATGACCACAATCTTTATACAAGGTTTGAATAACATTAGCCGTGTCTCCCCTTGAGTCACGACTTAATCTTATACGCAACACATACCAA
>OU343221.1:335936630-335970950 GCA_910596185.1 Chrysanthemum makinoi
TTTTGGACAAAGATGATGATGAGATCATGAAAGTTAAAGAAGAGCCTATATTAGTATATGATGATGATCAAGAGGGTTTTCTTGATGGTTTACCAAAGCCTATAGAAGGGTTAAGAGATGGAGGTCCACCACCTTTTTTGAAGAAAACATTTGAAATGGTGGATGATCCAAAAACTGATGAGATTATATCATGGAGTGAGACTCAAAAAAGCTTTGTTCTTTGGGATCCTCATAAGTTTTCTACTGATCTTTTGCCTCAAAGGTTTAAGCATAATAATTTTTCTAGCTTTGTGAGACAGCTCAATACTTATGTAAGTAATCTTTTATTTGTTGATCACTTTAATTTACCTTCATTCTTTTTTTGTTGATCTTTAAGTTTTAATGCATTTAATTTAGAGGTGTTGTGGATTGGGTTTGTACAGATATTGTATGTAAGTTGAATAATTTTGTCTGTTAATCTATTAACCCTATATTTATCATTAAAATAAGTAGTGGTGGAGCTGAAGTTATCTAATAGCTAGTTGCTGTATAATATTAATTTTTTATTGCAATATATATCTAAGGGTCCTCCTATGCAGGCACCCCTTAGTAGGGGGTGGTTGCATTTTATTGTGTCTCGATTTCCGTGCCAATCATTGGTAATGATTGGTTTCTCGATTTCCGTGCCAAGTCTTTTACTTATTTTTACAAGTGTTTTTTTACAACTTTTTGTACATTTGTATTTTTTTTTTTACAAGTCTTGTTTTGGTTTTATATTTCTACAAGTTTGTTTTACAGCTTATTTTTTGTTTTGGTTTTACAGGTTTTACAAGTTTTTTTAAGTTTTCAAAAAATCGTAGTTGAAAAACATTTTAGGCTCAGTCCGAAGTTTTCAAAAGTGAGATTTTATCCCACTTTGCCGTCCATTCGGTTTTCATCATCGCCTCGGAAAGTTTTTAGGCTCAAACCCGAAGGTTGCAAAGTGAGATTTGATCTCACTTTACCATCCATTCGGTCCATTATCATCATCGCCTCGGAAAAGTTTTTAAAGTTTTTAGGCTCAAACCCGAAGGTTGCAAAGTGAGATTAGACCTCACTTTACCCTCCATTCGGTTTTTATCATCATCGCCTCGAAAAGTTTTTAAAGTTTTTAGGCTCAAAATACATCATCGCCTCGGAAAAGTTTTAGTCACAAACTGCACAAAGTCACAGTTCACAACTGCACACAGTCACCAGTTCACAAGTCTAACAACACTGCAAAAGTCTCAAACTGCTCAAGTCTCAAACTGGTCACAAGTTACCAGTTCACATGAACTTCACATGTTTCACAAGGTTATACACGTTTTAAACAAGATTCTCAAAAGTTACCAAGTACTGCAAAAGTTCACAAGATTCTCAAAGGCAATGTACTAAGTTCACATGAAATCCTAGGCAGGCACCCAATATAATCCCAGGTGAAGCAACAACACAAACAACAATCAACCAACAACACAAACAACCACCCCATATAACACCTGGTGAAAGCAACAACACCAACAACAATCAACCAACAACAACTGGTCCAGAACAACAAACAAGTGGTCCAGAACTGCAACAAGTGGTCCAGAACAACAACAAACAAGAATAAGCAACAAGTGCACTAGCAACAGCATACCAGTCCACCATGTCTAGTTCACCATTTAACACACAAGAGGTAAACAACTTATCAAAGGCTCAGATTAATAGTTTATAGTTCATGTTGGCTGCAAATTAAGTATTGCCTCGCCAAAAAACTCTTTTAAGTTTTATTTTTAAAAAAAAATCATCATTGCCTTTTTAATTTCATTAAAGTTGCAAAATGACCTTGAATGGCCACTTTACCATCCAGTAATGAAATTTTTGATACAAAACACTAAGTTTTTTTTATACATTACAGTTGCAAAGTGAATTAAACTCACTTTACCATCCAGTAATGAGGTGCCTGCCAAGGATTTCATGGGGTGCCTACGTAGGCATGCCCACAAACAAAAGGGTCCTCCTATGCAAACCTGCAAAAAAAGAAACAAGTTTTAGATTCTAAAAAATTTAAGAACGAAACATTATTGTTTTTAAGAAAATCACCATATTCAAAGTTCTTAGATCTTAAAATGTTTTAAAAAAATCAAAAAAGTATTAACTTTTTTTACAAACCTCATAATATTTTCAACATCAGATAACTTAGAAGCATCTAAAAAGGTTTTAGATCTAAAAAAGTTTTAGATCTAAAAAAGTTTTAGATCATAACCCACGGTATCAACAAGTGTAATAGATCTAAGTTTGTAGATCTAAAAACTTTAGATCTTCAATTTTTAGAGAGAGAGAGATAATACCACTAGGAGAGATAAGAGAGAGACAGAATATCAACTGGGTAAGTCAGAGAAAACCATGTGCGCACATGGTTTTCTCTGCATGGTATTACACGGTTTTAAAGAAACGCGTAAACCATTCGAGAACCACACACGTAGCACCAAATATACACACACACGTTTTTAAAGAAACGCGTAAACCATTCGAGAACCACACACGTAGCACCAATATACACACACGTTTTTTTTTAAAAAAAACGCTTAATATACATAAAAAAAACTTTTAAAAAAAACGTTTTTATTAAAAAAACTTTTATTAAAAAACGTTTTATTAAAAAAACGTTTTTATTAAAAAAAACTTTTATTAAAAAGAAACTTTTTATAAGTTATTATACATAAAAGAAACTTTTTATTAAAAAACTTTTTATTAAAAAACGTTTATTATACATTAAAAACGTTTATTATACATAAAAACGTTTATTATACATAAAAACTTTTAAAAAAACGTTTACTACAAACCAAGTTTTATCAACAAATATTTTTAAAAAAAAATTATGAACAAGATTATAAACAAGTTTTATCAACTACAAACCCTTTAACCAAATTAATAACCCACGGTATCACCAATTTTTAAAAAAAAAAAATTATGAACAAGATTATAAACTAAGTTTTATCAACTACAAACCCTTTAACCAAATTAATAACCCACGGTATCACCAATTTTTTTTTAAAAAAAATTATGAACAAGATTATAAACCAAGTTTTATCAACTACAAACCCTTTAATCCAAATTAATAACCCACGGTATCAACTACAAACCCTTTAACCAAATTAATAACCCACGGTATCAAAAAAAAAAAAAAAATTAAATTATGAACAAGATTATAAACGTAGTTTTATCAACTGCAAACCTTTAATCCAAATTAATAACCCACGGTATCAACTACAAACCCTTTAACCAAATTAATAACCCACGGTATCAACTACAACATCTACAAACCCACCGTAACAACATCTGCAAACCCACCGTAACAACATCTGCAAACCCACCGTAACAACATACCACAAAAAACGAACCATCACGAATCTAAAACTTTAGATGTAGTGCGCGTCGGTGAGAAATACTGCGCGTGGCCTACCTTAAAATGATCACCTTTTCCCGATCTATCGTTTGGTATAGGAGGTGAAAATTACCGGTGGTGCGTGGCCAGAATATTGGCCGGAATATATTAAGTCACCGGTAAAAGAGTTGAGAGAGTTTTTGTGTGAGAGAGAGAAAGTGATTTGAGTGAGAGAGAGAGGTTAGTGTGTGAGTGATTCTTTGAGAGAGAGAGGGAGTTAATAACACCCGTTTTATCACACACGTAGCAAAAGAAACACAACAATAAACGTTGTATTATAAACGTTTTTTATAAACGTTTTTTTTATAAACGTTTTTAAACAATTTGTAAAAGTTTGTAAAAGTTTTATAAAAGTTTGTAAACATTTTGTATTTATTAAAGTTTGTAAACAATTTGTATTTATAAAAGTTTTTAAAACAAAATTGTACAAGGTTGTATTTTTTATCAAAGTTTTTTATAAAAATTTGTACAAGTATTTTTTATCAACGTTTTTTATAAAGGTTGTTGTGTTTTTATATTGTATAGGTGTTCGGTACTGAAGTTGATTTAATTAATTGGGTTCGATCTACTGCTGAAACGATTGGGTTTGTTATTGTTATTGGAAAAAGTAAAACAGATAGGGGCTATAAGTACTCTATCGAATTTTTGTGTTCTAGACATGGGACGTCTTCACGTGAAGGTTTAGAAGATGAACTTCAACGGCAGACTAGTACCGACAAATGTAATTGCCCATTCAGATTACTAGCGAAATATATAAAAGCTTTTAATGGTTGGATATTGAGGGTTAAGCGTCCGGAGCATAATCACAATTTTCCAGACTCGTTGCATGGTTTTTCACAGGCCATGCGATTAAAAGAAAGTGAGTTAGTTTTTGTGAGGCAGATGACAAAACAGCGTGTAGCACCACGAATTATACTTTCTTCAATAAAAGAGATGGATCCTAATAACGTGTCTACGATTAAAACGGTGTATAATGCACAAGAAAAGATACGTCGCGACAGTCGTGGTGATTTGACTCCGATACAAATGCTTTTAGTACATTTGCGACGTAAAGGTTATACGTATTACCCTAGGATAAATGACCACACAAATGAGCTGGATGAAATATTTTTTGTTCACCCGACGTCATATGCCCTGTGGACAACATATCCGGAAATCATGCTGATGGACTCCACATACAACACCAACATGTTTAAACTGCCATTCTTTACAGTTGTTGGGGTTACTCCAACAAACACAACATTCTCAATGGCGTTTAGCTTTTTGGACAAAGAAAAAAAGCCAAATTTCAAATGGGTGTTGGAATGTATTAAGTTGGTGATACAAGAACAATACTACCCGCAGGTTATCGTCACCGACAGAGACCAAGCGTTGCTTGGGGCTTGCGCAGAAGAATTCCCAAACGCTAACAGATTACTCTGCCGATGGCATATCAATCAAAATGTGCTAAAGCATTGCAGAAACAACTTCGATACGTTAAAGGAGTATGAGTCCGTTAGAATCACTTGGGATTCGATGATTTCAGCTCCGACAGAAGAAGTGTTCAGGCATTATTATCAGCAACTACGTGGTTTATTGGTCCAAAAAAAGGGTACTCGAATTGTACTTTAATAATACACTTTGTTATTATTATTTAATAAATAACTACTCGGATAGTTTTGTTTTCTCACTTTCGTAATTCTTTGTTTTCTCAGATGTTTTCCGGTATTTTCGTAAATGGCGCGAGATTACGACCGCATGTTTGTATCGTACATTACCGATCAATATCGCAGCTTCTACGGAACAACAACATGTAGAGTTGAGGGTCAACACGCGCTGTTGAAGTTATACTTGGGCACCACACAGTCCAACTTAGACACGTTGTTGTGTTCGGTCGACAAGATTATAGCTGCTTATGAAGAAACCGCGATCGAGCCTCTTTGAATATAAGCAAAATCAAGAAACTGCATGCTTGTAAGAGCACTCTGTTTAACGAATTGCGGTATAATGTTTCAATGGATGCTTTAAGGCTCATACTCGGAGAAAGTAAACGGGATGTTGACCCACATGCATGTGGTCATCAAATGCGGTTAGTGTATGGCTTACCATGCTATCACCAAACGTATTGGCTTCAAGCAAATGGTATGTATTTAAAAATTTATGCCTACCAAGTTATTCTTTCCGTCAATCCCGATAATTTTAACAAGTTATTTTTTTCGAATACAGGATTGCCAATTCCGCTTGATTATGCTGATAATTTTTGGAGAACACTAAGCGTTCCCTGGCCTGTTGTTCGAAATACTCAAGAGCCTGATGAGCCTGATGAGCCTGAATATCCTCAAGAGCAACAAGGTCCTAGGGATTTTTAACGTGGAGGGTGATGGAAATTGTGGCTATCGAGCTGTTGCCCTAGGTCTTGGCCATCAGCAAGAAATGTGGCCCACAATTCGAGCTCTTGCCAGGAATGAGGTAGACAATCACGAAGCAGTTTACAGGGCAATGTGGGGTGAAACTTTTACAGCTACACGTAACTCGATGAATTGGTATAACGGTGCAGACCCGCGTTATTGGATGAGTATGCTAGAAATGGGAGTGGTTATTGCTACAGCTATTAACCGTCCTATTGTATGTATAGCCAATAGACAATCTCTTTTGTTACTTCCGCTTAGAGGTTCTCAGATTCAGCCCAAGTACTTGACTCGGTTGTTATTCTTCGTGTGGGGAACGAGGAAGGTGCTCACTTCGTTCTTGCGGTTCTTGACGAAGACTCACCACTCCCGTATAATCACCCACAATGGAGTTATCATAGAGATGCCGTGGCGCGCATGGAACATGTGTTTACTCAGCGAGAGAGGATGTTTAGATATACGTAGAAAACGATTATTTATTTATATTGTAAATAACAAAACATGTATAGACGATTCTCGATCTATATTGTAAATGACAAAATATGTATAGACGATTACTGATTTATAGCAAACGACTCGTCATCTTTTGTTACTGATTTCTGCTCCTGCTCCGGTTCTTCCTCATGTTTTGTTACAGGAATCGGATGACATTCAGTGGAGGGACATTCATTGTGTCAACCACACACCCGCTCGTGTTGAGAGTCCAGATTATGTGCTTTCTTCACAATCTTATGTGCCTCCTCTCCAAACTATATCTCCAGTGCATATGAGGACAATTTTATACACCGTCCTCCGGTTCTTCCTCATCTACTGATACAACCGTCTCGCGTTGATGTGTATGGCGAGAGATTGACGGATTGAGGAGCGCATTTGAGTTAGAGTCTCGTGTGGGACGATGGCGGTATCATTGGAGCGACTACGCCTCGGGCGTGATTGATCTTAGTTTCTAGTTATATTGTAATTTTGTGAACCATGTATCAACTATTAATCTATAACAAGATTGGTTATTTATGTATTCGAAGCTTCTAATTTTGTGAACCATCATATTACTAATTTATGTTGTGAATAATTATACAAATTCTTTTGGCCAGATGCAACAACAAAATCCTTACTTGTGTCGTTGTCAACGTGGATTAATAATTCAAAGAACATCCCACCAGCCCGGTACTCGTGGTCTGAAGTATTATGCATGTCCTTTCTCAAAGGTAAATAATTAAACGTTTGCTTATTTGCGTAAATATATCAATAACTTGTTTGTTTAGAATACATTTCTTATAATTGTTTCGTCATTTAACAGCCAGGGACTAAAGACTATGGGTGTCGATACTTCATGTGGAAGGAAATATTTCAAGAAAGGTACTTTGGTGAAGCCTCTTCTTCAACGCAGTGTCAAATCTGCGAAACTAAAGATATAACGATCAACATGCTATTGGCTGAAAAGACTTTGTTGCAGGCAAAAATAAAGGCGTTGGAAGCATCACTCGAATGGCAACTAATCCAGTTGATCACGCATGTCAGCCGAGTGGAATACTCTATGAGCTTATAGATGACATTAATAATCTTCATGTGGAGTAGACGTTGTAATATTGAAAACATTTGTTGTTTTAATTGTTTAATGTTTACATTTGTTGTTATACACTATTAAAAAACATAACGTAAAATAAATACCACATAAAAACACTACATAATTAAATACACTATATTTAAAAAAAACACTACACAAATTAAATACACTATATACACTATACACTACACTAATTTAATACACTAAAAAACACTTCACACAATTAAAAAAAAGAAAAAGTCAAATCTGCCGACAATGGGGGGGTCCACACTAGTGAGGTGCCTGCCAAGGATTTCATGGGGTGCCCACGTAGGCTTTCCCATATCTAATGTGTTTCTATATGTAGGTTTGGTTTATTAGCAATAAAGATCTGACCTAACAGTCAACCTAAACAAGTAAAGTATGTTCTAGAGGTATTTAGGCTCGATTATTGGATTTGATAGTCATAATGGATATTGCATAAATGGTGCTTAAATAGTTTATATTGAGTGTGATTGTGTGAATCTTAATTAATTTCACATTTTGTTCTCTTGATGCTTAGATGTTCAAGAATTTTACATTGAATATAACTTCTATAGTGAACATTTACCTTGTTAGTATATATTTTGGGCATGCTTACTAGAAATGTTTTTGACCTTTTAGTTAACATGAGATATGTTTATGAAGGGTTAAAGCTCAACTATAACATGTGAATTACTTTAATTTTGCATTCTTGAAGAAGTGGTGGTTTAGTGGTTGTTAGTGTGCTTGATTTTTAAGTTTTCAGTCAAATTTTGACATTTTACTGATTTGGTTCATATAGAGGTTCAAGAAAATTGATCCGGACCGATGGGAGTTTGCAAACGAGTTTTTTCAAAAGGGTAAGAAGCATTTGTTAAGAGACATTAAGAGGAGGACAACCCAGTCACAGATCATGCAAAAACAAACGATAGCCGAACAACAACAATCTTGTGCTCATCAAACAGACACTACAATCGAATCCGAGCTAGAAATTTTAAGAAAAGATAGAATTACACTCAGACAAGAGATCTTGAAATTGAAGCAACAACAAGAGAGCACGGACAAGCATTTGGAAGCTGTTCAAGAACGTATGTTGAGAATGGAGTTCAAGCAACAAAAATTGCTGCTTTTCATGTCGAAAGCTTTTAGAAATCGGGCTTTCGTTCATCTTTTGCAACATCTAGTCCAAAAGAAAGAAATGGGTAGTGTTGAAATGTGCAAAAGGCGAAAAATTGAGCAAATGCTAAGCGCCGTTAATCAGGTTAATGCTGATGAACTCAGTTGCGCTCAAGAAGTGTGGAATATGATTGAAGCCGATGCATGCACTGCGTTTTCTTCAGAAGAATCAGTAAGCCCACCTGAAGATCAAAAGACTAGCGACAAATCTGGAGTCAGCAATTCAGATTACAATTCGGAAAGCTTCATATTGTGGGAAAAACTAATGGAAGATGAGTTGATATTTGGAGATGATGAATCGCAAAAGGATCAACCGGAAACTTATCTTCAAGAATGGGAAGAACTAATCCCAAAAGTTTAGCTTCTGATTCATTCATATGGTATGATATTTGTCCATTGGCTGACGATCAGCTTTTACAGCCATGCATCAAAAGTCCATACCTTATGGCATTCGAGCTCGGCTCAGGATAGGCAACTAAGAAGCAACGGTACGTAGGAGTAGATGATGAAACAAGAATATATAATTGTTTAGGTTTGTTTTTGCTGTATTTGTGATCTTGTAAAATATACTAAGCTACTAATACTAGCTAATTTGTATAGGATATAAGGTATTTTCTTTTGCACTGGGTTAAATGCATGCTAATGTGAATATTATTTTCTCATTGTGATGGTTTATAGTTGGACTAGCATGAAATGTTAGACATATCCAAGGGGTATAGAAAAATTATTTTTGATTGATATTTGTTATACACAAAATGACAAATCCTTCTACAAAAAATTCCCACACACTCATTTTCTTACCTTACAAATATCACATAAATAATATAAACCCTATATGTTAAACTTTATTAATCAATCAACCATTTATAAAGTAAATTATAAGAAGCAATATTGTTAAATTTGATAATCATCAACTATAGTACGCTGGACCCTTACCCACATACAGGCTGCTTGCCAAGCTATCTATAAATCTCATAGCTTAAACACTTAAACTTTATTAATCATCAACTATTTATAAAGTACAAAAAAACAATGTTAAAACTTTAATGGACCATTACTTACACACGGGCTTGTCAACTATTCCTTCGTTTTAAAATAACTGTGCTCATTTGACTTTTTAAAATCTTAATTTTTTAACTTTAACCTTTAATATTTTTATATTGTGTTATATAATACTTGATGAAAATTATACCAATAAAAAAATATTTAAAAATTAATTCATTCATATATTTTGCATCATTTATTATATAACAAAAACAAAAATATTTAATATCAAAATAAAAAAAAAAAAAAAAAAAAAAACCTTTAAAAAGTTACAAAATAACCAGTTATTTTAAGACGGAAAAAGTATCTATCCGCTAACAATATTCACTAATTCCTTTTTTTTTTTTTCATCTTACCTTAAAATATCTTCTTAACTTGCAATATCACATGTACATGTTTATTTTATTTTATTATTTTTTTTTTCTTTTCTATCATCAATCATAGTCTGTAAAAATAATTTGCATTTTCATTTTGTCTATTTTTTTTATTTGATATAACCTTCACTAAAACTATTATAAAACGTAGTGGTAAAAAGCTTGTGATTAGTATAAATCAAGAAATAGTTATTGTCAAGAAGTTTATGTGTTCCAGTTTGGGTGAAGTTTCATGATGTTCCGTTGGTTGCTTATACTCTGGATGAGTTAAGTTTGATTGCTTCTAAAATCAGTGCCCCTATGATGCTAGATTCATATACGAATACCATGTGTTTGGAGTCTTGGGTACGGGCGTTATGCGAAAGCTTTGATTGAATTTAATGCTTCAAATGAATTTAGATACAATTTAGTGTTGGTTGTTCAAAAACTTGTCGGGAGCCAGTATACTAAGGAAAACATTCATGTTGAGTATGAGTGGGAACCTCCTCGATGTAGTACATGTTTGTTATATGGTCACCTTCTTGATTAGTGTCCCAAAGCTACTCCAAAACACGTAGTTAATTCAGTTGGTAAAGACAAAGTTCCGGTTTCAGAAGCTACTAAGGAGGTGTCGAATGATAAGTTTACTACTGTCAAGCGAAAGGGTCCCACTTATAAGCGGGTTTTTAGGGTTTCTAAGACCAAGAAAATGGAGTATCGACCGGTTGCTCCTAAGAATAAAAAAGCTTCTCCTCCTAAAGACTATACTAAGGAGGCGTCTACGTCTAAACAATTAAGTAAGGATGCTAAAGTGGTTAACACGTCTAAAGCTTTTAATGTTCTTGGTGATTTGGATGATGATCCTAATTTTCGTGTAGTTACTAGTGCTAACATTTCTTCAAGTAACGTTAATGTTACTGCTAATGTTGATGAAGGACATGTTAATAAAGATTCGGATTTTGGTAATGGAATTGGGAACGTGGATAAACAAGCAAGTAGAACTATTGATTCTTTTGTCAGTCCAAGTACTACATCGCTCGTGAAAGATTAATAAGCTAGAAAGTCAAATAATTGAGATGAAGCTTGTGCTTCTGGGTGAGATGGGATGCCGCTTCCTATGCAAAATAAGACTAATGTGGGACACGTGTGAAACAATGAAAGTATCCCTAGCTCATCTAATCTTTGCTTCTTATGTAATTTCAAATAACACACCTGATATGGTTAATGATTGAAAAAGGTAGGTAATCCGTTTTTTAAAGTTGAGAATTTGGTCATTTCGGATAGTGATAGTGATGATGATAAAGTTCTTGGGGACTATAATGAAACTACTAGTTATATAGCATTTGATGGTGTTAAAAGTGGTAGTGAAGCGGGCATGAAGAGCTTATATGAGCAATGGAAGGAGGACGCATATGATAAAGACCCCTTTGATGCTATGTTTTAACTAGTACCCAAATGGAGTATGCTAACGCATATGACATTAATTTTCGTGGTCAAATTAGATAGGTGTTTGTTTTATTTTGCATAAGTATGACATGTCATTTCTATTCTAGTTTAGGTCTTAAGCACTCTAGGCACGTTTGGTTTGCCTTTTTGGGCTAAGGTGTGAGACTCACCCACATCCGTTGCACTTTATTGTTTTTTTGAAGTAATAATATTTACCAGGGGTAACCTATTTACCAAAAAGGTTATGATTGTCATTAATAAACTGTGTATGAGATGTAAAATGTTTCAAGTTCAATCCCTAGTGCATATAACTTTGAAATGGTTAAGCCAACTTTTTTCGAGTTTTACGTGGTTTGAGTGTATTAAGATGGGCACAAAACCCGTGAATGAAAAAATTAAAAGGAAAAACTTTAGCCGGTTTAATTATGGGTAATAGTGAGCTTGAATCTCGCTAATTAGTAGGTTAAAATTTTGAAAGCCGTAATTATAAAAAGTAAAAGTTGTTGAGCTTTAGGTTGGCGAAAATATACGTGTCAATTTCAATAGTCTTTTGTGCTTTCTCCATCACATTATCATCATTTGTTCGCTTTAGTTTGACGAAAATACGCTTGTTAATTTCAATGGTCTTTCGGGCTTTCTCCATCACAATATCATCATATTTCTCCAAGTAGCAACACATCAGCCAAATCTGTTGATCACTAATTGACTTTATGATGAAAATCTGAAATCATATTGAACTCGATAACTTTTTATTGTAAAGTGGCTGTATGCTATATATGTCACATGTACATTTGTAACTCTTTTACTAGCTAGGTTTCTGAAGTGACTTGAAATTATAGTTTCTATATATGTCAATTGCCTCTTAAGAGATTAAAAGTTGGACTAACAGTAGGACTTTGTAAATAAAAGAGACTGTTATTTCCTAACAATCTTCATCGTATTAAAAGAGACTGTTGATTATTTTCAGCCATTTCTGTGTTGGGTTAATTACATAAAAATGTATCATACTTGTCACTTTTTGTTATTGTATGTCTTGAATCTTTTTTCTTATTGTGTATGCGGAACTTTAAAATTCCGATTATATGTGCGTATTTTATGAATATCCAAATATGTAAAATGACCATTTTACCTTTCGAAATTTGAAAAAAGTAAGGGTAAAATAGTTACAAAATACACACAATAATCGAATTTTGAAAGTTCATGACACTACACACTAATAAGAAAAAAAGGTTCAGTACACGATAACAAAAGTGACAAATATGATATATTTTCATACAATTAACCATTCTGTGTTTAAGTGCAGGGACGGAACTAGTGGGTCCCGTGATGTCACGGAACCTCGATAGAACTTTTCTTCGTAGTGTTAGTTAATGCACTCAGTCTTAATGGTTTGTGTTTCTAGCTATTGCTTAGTTAGTCCATCAATAAGTGATTTGTAAACGCAATATTTACTAAACTCGATCGTTTTTATTGAAAATTGCATATTTTTGTACTGCAGTTAGAAAAAATTTGTGACCCGGTTATTTTTAGCCATGATTTTGTCGACATAATTTATACGAGCTTTTGTCTTATATACTTTGTATAGTTAATAGGCAGAAACTTCAAGAGGGTTGGAGAGAAATGAAAGGCGTGGCATAATATGATCCATAATCTATATATGGTTTAATTGGATGATTGAGTTTATGAAGTCATATTAAACATTACTTTTGTCACTTTTATGATGCTAAGCTCCATTATATAAAGATACATCTAGACTTTGTCCCCTGATATAAAACAAAAGCACAAAACTTCCAATCATTTCTATTCTTCACTATTTCTATTGCAACTAGCATATGGCATCCACAACATGTATTAATCATGATATCATCACTTATATTTTATATTACATGCTAGATTTGGCATGATATTAAATGGTGTATTTAATTCAATATATTACTATTAAGGTGATAAAAGTGTGATGGATATTTTGTTTATTTTTCTTAACAACATGGAGTCTCATGGACCACAACATTTCGAATACGTGTGATGGAAATTTTGTATCTATTTCGAAGGCATGAGTTATTCATACGGTGGCTATGTTTTTATTCATACGGTGGCTATATTTTTTGTTTTTTTTTATTTTTATAATTTTGTTTATTTCAAAAAGCTATAAACCTGAATATGCGGAACAGTGAATATAAAGTTTAATACGTCAAATGCTTAAAACTGTCAGAAATACGGAACAGAAACTGACAAAAAACTGTGTTGTACTGAAAAAAGTGGGGGGACAAAAAACTGTGTTGGCAGTCTATGGGGATAGACCCCGTATGAATAGTGTATCCCATTTCAAAATGCACTAAAGTTTAACAATTTTCTCCGAAAGGTAAAGATTGGCGAGAGATTTGTTGGAAAATTTAGTGCACTTGTGGGAATAGTTCACACCTTGTAATGGGTTAGGAGTGCAGTGTACACCCATAAGGTCCATGAACACCCCGACTCTTGTAGTGGTTTGTATTGATAGTGCTTGGTGAAAGAATCTGTTGTGGTTACCAGCGATTACGGTGTTTTCAGGCGGTACTTCCACTAGATCAGTGTTTCTACTGAAGTGGTGTTTCACTGAAGTAGTGTTTACACTGAAGCAGTGGTGTTTCCACTGAAGCGGTGTAACCACTTGATAGCACTATGAAATCTTGATGAAAGTATTGAAGCTTGTAACGGCTTTTGACCTATTCAAGTGGCAGTTTCTGCTTAATGACCACGTTTAATTGGTCATGTAACCACTAACGGCTATAATGGGGATAATTATGAGGCTATTAATGGGCGATTAATACTCATAATTCCATTGAATTAGTCAAGAGTATTATCCTATAAATAGGATATCTGATTATGCATGAAGAACACACGGAAAACACTAAACACTTATAAGCGCAAGGGTTATTGAATTGTGCCTAATTCCATAACCGCATTTGGTCTTATCCCAAGTAGATATTCGTGCAACCCAGGCATTAGGGTCGAATAGTTTACTTTGGAAAGTGATCACACGATTCCAAGTGATATCCGGTAACCACCAAGTGGTATTTGTTACTGCTGACCCTCTGTTTGTTTCTCACGAGCAGTTGAGCATTTCTGCTGAAGTTGATTATCTTAACCTTGTTGCTGGGAGACTAACCGCCAACAATCAAAGTAAACTATTTTGTGATAATCAATGGCAACTGCTGCAATGAAACACATGGCTTCAAACTTTGCTAAGCTGGACAAGTTTGAAGGGGTGGACTTTAGGAGGTGGCAGGAGAAGATGCATTTCTTACTGTCAAGTATGAGTGTGGTGTATGTGCTGACCACTCCAATTCCTGATGATGGGGATGATGCTACGGTTGAGCAGATCAGGAGGAGGAGCAAATGGGATAATGATGACTACATATGCAGAGGTCTTATTCTCAATGGTATGTCTGATTCTCTGTTTGATATTTATCGGAACTTTGAATCTTCCAAAGAACTGTGGGATTCCTTGGATGCCAAATATATGGTTGAGGATGCATCAAGTAAGAAGTTTCTTGTTAGTAATTTCACAAATTACAAAATGACTGATTCAAGACCATTCATGGAACAATACAATGAACTTCTTGGAATACTTAGAAGGTTTACACAACACAATATGAACATGGATGAGGCCATTAAAGTCTCATGTGTCATTGACAAACTCCTTCCTTCTTGGAAAGATTTCAAGCATACCTTGAAACATAAGAAAGAGGAGTTAACTCTGGTTGAGTTGGGCAGTCATCTGCGCATTGAGGAATCTCTCAAGATGCAGGATAATGACAAGCCAAAGAGTAGCAATGCTACTGGACCATCTGTTGTCAATATGGTGGAGCATAACAACTCCACCAGGTACAATGACAACAAAGGCAAACATAATTTCATGATAACACAAGGGCATATCAACAAGAAGGCAACACCTACTTGTTGGAAATGTGGCAAAACTGGTCACATTAAAGGGGACTGCAAGGGTGTTAAAGTTGGTGGTAAAGCCAATGGATCAGGCACTAATGGTTCAGGGAGTGGTGGTTCACCAACTCACTGAAAGGTCAGATATGTTTAATAAGTCTTTTCAGATTTATTATGTTACATATGTATCTGAATCTTTTTATGTGCAGGATGATGATGTTGCGTGGTGGGTTGACTCTGGTGCAACAGTTCATGTGTGTAAAGATAGAACCTGGTTCAAGACTTATGAGTCACTGAATGATGGTTCTATTCTTCACATGGGAAATGAGTCAACGACCTTGGTGCATGGTCGTGGTTGTGTAGATCTTAATTTTAGTTCAGGAAAGATTGTAACTTTGTTTAATGTTATTCATGTTCCTGATATAAGGAAGAACTTGGTTTCAAGTAGTGTATTGAATAATCATGGATATAAACAAGTTATTGAGTCTGATAAATTTGTGCTTTCTAAGCATGGTGTTTTATTGGTTTTGGTTATTTATGTAATCAAATGTTAGGGCTTAATATTTCTACTAACAGTGTTAATTCAGCTTTTGTGACCACCATTTGACACGATTCTAGCCTATGGCATCCAAGACTTGGCCATGTACACTATAAAAGAATGCAAGATATGTCTAAGGATGGGTTGATCCCAGCTTTTGACATGTACACTGGAAAATGTAAAACTTGCATGTTGACCAAGATAACCAAGAAACCCTTTCAGGGTGTTAGTCGTGACTCGTGAGACTAAGGTCTTGGAGCTAATTCACAGTGACCATGTGATTTTCATGCCACTCCTTCTTTGGGGAATAAGAAGTACTTTGTGGCGTTTATTGATGATGCTTCTAGATTTTGTTATGTCTATTTGTTACATACAAAGGATGAAGCATTAGATAAATTCAAAGTGTTTAAAAGTGAAGTTGAATTACAACTTGGGTCTTTGATCAAAAGATTAGGACTGATAGGGGAGGTGAGTACATGGATACTCTGTATTTTCAGTCTGTTGGTATAATCCATGAAACAACGCCCCTTATACTCCTCGCAAAATGGCATTCCGAAAGGAAAAACGAGTCTTGAAGGAGATGGTTAATTCCATGTTGTCCTATTCAGGACTGAGTTAAGGGTTCTAGGGTGAAGCTATGTTAACATCTTGCTATTTATTAAATAGGGTTCCCAACAAAAGGAACAAGGTTACCCCTTATGAACTCGGGACTAAAAGGAAACCCAACTGAACTATCTCAGGTGCGGGGTTGTAGGGCTGTGGTAAGACTCCCTGATCCAAAGCAAAAGACTTTGGGTGAAAGAGGCATTGACTGCATCTTTGTTAGATATGCTGAGCATTCCAAGGCTTTTAGGTTTTATGTTATTGAACCTAATGAATATGTTTCGGTTAACTCAATAATTGAATCAAGGGATGCAAACTTTGATGAGAATATATTCTCATCAGTCCCAAGACCAAGTCAGAGGATTCCTAATGGAACTCTTGACACTGGTGTATCAGAGGTCGCTGATGATGAACCATCAGTGGTCCCTGATGAGGTTGTGGTTCAACAACCGAACCTGTGCTCGGGAAGAGCAAAAGGTCAGGAATCAAAGTCATTTGGACTCGAGTTTCAACTATACTTAGTTGAAGGAACCAAGGATGATGTCTCAGACCAATACTCCTATTGCTTCATTGTTGAGGATGATCCTAAGACATTTGAAGAAGCAATGAAGTCCCAGGATATTGTTTTATGGAAAGAAGCAATCAATGATGAGATGGATTCCATCATGGGGAACAACACTTGGGTGTTGGTTGATCTACCTCTTGGTTGCAAACCTCTAGGTTGCAAATGGATTTTCAAAAGAAAATGAAGGTAGATGGAACTATTGAAAAGTTCAAGGCTATATTAGTTATTCAGGGCT
Organism: Chrysanthemum makinoi; assembly: GCA_910596185.1. Classification (NCBI taxonomy): domain Eukaryota; kingdom Viridiplantae; phylum Streptophyta; class Magnoliopsida; order Asterales; family Asteraceae; genus Chrysanthemum; species Chrysanthemum makinoi. Next base: position 335,953,890 of record OU343221.1, read on the forward strand.
TTAAACAAAAGTCAGGGATAGACTATTTTGTTACTTATGCCCCTGTGGCTCGTATCGATACCATAAGACGCTAATTGCTATGGCATCTATTCACAATCGATTATTCATCGGATGGATGTGAAAACAGCTTTCTTGAATGGTGAATTGGATGAGGAGGTTTATATGAACCAACCTCGGGGCTTCATCATGCCTGGCAATGAAAACAAGGTGTGTAAACTGATTAAGTCTCTTTATGGACTAAAGAAGGCACCTAAGCAATGGCATCAAAATTTGATGAAGTGGTTTTGTCTAGTGGTTATGTTCTTAACCAAGCTGACAAATATTTGTATAGCAAATTTGATGAATCTGGTAAAGGAGTCATCATTTGTCTATATGTTGATGACATGTTGATCTTTGACACTGACCAAAATCAGGTTGACTTGACAAAGGAATTTTTGTCATCAAGGTTCTCCATGAAGGACATGGGGAGGCTGATGTTATCCTTGGTATAAGGATTAAACATGAAAGTAATAGAATTTCTATCTCTCAGTCTCATTATATTGAGAAGGTCCTGAGGAAATTCAATTACTTTGATTGTACTCCAGTGAGTACTCCTATGGATACTTGTGAAAAGGCGATGCCTAATCATGGCAAGTGTATCTCAACTTGAGTATTCTAGGGTAATTGGTGCACTGATGTATGCCATGACTAGTACAAGACGATATTAGTTTTGCATTGGGAAAATTGGCAGGTATACTAGTAATCCTAGTGCTCATCAGCACGTGGCGATTCAAAGGGTACTGAAATATTTGAAGAGAACTATGGATTACAGTCTCTCATATACTGGTTACCCATCGTGTTGAAAGGTTACATGATGCAAGTTGGATCGGCATAACACTGAAGACAATTCGTCTACCAGTGGCTGGGTATTCCTACTTGGTGGAGGTGCAATTTCTTGGGCATCCAAGAAACAAACTTGCATCACCAGTTCAACAATGGAATCTGAATTTGTGGCTTTAGCATTTCTTTGGTAAAGAAGCTGAAAGGTTGAAAAACTTGCTCCTTGAGATTCCATTGTGGCCTAAACCTATAGCACCTATTTCTATCCGGTGTGATAGTGCGGCTACATTGGCTAAGGCTTATAGCCAGATGTACAATGGTAAGTCTAGACACTTAGGTGTCGGACATAGCATGATTCGTGAGCTTATCATGAATGGGGTGGTATCTATAGAGTTTGTGAGATCTCAACGAGAACTTAGTGATTACTTGACGAAGGTCGGCTAGAGACTTGGTTAAAAAGTCTGCTAAAGGGATGGGTTTAAGTCCAACTTAGTCACTGAATGCTAGGACACTCAACTCCCTCCTGAGGAAACTTAGGAGCTGAGTTCAATGTGGAAAGTTGAACATTCATTGAATTTGGAGCACATGTTTTATTTACATCCCAAGGTTGTGCTGAGAACCTGCTGAAAGGAGGATGAAGTCTTTACTTCTTAATGGTTATTTTTCTTTGAAAAAGTGCTTGGCAGGAGCATGAATAAAGAGGAACCACCTATATAAATGTTGAAGTTTTGCCGCTTCAGGAAGCTTTGGACTTTTAGCTTTTACAATATTTATGAATTTGGATATGGACACATGGCTTGTATAGTGTCAGGAGCTTTTAAGTGTTTGAAAACTTGTGTGTATTTTATCTTCAGGTATTCAAATGGGTTGAAGGGTTCAATTCTTAGAACACCCTAATTCTCGAATATTTGAAACGTGTAATTTACTAAGATGGAAATTCAATCCTCAGGACATTTTCATTTATGCACATGTTTTGCTTGATGTTTAATTTTCATGCAAAGGAAGTAACTAAATTTGGGAAGGATTGTTGGAAAATTTAGTGCACTTGTGGGAATAGTTCACACCTTGTAATGGGTTAGGAGGTGCGGAGTGTACACCCATAAGGTCCATGAACACCCTGACTCTTGTAGTGGTTTGTATTGATAGTGCTTGGTGAAAGTCGCTGTTGTGGTTACCAGCGATTACCAGTGTTTCCTGAAGCGTACTTCCACTGGATCAGAGTTTCCACTGAAGTGGTGTTTCACTGAAGTAGTGTTTACACTGAAGCAGTGGTGTTTCCACTGAAGTGTAACCACCGATAGCACTATGAAAGTACTGATGAAAGTACTGAAGCTTGTAACGGCTTTGACCTATTCAAGTGGCAGTTTCAACTGCTTAATGACCACGTTTAATTGGTCATGTAACCACTAACGGCTATAATGGGGATAATTATGAGGCTATTAATGGGCGATTAATACTCATAATTCCATTGAATTAGCCAAGAGTATTATCCTATAAATAGGATATCTCATTATGCATGAAGAACACACAGAAAACACTAAACACTTATAAGCGCAAGGGTTATTGAATTATGCCTAATTCCATAAGCGCATTTGGTCTTATCCCAAGTAGATATTCGTGCAACCCGGGCATTAGGGTCGAATAGTTTACTTTGGAAAGTGATCACACGATTCCAAGTGATATCCGGTAACCACCAAGTGGTATTTGTTACTTGCTTGACCCTCTGTTTGTTTCTCTCTGAGCAGGTTGAGCATTTCTGCTGAAGTTGATTATCTTAACCCTGTTCTTTGGGAGACTAACCGCCAACAAGATTATTACTCTGACTATGTGCATCTTTTTTAAGTGTCTGACTTTGTGCACCTCTTTTAGGTACTGACCAAACTTTCTTCAAAGATTTAAATGAGACAACAAGTACATGCTTCAGTGATTTTTAGTTGGAAGTTGCGATTGAACTATAAAGGAACTCATTACTCTTAAGAGCATTAGGTGTGGGCTCGTCGTGATGGTTCGCCGTCCGACGTGGACCCTCGCCGCGACATCGGGCTACCTCGCCGTAGCTCGCCGTCAGTTTGCTCTTCGTTTGCACGACGAAGATTTGCCTTGTACCTTTTTTTTTGGAATATGAATATATTTGGAGGGAAAAAAATATAAATTGTTTTTTAAGGTGAAGTGTTTTGTATAATAGAAGATGAATGACTTTGGAGGAAAAAAGAATGCAAATAATACGTATAAAATTAAAAACACTTCATTAATTGAAGATTAATTGAAAACAACAAATACATAATACGCTTAAATATTAAAACTACAACGAGATTGATAAAAATAAAGTTACTAAAACTTAAGAATACGAATCATCTGAGTTCCAACCCTCGTCACTAGAAGAGGAATAAAACTCGCCATTAAAGTACTTTCTTTCCAAAATATCAAAATAGTTCTCCCTAAGATATTCAGCTTCCCTGGCTTCCTGTTCACGGTGAGCAGCTTCCTCGCGTGCCTCATGTTCCATAATTTCTCTATAATTTTCCCGTCTTGCGCAAGTTCACGAAGGGAAGCCTCACTTAACCCAAATGGATTGTTTTCAAGGTCCACCTGTAGACTGTTAGCAGGTGGATTGTTAACAGGTGGAATGTTAACAATTGGATTGTTAAGAGGTGGAGTGTTTACAAATACATTTTCCGGTTGGAAAACCGGAAAGACATCTTCTGGTAGTGTTGAATAAACTTTAACTTCTTATGGTGGAGTTGGAAAAGTAGTTTCGGGCAGCTGTGTTGGAGTTGGAAAGGTAGTTTTCGGTAGTTGTTGTGGACTTAGGAATTGTTGAGAGAAATCTTTGCGAGACATTTTTGTGTGTGTGAGTTGTGCGTGTGAGTTGTGTGTGTGAGAGTTGTGTCTGGTAGAGTTGTATATATAGGCACATATGATCCCGCTCAAAACTATACCGTTTGAATTTGAATTTGAATTTTGAATTTAAATAATCCCGCTTCTATTTGAATTTTAATTTTAATATGAATTTAAATAATCTCGCTCAAAAGTATACCGTTTATTTTGAATTTGAATTTGAATTTTGATTTTGAATTTTGAATCTGATTTTTATTTTACTTGTGTTAAAAAAAAAAAAAAAAACAAAAAAAACCAAAAAAAACAAAACCTTATACCACCCCTATAAATAACAAACCATAACCACCATTTTTTTCTCATCTTCATCAATTCCAACTTTCTATATCTCAAGCTCAAAAAAAAAAAGTCTCAAAATCCGAAGTGGAACAAGTTTGAAGAAATGTTGCTTGCGTAAATTTGGATAGAAATTTCGCAAGCTTGAGATATGGGAAATAACCGTTCCGAAGATTTATTTTGGAAAGACGTTATGGAGATGTTCAATGATCAGACTACCGATGACCATCGTACCAAAAATTCAATCACGGGTAAATGGTCGAGGATTAACGTTGATTGCCAAAAATTCAACGCTATTTACAAACATTTGCAGTTTCGAAGTGGTGAAAATGACCACGATCATCGAGAATGTGGCTAATCTGAACTTTGAAGCAACGCTTTGGTGGGAAGAAGTTCAATTATGTTCACTTGGGAGATTTTGAAAATTACCGAGAAGTGGGATGCCGAAGATCCGATCCATTAGTATGTGTTGTATTTTTTTCCCCAGTGTCGTTGTTTTTTTTACGTATCGTATTTATTTTTTCTTATTATTGTGTTGTTAATGTATTTTAATTATTAATGAAATAAATTTAGTTTATTTGGAAATTTGAAAAAAAATTAAAGTTGTAGTGGTGGGCCCCAAATGAAGAGGTTGAGGTTTGTTGTGAGTGGGGGTTAGTTGTGGTTAGTTGTGGAGGTTTGTTATAGTGATGTGGCAGTGACGTGGCGGTGATGAAGAGGTGAAGCCTCTTCACGACACCTAATGTTCTAAGAAAAGTGACATCGGACTGAAGCAAACCCACAACTAAAATATGAAATGTAATAAAAGATGACACACAGATATAACGTGGAAAACCCCAATAGGGTAAAAACCTAGGGCAAGGAAAGATACGTTTCACTATAATGAAAGATAGGAGTTACACCTTCTCTCTAATTACAAGGATAAACATCAATAGTTATATCTCTTATATTAGGAAATATTACAAACTCTCTAAAGTTAACTCACAATTACTATTAAAAGAAATATCACTGTGTGAAAGAAGAGAAATGAGAATGGGATGAGCAAATGAGGTTAGTAGCCTCTTATTTATAGTGATAACAAGACATTGTATCTTGCCTACTTAGCCCATGTGCACAACTTGTCCACCAATCCCACTTGCTAAAAGATTCCATCAGGCAAGATACATTGTATATACGTTAACAATCTCCCACTTGAAGATCCGATTGAAGCTAAATCAATCTTCACACCGTTATCTTTCCTTGCACTTCCATGTTGCTTACGTTTCTGCTAGGCCGCATGAGGATCGGCACCATATAAACTTGTCACAGTTGATTGCTTTAGTCGGATAATGCGCGTTATCATCAGGTATGTATTTTCTGCATATCAACGGTTCCTTCTTTCTCCGCGAACGAAGTGATACTTGAACTTCGTATATGCTTTGTATTTGAATGAAATGTTGGATTCTTGCGGATAAAAGGCGCCTCGATTGTCACAAAATAGAGTAATTTTCTCTTGTCGTTGCGCGCTCTTCCTACAACATCTTCAACCATACTCGCTTCTTTGCTTTCGGCAGCAAGCAAGCTGCAACATATTCTGCCAGTAGTTGACATAGCCACAACCGACCGGGTATTTCGTTTGAAACTTCGACTTAACCGCCAAAAGTATAACGCATACCCGGTGGTTGATTTACTCTCGTCAAGATCACATGCATAATCAGAATCAACATATCCCCTGACAATTAAACTCGATTCCCCATAACATAATGCAACATCCGAGGTTCTTTTAAGATATCTAAAGATCATCTTCACACTTCCCAATTCTCTACCAGGTTCGCCATGTGACCGACTCACTACTCCCACTGCGTATGTGCAATGTCATGCGGTCTTGTACAAATCATCGCGAACATTAAGCTTCCCACTGCTGATGCATACGGTACTCGAGACATCTCCATCCTCTCTTCTTCACTGCTAGGACTCATCTTGGAGGATAACTTGACATTAGTAGGAAACGGGGTTGATATTGGCTTACAATCTTGCATATTGAACCTTTGCAAGATTTTCTTCACATATCTTTTTTGTGAAAGCCAAATTTTCCTACTAACTCTATCTCGGTGAATTTGCATTCCTAGAATCTTGTTTGCGGGTCCAAGGTCTTTCATCTCAAATTCCATAGCGAGTTGTGCCTTCAGTTTACTGATACGATCTTTGTTGGGGCCTGCAACCAACATGTCGTCAACATATAACAGCAAGATGACAAAATCATTGTCTCCAAACCTCTTGTAATATGCACAAGGGTCTGTGTGTAGTCTGTTATATCCAAGGCCAATGATGAAAGAATCAAATCTCTTGTACCAACACATGGCGCTTTGCTTTAAACCGTTATAGAGATTTGTTTAACCTGCAAACCAAGTTCTCTTTTCCTTTTTGTTTAAAACCTTTTGGTTGGAGCATGTAAATTTCTTCCTCAAGATTTCCATGAAGAAATGCAGTTTTCACATCTAGTTGCTCTATATGTAAATCATACGTAGCACACACTGCCAGAACCACTCGAACAGTTGTCATTCGAACCACAGGGGAAAATATTTCATGGAAGTCGATTCCCTCTTTCTGAGCATATCCTTTGACTACCCATCTTGCACGATACCTCTCCACCTGGTCATCATCGTTCCTCTTGATCTTATAAACCCATCTGTTTCCAATGGGTTTTCTTCCTGCTGGTAATGGCATCAATTCTCATGTTTTATTCTTATGAAGAGCTTCAACTTCTTCTTGCATTGTTGCTATCCAGAACGAAGCATCTGAATTATTCAGTGCTGCTTGAAAAGTTGATGGCTCTCCTTCCTCTGTAAAAAGACGGTATGCAGCGTTGCTCTCCATGCTAACATAATCCGAAAGTACCACACCGGGCATTTTCTTTCCACGATTAGAGTGCGAGTCATTGGAGCTTGAGACTCGGTCGTCTCATTCACTCGTGTTGTGGTACGGCGGAAAGAATCCTCAATGAAATTGCTTTTCCATACAGTATTGATGTAGTTTCTCTTGTAGTGCTATCACCTTATTCATTTTTCTTGATTTTTCTTCTTCCAAAGACAACATATCTGGCGGCGACTACTTTATGGGCAATGGGGTCCCTGGCGATACCCCTTTACTCAGGTCGTACCCCGAGAACAAACATTTTACGGATTTGGATCCGACTTTGTAGTTCTTGAGAATTTTACATCACATATACACAACTTCCAAATATATTAAGGTGCGAATAGTTGGTAGAACCGAATCCATCTCCATCGGTGTCTTCAACTCAAGCTGCGGTTGAAGGTGGCCAGATTATCACATAACAAATGGTATTGGCCTTACGCGAGCGATTTTTCCAAGCTGCGGTTACCAACATTGCTTTTTGATAACATAAAATAGTCCTGAATATTAAGTGTCAATTTCCCCCGTTAATGCTCGTTATTTGAATCATTTATATGGATTTACGCTTCTTTTCCATTTTATACTTTCGAGGTAAATTCACGAGCATTGTAGCTAAAGAGGCGGGAAATGAAGCGTTACTAAAGATTTATCACAATATGCTTATTTTTGAAGAAGTGCGACGCTCATCTCTCACATACGCCATAACTATTGCGTGACCGGAAGTCCAACTTATCGAGGTTACAGGCGTAACTCCTCCCAAAGGTTCGGCGTAACTCCATTAGGTCAAAGAGGTTCCCGCGCCGATACTTCGTACGTAACTCTTGCATCACTACGGCGTAGCAAGTTTATGAAGACTACGGCGTAACCACTTATAAGGTTACGCGTAGTAACTAGCGAATCTAGTGCATTCTGAGAGAAATAGAAGGTTCTGGCGTAACTCCTCTATGGGTTCTGTAGTAACAGGACACTGCCTATAAATACCCCACGAATTCCGGCATTTCAAAGCATCCCATTCCACACACAACACTCTGAGAACGTGGGAAAAAGCTCAAGGGAGGCCTAGGGAAGCATCTGGTACTGTTTCCAAGGGAGAAGTCACACCATTACGATAAGCTTTGGCGTTTATTATTTCTTTTACTTTCAATTCATGTATTTCGTACCTTTGAATATTGAATTGATGTGCATATTAATATGAAGCTGGCTAAGAACCCTTTGATGCTAGCCTAGTTATGATTCCTTAATTGTTTTGTTTACGTTTACCTTTACTTATGTACAATTATTTCTAAGTGTATGCATGCATAGTTCTTTGGTAGTCACCCAGTTGGTAGTTTTGAATGGCGATAGAGGCCAATTGCCTAGGAGATATGACCAAGTGACCCTAGGTGGCGTCAGGGCAGGGAAGGGTAAGATATGACCAACTGGTGACCCTTTTTACTTGTGTGATTTGACCAACTAATCACCTATCGTTTGGATGAACTTAAGAATTGGGGGTGTAGTGTCTAAGTTCTAACGGCCGGGCACTCACTATTTAGAATCTAGCATGTAGCGGTACTTAATGACTTGGCTTAGGGACCATGAACAACGGGACTTATGGCGGTGCTTTGATTTCTCTGTGGTGGCATCTTTCTTTGGGTTAGGCGAATTGACCAAATGTTGTCCTCTGGATTTGACCCCACGAAGTAATTGGAAGTAGGTAGGCGTAGACATAACTAGTTAGGAGGATTAACTAGGTTAGCACCACTATTCCTCTGTTGATTTCCATTCACCATTTATTTGATTTTATATTATGCATTAGTAGTTTAATTAATTAAAACCCTATCAAACCATTAATATTATGTGACAATTAGACTTAGTAATTATCCGACACACATAGCTCTTGGGACGACCTCGGATTTACCATTTACTACACTACACACGACCAAGTTTTACTTGCCCGTTAGTGCATTAGGGTAGACCATAGGTATAGCGGACACTATAAATATTAAGACACAGTCGATAAAACACGCATCAAGTTTTTGCGCTGGCTAGCGGGAGCTATATTAGGATTAATATTAAGTCTTTCATTTCATTTTAAACTTTTCTCACGATCATATTTGAGTTTTGGTACCATGGAAGTTGTTAACATCGATGACCTCACTCTTGAGGAATACTTGGCGTTGACTAGAAGCGGATCAAGGGGCGGTCTCCGTAAGGCAGGAAATCGAGTAGGATGTTAGTTTGAGATTAAAGACCAATTTATGAGGGCTTAGCGCTAACCTTTTAGGAAGCGGGGGCGAAGGCGCATATGAGCGCGTTGAAAATGTCCTATACATCGCTAGCCTTTTCAACATTAGGGCGTGTGTCATGATCTTTGTTATGCCGGGGTCTTCCAATGACTCTCCTTTGAGGCGGCCGGAAGATGGATCGAAAGATTTCGTAGGCGGTTAATACTTGAGCTACTAAAGAAACACTTTATCCAAATATATTGCCCACCATCAAAGATTTCTAATCAACTCTTGGAGATCCACAATTTCAAACAAGAAGGCATGAAACTTCGTATCAAGCTTGGGGCGGATACAGCGATCTTCTTTATAAGTGTCCTACCAATGATTTTAATAACTTATTGAAGGTCATCATTTTCTACAAAGGAATAAATGTAACTACAAGGCAGGATCTTTGGACTATCGGGACCTATTCCAAACATGACTCTACTCACAAATTGAAGCCATTCAAAAATGGCGGACCATTCTCAAAAATGGCACAGCGGTGGGAAGTAAAAGAGACCAAGGTGGAAGTTTGATGGAATTGCGAAATAATCGCTAGTAAAATTGAAAGCCTCGGTGAGAGATATCTTTGAAGGTGAGAAACCGTTCATGCCATCCAAGTAGGTTGTGAAATTTATGGAGGAGGACATCTTACGAAAAATTACCTCATATGGGCCGAAGAGGATATTGAAGAGGCTAAGTATGGAGAAAATCGACCATTTTACGGTGACAATCGAAATAGTAATGGTTATCGTGTAAATTACAACCATGGGCCTTTTGGAGAAAGAAAGCCCGATCTTGAAGAAACAATTAATAAATTTACGGAAAATTGACCCAAAGACAAAAGGAGCAAGATGAATGGTTGAAGGAATTCCGAAAACGTAGAAACATTTCCAAACACGACTCAACTCTGAAAAACCTTGAATCCATGGTGATAAAGCTCGGTGAAAAAGTAAGGAGGAATACGATAAACACGAAGGATCTAAACCCGGCTATGGAATGTAAGGTAATTTTCTCGGATGATAACTTCGAAGGTTCGAGCCGGTGATCACGAGTTTAGGGGCGATTTAGTCCAGCGGTCGAGTTATCTTAGTAACATGCCTAATGAGTTCTGGCATAACCTCGTGTTTGTGGCGACGGAGTTGTGAAGAATCTTGAGGAAAATTACTCTAATGAATTCACGCGTAACCAAGAATCGATTCTGGTAAGCGGGATACTTGGCGAGAAAAATTCCCTCGACTTGAGCGGGTCAAGAAAACTTCGAGGAACTCTCCGCGAAGATGAAGAAGAGCCACTTATCACTCCTTTGGTGTACTCCTGTCGCCATTCGTGGAAGAAACCACAAGGGCATGGCCTACATGCAGCCCCTTCCCGCGAGTATTGCAATGGAGGATACAATGAAAGAAAGGAAGAATGGACATGCTCTGTGCGTGAAAGACATGGCATAAAATTGGTAATTTAGCCTTTAAAGATTAATGCGCAATTCAATTTGGGAATGCCAAGATCAATTCAAATCTTCTTATGAAGCTAAAAATTGATTACGCGGAGCACATTCAAATGGAAGATACCAATAAAGATATACTACGCGGATGAGCATGTAAGTGGCTGACAACAAAGAACTCTGCTTGATCGGTGGTGCGAAAAAGTAAAATCTCACAGGGGAAATTTTTTGGGCGTCATGCAGCACAGTATGACGATATGTGTAATAGTGGAAGCAACTCGGAAGATTAGGAAAAGATGAATTCTTTTGGTCCTCAACCAATCTTGAGGAGAGAGCGAGTTTACCTTGGATGGACAACACGGGGTTAGATAGTTGGGTAAAAATTAAGTATGGGCATGTGGCGCGTGCGAAGATAAGATTTGGAAGGAATACATGGATCAAGAAAATTCAAGCGACAAAAGTATCGAAAACACGAGTAAAATAACAATTGGCGATGACATAGGCGGGTGAGTAATGATAAAGAAGAATGCAGGCGTTCTAGTGGAGAATTGCTTCGATGAAGAATGGTTCAAGAGACGCTTTATTTGAGATGCGATGATATCGAAGGGATGCTAGATTACCTTGAGTTGCAAGGAAATGAGGAGTTCAGCGATCCGATGCGAAGCTTACGAGCAAAGAAGGTGCAAGCTCACGGGGATACCCTACAAAAGACCACCCTCATTATAGTTGAATTCACTTTCTACCACTAGGTCAGGAGGAGAAATTTTGTAAAGTCAGAAAGATCGAAACCATTGAATACCTCCGAGCGCCTCAAATGTTGCATTGATGAGGCACAATTTGATGAAGGATATTGAAGAAGTGGGGCAAGTTCAAAGACCCCCGTAGGAGCCCTACGACTCGAGTCTAACAAAGACTCATTAATAAAGAAAAGTGCTCTTTAGGAGACAACGAATTATCCCTTTCTTTTGTTTTATTTCCTTTCATTGGGTTTTGTGTTTTCTAACCATTTTGCGAGGAACAATGAAGTAATTCTAGCTGCGATTCTTTGTCACGAGAGCGAGTTACTGGCGTAACTCATCTTAGTGATGCAGCAGTAACCATCATTTTCGCGGCCAAATTCTTGGCGCATTACCAATTCGGTAATACCATCTCGATGGTTCACGTCGTAACTATTAACTTCCGCGACTCATACCGAGGTTTTGCCCGATTCTGGCGTAACTCTCGTAGGAGTTCTGGCGTAACTCTCCTCTACTAATTCTTTCATTTTAAAACCACGATAACCTTGTATTTGTTTTTAAATGAACTTTGTGGGTGTGTTCCCTGTAAACCCTCACGAGACTTCACTTTCGTCCTCTTGGGACACCAAGTGGTTTTAAAAGGCTTGTTGCATTAAGCTAAATGCAACCGTGAATCCTCTGAGAGTGAGTTAGGTTTGTTTTCATTTTTTTTTTTTTTTTAGAATTATGCTTGTGGGTATTGTGATTTCGAGGATTGAAGTTTGTTCATGGCAAGCGAAGGCCACGATCCTTCAGCGTGGGCCTTCTTCTTTTTTGGAGCAAATTTAGGAAGTTCTCCTTTAATTCTACCTTTCTCTTCACCTTTATTTTTATGCCCTAGTACAAAAGGACTTTGTACAATTCAAGTGGGGGCGGGGTAGAATTATCTCTTGAACTTTATTGCGCCCTCATTTTTCTAGTTTATTTTGAAAAATTATGCCATTTTTAAAATTTTGACATGTTTTCCGAACCTAACTAGATTAGACCTTAGTCGAGCACATACAACCTTTGATATTACATGGTGAGATTAGCCTTATCCGTTTCCAATATTTTACCCCAAATCCACCAAATTATGAGTATCTTGGCTTGTAAACTTTAGGACTTGGCCTTTGCATCATTTCGAAACCATAGACGAGGTATGTTGAGTTAGCTAGATGTATTTGGACTTTTCGGTTTTAGAAGCGATATTATAGGATTATCACCCAAACAGCCTACCATTGTGAGTCTATCGATTAGTCACCTCGACTTTTAGACCCCCATGTGAAACCCTTTTGTTGCACTCCCCTTTAGTGCAAGATACCCATAGAATACAACATACGGGCCATTCCTTTCATTTTGTCACCCCAATATATTGTTTAGATACACCGCACATAGCCTACCACCTAGTCTTTATTTGTGAATGGGAAGTCATCATTTGCCTAAGTTCAAGGTTCGAGTGGAAAGGTTTGGAAATCACGCTTTCATCGACAATAATTATGAAGATCGTTGAAGACCCCCCGAATTTCCATTGTTCATCTCAAGTGGGGGAATGTTATGTTATCATGTTAGATTAAAAAAAAAACAAAAAAAAAAATAGTTGATTGAGTTATGATTTAGTAAAGTGCGATGTTATAAGCACTATAGTATGAGCTTTATTGTTTAGTATCGAGGAGGCCACCTCGGTCACATTTGAAGATTGGAGTTGGAGTTATACCAACTAAAGAAGAAAGGTAGTGTGCCCATCGGCGTCTCTATGACACATCTACCTTGCATTTCATGATCACGTCTCTAGACTTCTAAGCTTGAAATTTGGGTAGACGGTAAGTGGTGATGACTTAGTTATAGATATAGACTACACCTTGTTTTCATTTTACACCAATTATATATCCCATGTCTTATCCTACCCTTTAGTCATGGCGTGTCTAGGTGATCACGTGAGCAATCTTTGGTGTCTTGGCCATGGATTTGGTCATGTATCATTGATTTTGTCCACCGCCGGACATGTTAGTAATGAGAGTCACAGAACCTTTGTCGTGTCTACCCATATTGCTTGAGGGAATTGTTTAGCCCTTAACTCTAGTGGTGGAGATTTGTGTAACCACCAAGCTTATGATAGAATACATGTTATGACTGTGTGATTGAGTGATCACCCCGAAATTGACACTTAGAATAGTTGAGAGATTTGAGTGTTTGTTCCCTTTTAAGTGAAGTGTTCTAGCGGCATAAGGGATTTGTAAACTCATATTTTCGAGGTTTTGGGAGATATCTTTTTAGGAATCTATCTAATAAGGTCTACTTGAGGGCAAGTAGAGTTCAAGTGGGGGATATTTGATAACATCAAATAGTCATGAATATTAAGTGTCAATTTCCCCGTTAGCGCTTCGTTATTTATATTATTTATATGGATTTAAGCTTTTTCCATTGTTTAACACTTCGGGTAAATTACGAGCATTGGAGCTAAAGAGGCGCGAAATGGAAGGCGTTACTAAAGATTTATCCACGGTATGCTTATTTTGAAAAGTTCACGGCGTAACTCATCTCTCATTACTGCTTTGTAACTATTGCGTGACCCGGAAGTCCAACTTATCAAGAGGTTCACGGTGTAACTCCTCCCAAAGGTTACGGCGCTCCATTAGGTCAAAAGGGTTCCACGCCTGATACTTACTGCAGTAACTCTTCACTTACGACATAAGCGAGTTTATTGAAGACTACTGGTAGTAACCACTTATAAGATTCTGGCAGTAACTAGCGAATCTATTGCATTTCTGAAGAAATAGAAGGTTACGGCGTAACTCCTCATGGGTTCGCCGTAACCCGGACTGAACCTATAAATACCCACGAATTCCGGCATTTCAAAGCATCCCATTCCACACACAACACTTTCGAGCGTGGGAAAAGCTCAAGGGAGGTCTAGGGAAGCATCTGGGCGTTTTCCAAGGAGAGTCACACCATTACGATAAGCTTTGCGTTTATTATTTCTTTTACTTTCAATTCATGTATTTCATACCTTTGAATATTGAATTGATGTGCATTATTAATATGAGCGGCTAAGCACCCTTTGGTGCTAGCCTAGTTATGATTCCTTAATTGTTTTGTTTGCGTTTACCTTTACTTCCGTACAATTATTTCTAAGTGTATGCATGCATAGTTCTTAGGTAGTCACCCCTGGTTCGGTAGTTTTAAATGACGATAGAGGCCAATTGCCTAGGAGATATAACCAAGCCCGACCCTAGGTGGTGATTTGGGAGCGGGAAGGTAAGATATGACCAAGAGACCCTTTCTACTTGTACGATTTGACCAACTAATCACCTATCGTTTGGATGAACTTAAGAATTGGGGGGTGTAGTGTCTAAGTTCCTAACGGCGGGGCACTCACTATTTAGAATCTAGCATGTAGCGGTACTTAATATTTCGGCTTAGGGGACCAGAACAACATGACTTATGGCTTGATCGCGTCTGATTTCTCTGTGGTGGCATCTTTTTGATAGGTTAGGGCGAATTGACCAAATCTTTGTCCTCACGAATTTGACCCCACCTGAAGTAATTGGAAGTAGGTAGGCGTAGACATAACTAGTTAGGAGGATTAACTAGGTTAGCACCACTATATTGATTTCCCTTCTACCATTTATTTGCTTTTATATTCCGCATTAGTAGTTTAATTAATTAAAACCCTATCAAACCATTAATATTTTGTGACAATTAGACTTAGTAATTATCCGACACACATAGCTCTTGGGACGACATCGACTTTACCATTTACTACACTACACACGGCCGGGTACGCTTTGCGCGTTAGTGCATTAGGAATTAGACCATAGGTATAGCGAGACACTATAAATATTAAGACACAGTGGATAAAACACATCATCACTGCTCTCCAACAAGGTTCTGTTCATGCGCTCTACCACTCCATTTTGTTGAGGAGTGTATGCTGTAGTGAACTGCCTTTTGGTTCCTTCTTTCCTGCAAAAGGTATGAAATTCATCACTAGTGTATTCACCTCCATTATCTGTCCTCAAACACTTGATCTTCTTTCGGAATCAAGCTCGACTGGCTTTGTAAACTTTGAAAACTTCAAACACATGGACTTCTTCTTGATTGGGTACACTGACATCTCACGGAATAGTCATCAATGAAGGATACAAAATACTTTGCTCTTCCGAGGATAGAGGCTGGTGCACGCCATACATCCAGTGAACCAATTCAGAGCGAGACACTTACAGAACTTGATGTCTTGAATTTGGTGATGTTTGCTTCTTGATAACACAATGCTCTGAGAAGGTAAAGAAACCTTTGTGGGGCGGGAATTAACTTCCTTTCAACAAGAATCTTCATTCCTTGTTCTGACATATGTCCAAGCTTCAGATGCCATGTTACTACAACTCTATGACTTGGACTATGTGAAGCAACAGATGCTTCCCCCTCCTTCATTATCTCTCCTTCCATGTTGGTATAAGTTCGCAAACACCTTTTCACCTTTCATAAGTACAAGCGTGCCTTTTATAACTTTCATGATCTTGTTTTGTATTTCAACCTTACAACCAAGATCATCCAATTGTCCCAAAGACAATAGATGCCCTCAGCGTATCAGCATCGAATAGTACAATTGTACCATCATGCACTTCTTGCATGATATTTCCAATTCCAACGATCTTTTGTTCATGATCATTGCTACTGTACACAGATCCGCCTCTAGAGATAGGTTTATATTCATGAAACCATTCTCTTCTTGCGGTCATATGAAAAGTAGCTCCCATATCGAACAACCATAAATCTGCAAATCTTTTCACATCTTCATTTGCAACGGCGCTTCACCAGCAGGCGTTACTATTTTCAAGTGCTTGAGAAATTTCTCGAGGATTAGAGGTATTTAAACCACCCCGACAATCTTTCTTAAAGTGACCCGGCTTGCCACATTTATAGCATTTAAAACTCTTCTTCCTTCATGTTCTAGATTTACCATGATTGTGACTCCCACTCTGCCCAGGTTCCATTGACCTCCCTACCGTCACCACGAAGCCTCTACACATCTTGGGCCCAGTGCATGCATCCTCCCTATTGTTACGCCTATTTTCTTCTTCCAGAATAGCGGTTGCAACATCATCGAAGACTAGATAGTCTGAAAAAACATTACTGGTTAAGTTGATTATGTGACAAATCGTAATTTCAGGTCATTTTACAAACTTTAAAATTTTCACTATTCATCTAGAAATTTACTATTCAGGTTACTATTCATCATTTCTGAAGTCGGTTTGAGACTTTGAGAGGTTATTTCAAAATTTTACTATTCACGAAACACTATTCATTTCCGGAGAAAAATCACTATTCATGATTCACTATTCATAATTTTTTAAAACAAGCTAGGTTTACAGTATCAAATATCTTGTCTTGAGGGGTTAAGCTGCGTATTCATGGAACATCATTCAGAACACTTTATATAGACTAGATTTAGTCTACATATCATCAGTAACATCATTTTCATATTAGTTTATGCGTGAGTTTGCATATTTCAATAACGTGTATTTATTTATTAAATAAACGATATCGCACGATCATTTATTTTGAATAATTGATCCGAAACTTTCGACAATTGTCTTGATATATTTTAATACTCATTTTAAGACTATAAAAATTATATTATTAGTTTACCCCGATGTTTTGAAATTATTTTGTATATATATTATATATATATATATATTTCTGACCAGTTTTAAATAAATTCAATTCGATAAATATTTAA